>KQ964252.1:0-298577 GCA_001566295.1 Microdochium bolleyi
GCAACAGGCAAGGACGGATATGTGGATCACAACATATCCAACGATCCTGGATCATGGGATCACAACATATCCACAGATCTCAGGACAGGCACGATGAAGGACAAAGGGTATATAGCATGAAGGATCTCCTAGACAGACAGTCCTTACCTTTGTACTTCAGCGATCAATCTAAGTATCATTCTCACACATCACTTGAACCAGTCACTCAATTGACGAGAGTGGTATCTCTTCCAAGAGACACGGCCAACACCCAAGAGACGAACGATATTCGACAGGAAGTGATATTGCATTGGCTTTACCTACCGGCAGAACAGCAACCCAGCGAAGCCCGACCAGACGGCTGACCCCGGAGGTCGGATCGTGACAGTATCGTAGAGCATTCGCGCTGCCTATCTGATATCTCGTCCGTGAGGATAAGCAAGCCTGTATGATGTTCATATATAGTGGTTCTCGCAAGGGAGTCTATAATCCCCTCCGGACGGCACGACTAGCCGGCGATGTAAAGATGCATTTCCTTCGGCGTGACATCGTGAACCTTCCGCAGATATACTTTATAGGTCTCCTAGGGCCACTCCTAAGCCGGGTGAAGGCAGTCGGAGAATACGCACTCTTATACTGCGATGTCGTCGGGAAGTGGGCGGGCATCAGGACAGCTGGCGAGCTCGGCCTCGGTAAGTATAAATACGTTAACGTAGTCAGAGTCAACCTGGTGCAATTTCTTCAAGTATGTCTAGTAAGCACTACGTTGTTCGAAGATAGCAGGACTGTTACAGCCATTACACGAGCATAGCTGCGCCGCAATAGTGCTAGTGTCCTTCTAGCTGGTTAAATCTGGCCGGTATTATTCGATATCTGTAATCACATGAGATTTGCGAAGGTGATAGTAAAGCGCTTGCCAGTTCTTTAAATGCTCCGAGCAATCGCCAACAGGGCAGTCCAGGCCGTCGGGGTTCCGGTGAACTTCCTCTTCGTGCTTTTAAAGGGCGGTTTTGTTCTTAGACAATTCCGTACACCCCGAGGACCAGCGCTTAACTTCGCCAATTAATCGTACGTCTCTCGTATACCTGTTAAGCTTCTTCTAGGTACCGAAGAGCTTACTACACTTCTTACAGGATGGTTATTGCTGAACTTGGCTGACGCAAAGTTATAGGTAGCCTCGTGGGCTTCCTTTACGGAGACGCGGTAGTACGTAGCCGTACATCCATTTAGATAATGCCGATAAGAAAACCTGTGCCTGGTCGGTTCGTCCCGGGAGTAGAGTGGGAGGTCAAGTTCCTTATACCGACCAAGTGTAAAGCTGTCCATCACTCGGATATTGATCGTGGATATGAGACTGATGAACTCGTCTCAGTTGAGGTTCTCGTACTGAAGTGGGCGGTGCGGCTTTACGATCTCAAATGATACGACTGTCAAGGTACAGAGTTGCTCTCCTATGAGTTTATTATCCGCGCTTAGCTACGATAGCATCGTAACGAGCGTCGACGTAGCAGAGTTGCCTTTGGCTAGCTCGGGATCATTATCTAGCTCTGGGTCGGCACCGTCGTCGTCGTCGTCCAAGATGGGGTCATCCGAGACCTTTTGCTTCTTAGTGGCGAACGTCCGACTCTGCACTGGCTCGGCATCATTGTCGTCCAGGATAGGGTCATCGGAGACCTTTTGCTTCTTAATGGTCGACGTCCGACTCTGCGCTGAGTCGGCATCATCGTCGTCCAAGATGGGGTCATCTGAGACCTTTTGCTTCTCGGTGGCCGACGTTCGACTTTGCGCGGGCTATGACATGTCCCGGCGCTGAAGCTCCTGGACACGGTAGTCGTGCAGGTTATCGTTCTTACGCTTAACTGACGCGGCTCGGTGGAGAGCCTTGTCAGAAGGATTATAGCCATACTTCCTTGCATACGGCAGTGATCTCGTCTAATGTCCCTTTCTTCTTCACAACTTAGACGAGCTCGGCAGGGTTTTCGGCAATGTCGTTGGTGAGGGCGTGCCAGTGCCTACTGACTGTATTGGTATCTCTGGTTCTCATTGACCATGTGTCGGCAGTAATATGACCGGTGTACGTAGTGGTTATATCCAGCTCCATAGCCGCGTGGCTGTGTCCCAGAACGCGGCGGGCAAGAGTGTTATTTTCTTGAACGGAGGTTAGACTGAGTAGCTCAGAGGCACCGCCGCGGCGTAGATCGTGTGACCTGGGAGCGTGGAGAAGTCCAACGAGCTGAGCGCCCCTGACTATAGCTCGCTGGAGGATATCCTTGGCTGCAGGCTTGTCAAGGGCAAGGATCATACGCCCCCTCGGTTCTCTGGCACAGAAGACGGGCCGATCTGGATAATCCCAGACGATCTTATGGGAAGGTCGGTCAATCATGTTCTGCTTGAGCTCTAACCAAGAGCGTTCTGCCACAGCGCCGGTGCGGAGAGCAAGATTGATAAGTTGGACGATGGGATCGAGCCAGTGCTCGTCTGTCTCCAGCTCGGTAAACTCTAATGTCTTATTGTTCGATGGATCACGTTTGAAATTCTTCGTATGAGCGAAGACGACAGTCATCTCGAGAAGACTGATTGTCGACAGCGTGATTGTGATATGCTTCCACAGCAAGCAGGCATCGGGATCGCAGTCGTTGGACTTGGTCATATCACCAGCGCGCGTGACGCTCGCACTCTGCAAGACAAGGGCGCACATCCGCTGCAGATCGTAATCCCACCAGGCAGTTCCTAAAGTATAGATCGCGATGAGTTAGTAGGCTGGAAAAAAAATCTGGTTAGGGGGTGTGGAAGACAAACCATTAACAAACGCAATCTTCATCATCGCGCTAACCATACGAGCGACGACCAAAGATGTGATCCAAAGCTTATTCCGTGTCGCCTCGCGCGTGATCTTGCCACTGAGGCGGAGCTCTTGGAATGTCGATGTAATCTTCTCGGACTCGAGAGGGGAAAGGGCGAAATTCTCGTAAGTACGGCGGAGAAATGCGACGATGACCTTAAAGGCTATTTTAAGAGTCGTGTCGTGGATAGCGATAACAGGCTGGGAGCAGCTGTCAGTAGGATCGTGCTGTGAGCTGAATGATTGTGGGTGCTTACGTCGCCTTTCTTCCTGCTGGTGGACTTAATGAACTCCGGAACCGCACGGATGAATCTCTCCAGCTGCTCGCATGTCGGCGGACGGTCGAGTTGTCGGTCCTTCAGCACTTCCCCTTCGAAGTCGGCAAGCCGGTTCTACCAAATTGCATGCGTTTGCTCGTGCGAAGGACTGGTGCCGTGCCATAGCGCATTGCGTGTAGCTTCCTTAGTGTTAATATGGAGCTCGGGAGCCTGCTCGAGCATGGCTTTGAACGACTTCTTGCCAACGTGGGGAAACCGGCCAATAGGGCGACCTATTACGGAGGGGATATCCTTGAGTCTATCGGACGAGTCTTGGTAGTCGTCGGCCATCGTGTGTGGGAGCAGTGAGGGCGCCTTGGCTGGGGCGGTTGATCTGGAACGTAGCTTGGATCATCGTGGGATGAGGAGAGGCGTTGAATCTGGTTAGAGGGCGCTTTCGTACTAGAGGGTTACGACCACAGGTTAGCCGATAGGGGAGGGTAGGTCATGTTCGCCGGCTTATTATCCTTATTATTCCCTAACTCCTCTAGGCCATTCCTATTATACGTACGTACGCCCTGATTTCATTATTGCCCATTACTTTATGTACATATAGCTAAGTTTAGCTAAGGGGTTGTATTAAGCTAGAGCGGCCACTACCGCCGGCTAATTAGCTCCCCGCGACCGTCTTATCGCCCCCTTCCCCGTTATCGTCCTTCGCTGGGCCGGTGCCCGCGCCCGCTAGCTAGCCACGGCCACTGCCCGGTCAGACAACGACGATAGTATGACCTCAATTATAACACAGTGACGGCATTGCGGCTGGCGGTCAATGAACAGGGTTCCTTCTTTTTTCAAACACCCACGAGGAGCATTGGCTCCGCGCAAGCACTGTCAAGCGATCAAAGTGACGCGAGAGCAAGCAAGGGCAGACTGTGGCCATTCGCAGCCACGGCTTACGTAGCATCGTCATCACATTTAGGTAACTGTCTCAGCTACCGAGGCTCAAACTGCACGCTTGGAACAATGATAAGATAGTCGTGCCCTGTAGTGTTCGTCCCCATCTCCATGTGAGAGTCCAGTACACAGACCGCAGTCTCATCCTCAAACCCAGCCAGAATACTCAAGATGGGTGGTCGCAACATTTGTATTACAGCGGTCGAAGGCCAGACCGGCTTCCTCATAGCAGAACTCCTGCTCACAGACAAGTCCTTCTCCAGCAAGTTTGACTCGATTGTCGGCCTGACCTTCGACCCCAAGTCCGACAAGGCCAAGGAGCTCGAGGCGCTTGGAGCCAAGGTGGTCCTCCACACGCCAGGCCGGCACCGTCAGACTGTCAACGCGCTCAAGAAGACAGGATGCGACACGCTCTGCCTCGTCCCGCCTGCACGCAAGGACAAGAAGGACATCTGTCTCGAACTCGCTAATGCGGCAGCCCACGCCGATGTGGTGAACATCTGCCTGCTCAGTTCGGCTGGGTGCGACTACGCCGATGCGAACAGCCAGCCCAGACTACGCGAGTTCATCGAGATTGAGACTGCCGTACTACAGGCCAAAGGAGACACCTCAACTCAGGCTGGTCATTCCCCATGTGTCATTCGGTATGCAACTGCCCCCTCTCCCCAATTGACTTGCGCTGATTCACGATTGCAAGCGCTGGTTTCTACGCCGAAAACATCCTGCTCTATGCGCCGAACGCGAAGTCAGAGGGTGTCTTGCCCCTACCCATCGGAACAGACCACAAGTTTGCGCCTGTCGCACTTGGTGTAAGTCCGGTCCACGGTCAATGACGAGATGTCGCATGATCAAGACTTATTGCTAATCCTCCCAATCACCAGGACGTCGCGCAAGTCGCTGCACACGTCTTGACCGGCAAGGGAGAGCACGGCTTTGACGACAGGCACCGAGGCCAGATGATGGTCGTCACAGGTGAGTCTGCACATTTGCTCACATTGACCAATAGCCGGGAGTGCGCTGCGCCACCAGTCCCTCAGCTAACAGGTTCTCTATCATCCAGGACCAATGCTGTGCGCTGGCAACGAGCTGGCAGAGGCCGCCAGTCAGGCTTTGGGGACAACTTTGGAGTTCGAAAACGTGTCCGAGTAAGCGATATTCCTGTTCTCACGAGAGTCTTCCACTCATGCGGATTGCGGCATGCTAACGAGGGAACGTATACAGAGCCGAGGCGAAGACGGTACTGAACGCGCAGTCAGACATTGACGAGAGCGAGAAGGAGTTCATCTTGGAGTACTACAGCCTGGTGCGACAGGGCTGTACCAACTATATTGCCACGACGGCCTTTCACGACGTGACGGGTGCCCATCCAACGGAGCCAACGGGGTTTTTCAAGTTGTACAGCGACGAGTTTGTGCAGGCACCGAAGAAGCGGAAGTTGAGAGCTTGATTTCACTGACATTTAAGCTAAGAGTGGAAGAAAATGAACGTCATAACATGACCCGAACAATCGTGCGTTGTGATTGAGACAGAGTGATGTTCTTCTGGCCGCCTGCCCAATAGAAAATTGCGTGAATGCTTGTCCCGTCTGAATCTTCGCTCCTCCATATCTGAACCATTGTTCCACCCTCTGCCTCAGAGACCAGCCTTGGGGTTCAGAACGCTGTCGATGATTTTCGCAGCAGCCAGACATTGCTCGTCTTGGAGTCGGGGCGCAATAATCTGCACAGCACAGGGCGCACCGTCAACCGCCGCGGGGTTGTCTATAGGTAAACATCTGTTAGCACCGATCGCAAGCTTTTCAAGTCACTCGTCAGGTCGATATGACATGATCAACTTACAGTCCGGGTCAAAGGCAGCAGTGGCGGGCACCACGTCAGGATCGCTCTTCGCGGACGCTCGGCCATAGGGGACAATACAGGCGGGATACTAGGAAGATGTTAGCACGACTCATCGACCGTGATGAAGGACACTGAAGGCACCTACGTCTATCACGTTCCAAGCACAAGTGTACGCAGGAACACCATAATCGTCATGAGGAACCGCTGTGTGCTGGGCGCCGGGGGCAAGGACGACATCAAGGTCGTGGTGGACCCAAGTCTTGTGCCAGCTGCCCGCATACGCGTCTCTGGCTGCGCTCAGGGCAGCGACGGTCTCGATCAGGCTCATCTCGCGGGTGACGGGCGGAGGGTGCTTCATGAACGGGTGCACGCCCTTTGCTAGGGAGTTGACGAGCGGCTCGCCCATCTCTTGGGCCAGCGTCTCGTGGCTCGGCTGGCCAGCAGCGTAGCTAGCAAAAGCGATGCGCGCACCGAGGCCGATGCTCCGGGAGTCGTCCTCCGCGAGGTGGATGATGTTGTGGCCAGCCCCTTCGAGCTTGGCAACGGCATCAGTCAGCGCTCTCCGCACTGGCGGCTGCAGTGTGTACTCGCTGTCCTCGGGCAGGACACCGATCCGCAATGGCCGGGACGAGAACTGGTTGGCTGTGTTCCACGGGATCGGCATACACGAAGGATCGTACTTCCATGGGTTCTGAGCTGCGACGATCTGCATAAACGCGGTGAGGTCGTCGATCGAATGGCCGATGGGGCCTGCGACAGGCGGGACTCCATCCGGCATCCGTTCCCGCGGGAAGGGGCAGTATGACTGGTTGCTAAAGGGGATGCGGTTCGCTGTTGGCTTGAAGCCGTACGTGCCGCAGCACAGCGACGGGATGCGGATAGAGCCTGCGATGTCGGTGCCGACACCCAGGGGGGAGCCACGGAAGGCTATCAGTGCTCCCTCGCCGCCTGTGGAACCGCCCGCGGTGAGCGATGTGTTGTTAGGGTTCAGTGTCCGACCGAAGACGTTGTTCTCAGAGTCCGCAGTCTGATAATCACACAGTCAGTACGGTGTGTTCCAGTGTACGGAATGCGAGACGAACCATCATGGTCTGCGGCACGTTTGTTTTGCAGTACAGGACAGCGCCAGCATCCTGCAGGAGGTTGACCAGGGTTGACTGCTCCGTGGGGAGCGGCCTTCGGAGGAACTCGGAATATCCGACCGTAGCATGGTGGCCGTCGACGATGAAGGAGTCCTGTCGATCAGAAGTAGACACATTAGCAACGCCGACTGTCTAGTTTCGCGTGGTATCGGGGATGAGTACGCACCTTCATGCTTATCGGTAGGCCGTGGAACGGGCCCTTGACTTTGCCCTCAGCCTTGAAATACGCGTCGAGCTCCTGCGCTGTCTGGATAGCTCTGTTGAAAAAGATCTCGGTGAGACACGACGTCTACAGAGGTGCATGTTAGCTTCCTCCTCTCCGATCAGAAGGCGATGCTCTCTATCGGGTTGCCGACCAGCTGCTGCGCGATGGCTGCCCTCTTGCAAAACGCAGTTGTGACCTCCACCGAGCTCAGTGTTCCGGCCGCCAGCTGCGATAGCAACTCTGTCGCTGTGTACGACTCGGTGATCTCGATTTCCTTTGCCGAGAGAACGTTGGCCTGCTGTGCTGCCTTGGTGGTAATAAGGTCGACACCACGAGACTCTTCATTATCGGCTCGGGTGAGCTCTGCGAGCTGACTTTCACTAAGATGCCATTCCTGTGGAATTCTGCTCTTCTGCAGCTTTCGGTGGGTGGCAACCAGTTCCTGCCAGTGAGGCTCGGTCGTCGTAAAGTTGTCCCCCATCGTGGCTTGCGAAAATAGTGTGAGGAGGCTGGTAATAGGAAGTTCTGGTAGGGTTACGATAACGCGAGACAGTGTTGAGGCCGGAATGCTGGGAAAGTACTAAAAGTACAAATGGAAAGAGGTTCAGTCTGGACCATCCACAAGTAGAGGCGAAGGAACCGTCCGGGCCCACAGGCAGTGTCGCGTGCGGGGGCGAGCCGATCGGGAGACCCGGGCAGGCCGGCTGTTGTGCAATTCATTGCCGTGATCATTCCATCTTCCATGTGCACCGCAACGGCTAACGCCTCGCCTGGATGGCACGGGGACAATGCCACGCCGGAGCAGGCAAACCAGATCCCGCATGAACGTAATACGGAGTCGCAAGACATAGGTAGATCCAGTGGGGTTTGGAGGCGAATGTGCTCTCTCAGCAGAGGGTCGAGGCCCTGGGGTGACGTTCGTCCCTAACCACAAGGGGAAGCTCTATGCGCCGACTATCTCGCCTCCTCAAAGCTCAGATCATTTTCCCCGCATCCGTGCTCAGCCGCGTCTCGTGTGGGGAACAAGATAAGTGTGATCGTTGGGCCTCTCTTCCTGGTCCAAGCTAATCGCAGAGACGACGAGCTTAGTTCGCAGGCTGCTCGACATGCCCTATCTGTCTTCGCGGAGATTCTTAGTGGCGGCGAAGCCCTCTGGAGCTCGGCAGTGCCGGCTACGAGACCAAGAACGGCATCTACAACGGTAGTTGTTGAAGTCGGGGTTTTCAGTCATTCGCATGTCTAGCAAGATTATTACAGGCACCCTTGTGAATGACAAGCAAGCACCACAGGACCGTTCCGATCTGGCCACGGCGAGAACCAAGACAGCACCATGGCGGACAAGGAGCAGCGACACAAGCACCAGCCCTCGCCAGGCGAGCAGTACTCGCAGGGCATACACGCCATGCGGCTGCCTCACATGCAATTCGTATACCGCATCGTCTGCCAGATGACTGGAGACAACACCATAATCGACAACATACAGGACACCAACGTTTCACGCCTGGTTCTGCCTATTGCCGGAGGCACTGTGTCGGGTCCTGGAATCAAGGGCATCATCGTGCCCAACAGCGGGGCGGACTGGGCACAGCTCGTTGGCGGCGAGCAGCAGGTAAAGCAATTTCTGCTAGAGCTATAACTTGGGGCTCATGCCACCGGACGGACGTTTGCTCACCGTGAGTGCTGCTCCGTACAGCGCTTCCTTCGCCTCGAGGCACGATACACCCTGCGGACCGACGACGGCCACGATATCCTAGTCAACGCGAAGGGCGTCTACAATAGACAACCAGAGTCCAAGTTTGGCGCCGACGAAGCAGTACCAACAGTCACGCAGGACGACGTCGAGTACTTCACGCACCTCTCCTTTGAGGCGTCCAGCAAGAGTCCCTACCACTGGATGAACCGCATAGTGGCGATTGGTGTGATGACCATGTTTGAGAAGCAGCCCATCATTGATTGTTATCGCATTACCAATTTTCCTGGGCTGGATCCATCAAGACTATAGTGCCATAACAGAATAAACATTTGCATCGCGGATTGAAATACTGTTGGCTGTTTGCACCTTGATAAAAGTCCCCTTTGTGACCTGCATATTCAAAAAACATGAACACAATGGCGACCAAGGTGCACAATAGCTTAATGAGTAAACAAGTTCTCCGACTGTCAATTTCAGAATTCACATCAAATGTGGCCGCCTACAATCAGTGACTGTAAATAGTCGAGTATAGAATAATTGATGACAACACAGCTATGGGAGGTATAATATCGGGTATCTGGGCCATATACACTTGCGCTTCCCCAGCCCCATGTGAATGCCGTGCCTTGTGGCATATCTTGTCCGTCTCATCCATTAGAGACCAGCATGAAGGCCGTGCTGCATGCGCTTCTCGATGATGGCATAGTATCGCGGGGCAAGCGCGATGCGAATCTTCTTGCCCCAGATGATCATGGGGATGAACAGAAGCGCGATAAACAGGATGATCATCGAAGAGGTCACAAACATGTAAACAGGCCCGACCTGAGTCATCCACTGCACCGCAGTCAGCGGGATGCAAATGCTCACGGCGTTGCGCAGGAAGGCGATGCCAACGAAGGCCTCGGCGACGAGATCACGGTAGCTGTCGATGACAAAGGTGAAGACGATGTCGCCGTTGGCACCTAGGCCAAATGCGAAAAATGCACCGCCCACGCTAGGATAGATCCAGTGCATACCCTACCAGGGGTAAGGTTAGTCTATGAAAAGCGGATGTTACTGGGGCTTGCGACAGAAGACTCACCATTCCTGCGGTAACGCCAAACATTGCCAGGCCGCCAGACATGAAAATGGCGGGAGGAAGAAGTGTGTACAGGCGCATCTCCGGCTCGAAAGTGCCTCCATTGCGTCTGGCGAAGAACTTGATACACCAATCCGAGAACGGACCGCCGTAGATGGCACCGAAGATGTTGCCGATGAAAGGGCCCATGGCCATGAGACCGACGCCAGCAGTATCAAAGTTATAGGGAGGCGCAGAGAAAAGGATTGAGGTCATAAGCAACAACTGAACAAGGAAGCAGACACCCGATGCAAACTGCAGGCCTGTGAAGATGACGTGGGGGAAGAAGATGACCTTGGCGGGCGCGACGAAGACACGGAGCAAGGATTCGTTTGTGGTGGTCGTGAACCGCATGCGCTGCCTGTAGGTGTTGAGCGGGGGAGTGACCTCGCCGAGCGTGTTGGACGGGGACATCTTGATGTCGAGATCTTTGGTGTCGGCAGCTTCCTTCTCGCCAGAAGGGCGGTTGGTGCCCTCCTCGTTGTTTTCCACAACCGCAGCCAGGACCGTAGTCAAAGACCTGGGAGGAATGTACTTGGTCTCCTCGAAAGTAAAGACGAAGATGACGAGGAGAATCGACAAGGCAATGGCCAAGGCGTAGTATGACCAACGCCAGCCCTGGGCAGCAGCCTGAGCTCCGCCGGCCATAGGAGTGAGGAAACTGCCAATCATGACAGCAACAAAGTAGACTCCATTGGCGGTACCGCGCTGGTGAACGAAGAAGAGGTCGGCAATCTGTTGCAGGTGCACCTTGTCAGCAACACAAATCGACCGCGATATCGAGACTCGGGTGTTGGTCTTACTGTCATCTGGACAGTGGTCTCATTGATAGAGCCGGCCAGGCCGACGAGGAAGTTGGTGACGATGACCTCCCAGTATGTATTCATCCGCGCGGTCCACCAGCAAGAGGCAACCAGGAGGGCTGTCGAGACCAGGTACACTGGGCGGCGACCATACTTGACGGCAAATGGGATGAAGAAGATGCAGCCGACCGCCAGACCAGCCAGCTGGGTCGAGTTGCCATTGTTCAGCTGCTGGAGATCGAGGCCCATGTCAGGGCCCATCTGCTGCCAGTAGACGGCCTGGATTGTGATTCTGAGCACCGCTTGTGTGAGCATATACGGATGATAGAACGGGTGATGACGCCACTCACAAGGTGAAGCCAGCCGTGACCATGGCCAAGATGAGTGTATAGTGGAAAAGCTTCCGAGGCATAGTCCAGTTCTGGTCGCAAGTTAGAAAGTCGATTGACGACTTTTGGAGACGCTGGTGACTGCTTACAAGAGGCTCATTGGGATCGTTGGAGGGCTTAGGCACCAGAATCAGACGCGAGGTGTCTTGTGACGCCTCGACTAGAACTCCATGTCAGCCACGTGCTCAACTCGACATACCAGATGACGGGCGAAACTCACACTCGACGAGGGCCACGGTTCCGGGGGGGTCGCGTGTCGTCATTGTGACTTGAGCGTCGGAAGGGTAGAGGTTTGGCCAGTTTTGTGAGTAGCAAAGGGTGTGCAAACGGTGGCAGACGAAGTTGTAAAGAATGAGATATCCCGAGTTGTGCTGGGGGAGGTGGCAAGGGCGGCCTTTAGTAGGAATCAGAAGTCGAGGTTGCACAAGGGTCGATGTTGGGCGACGCGTTACCGTTGCATGCCGGTCTGCTGCAGGAGATCAATGCCTTTGCCGTGTGGCGCACCTGGGACCAGACTGGCTGATAGGGCGAGTGCGGGGGAGATGAGTCGTCGCCTGCTGCTCTGCTGCTCTGCCGCGCTCCGGTCTGCATGTGTATACGGAGGAGAGAGGGTGTGAGCCTGTGTCTGTGTGTGCAGGCACAGAGTATCACGATGGCTGCGGGCTGGCTGGCAGGTGGGTGGTACAACACAACACGCGGACCTGGGGCTGAGGAGGGAGCGCACTGGCGCACGAGATCGCCAGCGGGTCTGGGCTCTGACAAGTCTCAGTGTCTCACTGCCCGGAGCCGGAGATACTCTGAGATAGGGGGCAACACGGCTGAGGGCCTTGCTCCCAATAAGGTTTGGTGCTACGCTTATCGCACACGGCTTGCTTCTCCGGGGGAGGTCGCAGCAAGCACAGACTCGCCGTGTCGAGCGTGATCCTTGTACCCCAGATCGACCACCAGCCGCCGGCGATGCGGTGCTGCCGTGTACTTTTTTAGCTCCGCCATGATAGCCGCGACACACAATGCCAAACACATTTGACGGGGAAGGCTTGGGCCGAGTCAGAACGCTGGTCTACCCCAGAATCCAGCCTCGAAAAGCCGCGTGTGACGATGGCTAGCGGCGCTTCCACCAGCCCCTTGCGGGATAGCGGCCACGATAAGGCGTGGGCGGTGCCAGCAGACTCGGCAGAGCCAGCATGAACCCTTGGCGGAGCGGAGCTGTGCAATCTGGACCAACAAGGCAGGCCCAGCCGTTGCGCCAGTGACTGAGTGCGTGATCATGGGGAGGGGCTGCAAAACTTTGGCAGAAGATGCGGCATGGAATGATACACGCCCATCCCGACTCGAAATCAGGGGAATTGCCAGATTGATGCAACGAGGCACACGATCTCCTGTGCATCCGTACTGCGGACCCCTGGTGGATATTCTTCTGCCGAGTCCCACGCCTTCTTATCTGTCCCTTCCCGGTGCCGCGGTAGTAGATACGAGGGGCCATGTCCGAAGGCAGAGGTCATGGATCTCCGCAGCTCGGAACAGACTCCGCAGTTCCGTGCATTCTAGTGTGACCATTCCGGCGTGGCCCGCAGATTGCTACCCTTGAGTTCTGCAGCAGAGCGGCTGGCCGGGCTTGGGTTTGGGGGTTCCCCAAGTGCTCTCGCATGTACCTGCTCGGAACAGCAAGGTTTGGCGCCGAGGAGGGTCCCCTTACCCCACGATCCAGACATAAAATTACCAAGTTGGCAGTGAGCTTTCTTGGAGAACTCATCCCTCTCCAACGTCCACCTTTTCTCGGCAGGCAAACCTCCACGAACGCACGCTCAACCATGTCGTCACGCGTGCATCCCCTGGTGCCCCTTAGCATCGCCGAGACAAATGTCGCCCGCGATGTTGTCACGGCCGCCCACCCAGGCTCCGTCTTCCATTTCCGCGTCACCTATCTCCAGGAGCCGCCCAAGGCCGAGCTGACCAAGTTCCTCGCCCTCGAGCATGCCGGCCGTCTTGGCGAGATCAAGCCCGAGCAATGGCCCAAACGTGTCGCCCGCGTGCACTACGACGTGCTGAACCCAGGCTCCAAGAAGCCAAAGTCGATCGAAGTGCTCGTCGACCTCGCAGCTCGCCGCATTGCATCCACCGAGGACGTACGTGCCGATGCCCAGCCGGCCTTCACATTGTAAGCAGCTGTGCTCTCGACAAGTCTCCAGCAGACACATACGTCATGATTGACTGGCTAACTCTGTTGACCAGGCACGAGCTTGAGGACGTGCCTGCGATATGCGCTGCCTCTAAGCTGTTCAACGACCGCGTAGCCAAGTTCAACCTGCCCGAGGGATTCGAGATTGTTGTCGAGCCGTGGCCTTACGGCGGTCTCGACCCTGCCGATGAGCGCGGCCGGCGCTTCATGCAGGCCCTCATCTTTGCGACCAAGAGCAATGCCAAGGGCCCTGATGCCAACTTCTACTCATACCCGATGCCGATTATTCCTATCGTGGACGCCGTCACACGCGAGGTGATCAAGATCCACGAGCTGACAACGTCCGGCGATGGCGAACCCCTAACCTTACCCCTGGGCCAGCTGGCGGAGCACATTCTTGACTTCCAGAAGCCGTCGGAGTACGACCCTGAGCTTTTGCAATCACGGACAGACCTCAAGGAACTCAACGTCATCCAGCCCGAGGGCGTCAGCTACTCGGTCAAAGACGACAGTCTGATCGAGTGGCAGAAGTGGCGCTTCCGCGTCACCTTCAACCCTAGAGAAGGTGCCGTCATCCACGATGTCCACTTCGACAACCGCAGTGTGCTGTACCGACTGGCATTCAGCGACATGACGGTGCCGTACGCGGATCCGCGCCCGCCGTTCCACCGCAAGCAGGCTTTCGACTTTGGAGACGGCAGTCTTGGAGACGCCTGCAACAACCTGCAACTGGGATGTGATTGTCTCGGCGTGATCAAGGTAAGTCGACTCGGCAAGCGGAGCGTACATACGGGGCGACAGCGGAAGAATCATGTACTAATCAAGCTTGCCCGATCTACAGTACTTTGACGGTGTCCTCGTGGGCCCCGACGGCACGGCCAAGAAGGCGCCTAACGTCATTTGCCTACACGAGCAGGACAACGGCATTGGCTGGAAGCACACAGACTGGCGCACTGGACGCGCGGTTGTCACGCGGCGCCGCGAGCTGGTGCTGCAATACATTATCACTTTAGGTATGTGGTTTCCCAGCTCACGATGGGACAAGCTTCAGCTCGGCTAACAGGGAGACGCCTTACAGCCAACTATGAATACATCTTCAACGTGAGTAGCAAAAGGTTCATAGCATTCGGATACGGGAGAGGCTACTAACACCAAGACAGTTCATCTTCGATCAGACGGGTGCCATCAACGTGCAGACGCGCGCCACCGGCATCGTCTCGACAGTCCCGATCGCTGAGGGCAAGAAGGCGTCATGGGGCAACATTGTGTCCCCCGGCGTCCTGGCGCAGAACCACCAGCACATCTTCTGCGTGCGGATCGACCCGGCCATCGACGGCCACGACAACACCGTCGTGCAGCAGGAGTCTCTGCCTCTCGACTTTGACCCGCACACGAACCCGATGGGCAACGCCTACCGCGTCGTGGACACCCCGCTCAACATCTCGGGCGCCTTCGACTCCAACCCTAGCTCTGCTCGCGTGTTCAAGGTGCAGAACCTGGCCAAGCTGAATCCCATCAGTGGCAAGCCCGTAGGCTACAAGATCAGCCCGCCCGCTACCCAGATGCTGCTCGCGCACCCGCGCAGCACGCAGGCCAAGCGGGCTCTCTTCGCGCAGAGGAACCTCTGGGTGACCAAGTACCGCGACAACGAGCTATACGCGGGCGGCCGGTACACGCTGCAGTCGGTCGACGAGATTGAGGGCGTGGCCGATGCCGCCGCGCGCAGGGAGGACATCCACCAGCAGGACGTGGTCGTCTGGAGTGTCTTTGGCCTCACGCACAACCCGCGTGTCGAGGACTGGCCCGTCATGCCCGTCGAGATTATGGAGTTGCACATCAGCCCCGTCGACTTTTTCACAGTAAATCCAGCGATAGATGTACCGCAGAGCAAGAACGCCGCGTCGAGGAATTACAACGCTGGGGAGAGCGAAGGCTCCTGTTGCAGCGCAGAGGAGAAGCAAATCCCTGAGCGGCCTGCTCGGCTGTAGATGGAGCCAGGTATGTAGCCCAGCATGTAGCAAAAATGTAGATATCACGATTCAATAGACAAGATGTGAACAAAACAGAGACGTCGCGTCAGAATATCGCAAGCTCCACTGCTCGTGCTTGTGCCGCCTTTTCAATGTCAAAGAAGTCTTCCCCCGTGTGCCATGCCTCGCGAAGGAGCTCGAAGAGGATAGTGGCAACGGGTGGAGGCGCGCCATCGCTACTGAAGGCATGCTCTCGCAGGCGCACGAGGGGCTGGGTCCAGGCTTTGTGTTTCCGTAGAGACTTGACCAACAGGCTAGCCTCGGTCATGGGAAACAAGGTTGCGTGCGTGCTCAGGATACCGTTGTTCTCGGGCCTCTCCAGGCCGTTGATCAGTGCCTCGAGATGGCTCAGCAGTCGGTAGAGGATGATTTCGCTCTGCGGTACGGGGCTGGTGGCGGACTGAGGGGAGTGCGCGTCTTGCGGCGAGGCACCCTGAGAAGCGTAGTGGCGACATCTCCGCATCCGAAGGATCGCAGCATGCCTGACGGCATCCCAGTGCTGGGATTGGATGAGCTGGCCGGGCTCGTCGACCCACAGCCACAGCTCCAGCTCGATCGCGTCGTCTTGCCGCTCTGCGGAGAGCGCGAGCAAGTCGAGCAGGGACCGCGAGAGGCCGGACACGGGCTCGTAGCCCTTCAGCCTGCCGCCGGCCCACGAGTCCTGCAGGCTCCTGAACCGAGTCCACAACCCGAGGCTGGGGCTGGTGCGGCCCAGTACGAGGAAGGGGATATCCATCATCGCGAGCACCTCGAGCTGGTGTCTGAGGTTGATGTCGAACTGCGGATCGGGCTGCAGGGCGTCCAGGCTGCCGCCGAGGTTGTACAAGTCGGTCATGAGCTTCAAATTCTTGGTCCACGGCTCGCCCTCGAAGAGCTGTCGGGCGCAACACACACACAAACACATGTCAGCCGCGCACAGTCATGGGCTCGGTGGACCGCAACGGAGATGAGAAATTGGGATGAGCGGGCCGACTGACCTGGAGCGAGCAGACGAGGAGGCATGCGCACATGGTAGGCGCCGAGAGGACATCTCGGCGCTCGTGGAGCTCCTCGCGGAGTGTCCGGAGGGCTCGCGTGATCTCGTGTAGAGTCTGCTGGGAGCGTCCCTCGTCGACATAAGTCTGCATCGCCACGCCCGCGGTGGTCAGCGCGAGCGAGTCGATCGACAGCTCGCGGAACATGGACTCGACCCAGTCATCGGCGCTGGAGGCATAGAGGCGCCTCAGACCGATCTGCAGGACTGCAGCTTGGCGGACGAGTTAGCACATGGTAGTGCAGCGCAGCCCAGGCACGCAGAGTCGGCCAACATGGAACAGGGGCAGATGGGAGTGGTAATACTGACATTTTTCAAAGGTTGGCTCAACCTCGGGGCCGCCCCTTGGCGTCGACGTTGCTGGACTGGACCCCCATGTGCTCGATGACGCGGCGTTCCCCTGAGGCGGTGAGGGGAACTGGGAGGCGGCATCACTCGTCTGCTGCTGATGCTGCTGTTGCGGCGGCTGTTGCTGCGCCTTCTGCTGCTGCTGAGGGTGGTCTCTCTGCCGGTGCTGGCTGGCGGACCTCGGAGCCTGCGGTGGCCGTACCGGGGTCGTGGCGCCGGCGAGGTGGCCCCTCGAGGCGACGGCGTTGCCCCAGCGCAGCTCGAGCTCGTAGCCGCCGCACTCGACTCCACGCGCCGCGCAGGCCCGACATCCCGGCCGGCCCTCGTCGCACTTGCGCTTGCGCTTGCGGCACGTCGCGCACCCTGTCCTGGACCGCTCCATCGATGCCTGTAGACGGAGTTTGGGCGACGCTGCGCTCTGCTGTGCTGTGCTGTGCTGTGCGGTGCTGTGTCTGGGTTCAGGCGGGCTAGCGGAGGTAGGGATTCGTGGCCGTCGTCGGCGAGCTCGGGTCGGTCGAGCCACGTCAGGTGTCGGGGTGTGGACCAGATCTAGATCGAGAAGCGCCGAAGTTTGTTTCAGTGGGAACGCAAACACGAAAGCAGTGCTGGGGTTACGTCAGGAAGGGAAGGCATTGTGGGAAAAGGGGGGAGAGGACAACCCCATGAGATTGCCCACGGCTCACGGAGTCCGGAGCAAGCCGCTGCTCTGCCGAGGCGAGCCCAGGGTCCCTTTCTGGCAGTACCGGAGGAATTGACCAGATCAGCCGCATTTACCAAGTCGCAGAAGCCCCCCTGAGCCACAGGCTACCCGCCAGGGGGCTGAACTGGGCCACCCCATCTCGTGTTGTACCAACCTGGGAGCCACGGCACGCCAGGCATGTCAGCTGTCGGCGGCAGCCCCTCCGCCACACTTCCTCTTCCGTCTAGATTCTGCCAGACATTGATTGCGGGCAGGCATACTGAAACGGGCCTGTTCATTGAGGGCCCACGACCCAAGCATGCGATCAGGACCGAGGCCGCCCTTGAGCGCTTCGTCTGATGTGGCCCCCTGTCGGATCCAGATATCGCGATTGGCTTCGACGTTTGCCATGCGGCCTGGGCGTTCCATCTGGAAACGTGCCAAGCGTCATGCTCCATGTCATGCTCCATGCATACTCCGCTGTCAGAAAACAATATCCGTTACAGCCAAGACCTCAGGCGAACGATGAATCGTATTGTTTTCGTCATGCACAGGCGCCGCCATGGTCCCCAACGGTGGTCCTGACCAAACACTGCAACAGTCAGGACGGTTTCCTGCACGCCAGACGGCGGGTACCTGCTGCGTTCCGCTTTCCGCATGGGCGGGAGGCACTCCCATTGGAGCGATCTCGACGTCCGACAAGCAATCAACGCCTGACATTGAGAAAACACAGCACGCGCTCTTGCCCACAGGGGACCCTTGCTAGACTCGGTACCTGCCGGTCACTCGGGCAGAAAACCTTGGCAGAGCCTCACGCGGACGACATCGTCGTGTATAAGAGCAGGCGAGACTGTCCGTAGTTGAGCGCTCTTGTCTCCAGATCATCACAGATCATCAGCCTGGAGCTTTCAGACCACAAGATCTTCTTTCCATTCTTTCAACCACCAACAACTTACATTCGTTCGCACTACGCGCATAACTCTTTCACTCTTTCAACATGAAGGTCTCTGTTCTCCTCGGCGCTGCCATTGCCCTCCAGGGCGCTTCTGCTCACTACTTCTTCGACACTGTCACCTATAAGGGCCAGACCACTCCCGCCTTCCAGTACATCCGCGACTTCACCCGCCAGACCAAGTTCAACCCCATCAAGTTCTCCTCCAACCCTGCTGCCGACATCCGCGACTCCTCCACCATCGATGGCGAGGACGCCCGCTGCAACCAGGGCGCATTTGGCGCCGCTGGCCGCACTCAGGTCCTGACCGTCGCCGCCGGTGACGAGGTCCGCGTCAACCTTGGTGTCAACGCCAAGATGGAGCACCCCGGCCCCAGCTTGATGTACATGTCCCGCGCCCCCGGTGACAACGTCAAGGCCTACAAGGGCGACGGCGACTGGTTCAAGATCAAGGAGGAGGGCGTCTGCACTCAGGGTGGCGACTTGAAGAGCACCGCGTGGTGCAGCTGGGCCAAGAACTTCATGAGCGCCACCGTCCCCAAGGACATCCCTGCCGGCGAGTACCTGATGCGCTTCGAGCACATCGGTGTCCACCGCTCTCACGTCAACCAGCCCGAGCACTACGTCTCCTGCGTCCAAGTTAAGGTCACCGGCGGTGGTAACGGCACCCCCGGCCCTATGGTCAAGTTCCCCGGTGCCTACAAGGCCACCGATCCCTACGCCAACTTCAGCATCTACAACGGCTTCAAGGCCTTCCCCATGCCAGGCCCGGCTGTCTACTCTGGCGGCGGCTCCAGCACTGGCAACAGCGGCGGCAACGCCCCTGCCCCTGCTCCCACCACTGCTCCGGCTGCTCCGGCCCCTGCTCCCACAACCGCCCCCGCCCCTGCTCCCGGCAACGGTAACACTGGCGGCGCCTGCGCTGGCCTCTATCAACAGTGCGGCGGCCGGACATTCCAGGGAGCCAAGTGCTGCTCCCAAGGCTCCTGCAAGGCTGCCAACGAGTGGTACTCTCAGTGCCTTTGAGGAGTCGAAGGTTTCCCCAGCATGATCTGGCTTCTTCGATGATCTGTACATAACTTTACTTCTCTTGCCATTGGTCGGTGACCTGGCTCTTACTTCTATAGAAGAACTCCCTTCGGTCGGCGACCAAGTGTGTACTACTAGCCGTCCGTGACGGTCGGGACGGCGGATTTACTTAGCTCTGTTGGTAGCAAGGCAGCATCTGTTCCTCCCATTTCTGTGCCCAAAAGCTGTGAATGATAATACGCCCATTGATGGCAATGCGTTTTCTGTGTCTGCGTGCTTGCTATCGCCAAGATCCATCGCAGCAACATGAGCGATGCTCACATAACAGCTGGTGTGGATGCCCAGCTCCAGCACTGCTGCACAGTGCGATCAATGCTTCGACGGAAGGAGAAGACTGTCAAACGAGAAAGCCCTGACTGTACTCCGTACACTGCGTTCACTGACGCATGTGGGCTGCTCCAGACCAAGAGACATAGCGGGTGCAGTCTGGTCCACGTATGCCAAGCACTGATTGATAAGACTAGGACAGTGTGTGTCTGTGTAGTAAGCATTTTATGAACTTAGTGTCTGTGAGAAAAGGCTGCCAGTACTCAGAGAAAAGTGTGACAGTGGAGGTCAGTCCGATAATGGGTGCTTATTAAGCTGCGCAAAGCGTGATCCTCTGAAGTTGCACCATGACAAAGCATATCGAACATAATGTTATAATATTGAACCAGCTATGAAAATCAATGCGAAGCAATTTCAATTCTGAAATGGAGTAGACGTCCTCCTTACACAATCGGTTCTCCCGTAAATTTATTCCTGTGATAAACTAAAATAAAGAAATTGATAAAATTGTATTGAACGTGCGTTGGAAAACAATACAAAGAGCAAATCAGAACAAACAAAAAGAGATTAAGCTGCTTCCCTCTCTTCAACGACCACAATTTAGAAACTCGCCACAAGCACTGGACTAGATAGAGGTCTGCGACTTCCGATGGACGATTGCTTGAGCCCACGTCAGGCACGAGCGACCTCATCTGAATAGAGCCCTGCGCGACCAATGGCCCAGTGCCCTCCGCCTGTCGATCTCCCCGACTCCTGCCCAAATCCATAGGTTGAGGCAGCCCGTCCTTGCCACCTTTCACACTAGACACGGCAAACAAGGTTGCCATCATCATTGGTCATACAGTAGTCCTACCGGTTCGTTAACCATGGAAACAATCTCTACCGAGTCTGGAGAAAAGTCGCGGACATACCAGGAAAGCATTGCTCTCACCAAACGGAGGGGAGTCGCCATTCCAAGCGCAGCATCTGCGTTGAAGCCAAGAACCTTTCTCTACTTGACGATCGGGCAGGAATCTGTAATTTTCAGTAGTGTCAGCGCCGAAACGACGAGTCGATATGCACGGCACATGAGCAGAAGAAGGAGAGTCCACTCACCAATATTGGCAGCTCCTGGATATGTCCTCCCCCAGGGTAGTGCAGATCGCCATCGCGGTTGCCGACGCAGTTGTCCAGTCTCAGGCTCGTGCTTCAGTACGACTCGAACTTAGATCAACACCGAGCGCCAAGCAACCACTCTTTGTCGGCGGTGTAGACGGTGATGCTGTCGTAGCTAACTCTGTAGCGGCCTGCCGCGATAGGCTGGGTAGCAGTCATAATCACCGCGAGGAAACGAAACTCGAACTTGCTGAGCTGCACCTTGCTGTGATCACACGATTGCTCGATCCGTAATCGACGATGTTTGCACGAAGCCTAGGATGAATGACAGACGTGCTGGTGAGCGGTGCCGGGGAAGGCAGTCATCTAGATCCGAGCAAGCAGGCTATTGCTTGTTGAACCAAAAGGTCCCAGACATTATCCTGTTTGTCTCTCGGTCTCTATGCAGCGAAAGCGTGGGGTATCTTGGATTGTAAGCTTGACAAAACGAGGGTCGATTTCATGTGCAGAACGGTTCCGGGGCACACAGTGGATATCATCGCATGTAGAGCTGAGGTCGCACAAAGCAGCCAATCCTGGCCCTCGCTGACGTCCGCGTCACATTACGGACAGGGACCAGAGTTTCCTGGCATCAGCAATGCAAAATAATTTTTGATGTTGCAATTTTCATGCGGACGTTTTTGTCGGACACGCGCCTAGGCATTTCTGGCTGCATTTCGATGAGAGCCTCGTCAGAGAGCCTCATCACAAAAACAAGAACATCGCAAGGCTTACGAGAAGACTTTCCAATCTCCAAGGGTCTTAGTAACAGAGGTTATGAGTAGAATGCAGGCACATGTGAGCCTGTCTGCTGCTGGAAAAGTGCAGAGCTGGGGTATTTCATCGGCTCCTAGGTGCCTGAAGGCTTGACACAATGGGCCATATATCTCATGCTCGATTCGGTTCCTCGTGGTTGAAAATCCATGAATTCCCCCCTTTAGTCCTCTTGATGTCACCCCTCCACATGATTTGTTGACAGTCCGATAGGACTTCTCACAGTCCAAACGTCGTGCCCTTCGGCGTATTGAGGTATGAGCAACCATTCCAGTCGCAGGTGTTCTTGTACACATCCGTGCCCCACCAGGAGAAGCCCTTGGCAGCACCAGTGTAGAAGATGGCGAAGAAGATGACGATGCCCGCGATCGCGACAGAGCAGTCCATCGCGGAGCTGAGCACGAAGTTGTACCGCTGCCACCAGCCGTGCTGTGTCCTGCGGAGCCACAGGCCAAACACCAGTCCCACGATCGCCCATGAACCGTAGTTGGTGCCCGTGGCGGGCGGAATATAGTTCAGTCCGCCGAGAAACAGGGGCACATGAATCTTGGCGACGAGCTTGGACCGCGGGAAGATGTACTTCTTGAGGACCCAGACGAAGACAGGAAGGAACGCGCCGAGGAGGAAGAAATACAGCAGGCCGCTGTAGAGCGCACCCGATGCGAAGAAGCGGCGGGGGCCGACGGCGCCCCAGATCAGGCTCGTGTTGTAGTGCGTGCGGGAGAAGGGGCAGTTGAAGCCATTGGCGGCCTTGTCAGTGCAGATGTTGGGGATCGTGGTCAGCGCCCAGTTGAGGACGGAGACCTGGGAGATCGTGCCAACCACGATGCCGACGCACTGGACGAGAAAGAGCTGGCGGGGTGGAATCTGTTGTTGAGACAAAGTTTCAGCGTTTGTGGGCTCGGCAGTGAGTGGCTAGCGAGGACTCACATTGCAATAGATGCCCAACTTCAAATCCTGAGCAAAGGCAAGACCCTTGATGCCAGAGATGTAGCCAAGGTCAAACATCCAGATATTGGCGAGGACCTTTCCGTCATAGAGGAACCCGGAAATGATGCGGCACAGAACTTCTGTTTGGATCTTGACGTTGGTCGTGGCGTAGACCCAGGCGAGCTAGAAAACTCTGTATGTCAGGTCATGTTTGCGGCCGAAACAAGAGATACAGGGGCCTGGCGAGCTGACTTACAGGCACAAAGAATATCATCGAGATGACGAATGACAATAGCGCGCCGTGCCATCGGAGCTGGACAGGATAAAACTCGCAGGCAAAGACGCCAAGGCCAATAGCAATGAGCAGCGCGATCAGGAACCACCAGGTTGGAACTGGTCTGTACTGAGGTTGTGGTCCACGACGGCTGAACTTCTCGCCCGAGGTAAAGAAGTGGCCGAAACTGGATGACTTGTACACCTTGACAAAAGCATCGCGCTTCTCGAGGAACAGCCACACAAACAACGACGCCAGGGTCGCGAAGCATAGACCAAAGGTGTTAAGCGCGTACGTGACGGGCAGGTAGACGGCCGAGTACTCCTCGTACCGGGTGGCATTGAAAGAGAAATCGTCCGACTTGTTGATGACGCGCGAGACATTGTAGGTCTTGCCGGTATTGTCGTAGACGCTGTTGCTCTGGAAGGGCAGGTGTGCGGTGTACCATGTGTTGGTGTAGTAGAGAGCCGGCGAGACAATGTAGATCCAGAATACTAGTGATGCGAGGACATTGAAAATTGCCCAAGAGGGGACAACGAGCGGTGAGCCGATATAGGCGATTTGGCTCCCTGGGGGTGTTTTTAGTAAATGGCACGCGCGTGTTTCCACATCACAAAGAGGCACTCACAGTCGAACGTGAACGGGAGAAGTCCCATGCCGCTCTTCATGCCAAACACTTGATTCACAACAACATTGTCTGGGGCTGCCCAGCAGATGAAAGTGAAGTAGCCCAGCGCCGGAAAAATGAAGTCCGGGAACCAGTACCAGCAGAATGAGATGCAGAAGGCGAGCATGAAGAAGCGGTAGCGCGACATCTTCCACCCAGATCTGGGTCAGGACAGGTAGTCAGCAATCCCAGCCTCGTCTGTCACTGCCATCCTCTGACGTAGAGACTCACCGATGCACACTCTCCTTCTCGTCGTCGCGTGAGTGCAGAGTGTGGTTGAGAGCAGTGTTGCCAAGGACGCCGGGCCAGATAAAGCCGGCAGGCTCAACGACAAGCGCCCTGAAGATGCCAGAGAGCGCGAAGCCGAAGATAATGGTCGCGAAGGTGATGGTCAGCTCAAATCCCCATCCAGCGTTGAATCCGTAGAAGTGGCGTTGCTCTGTTAGCACATCGGCACTGAGACGCGTGAGGAACGACAGGTTCGCGAGGATGTAGACAAGAATGTTCTCCTTGTAGTTGAATGGTCCTGGGTTCAGCGAGTGGCGGGTGCCCCTAACGTTCATGCCCCAATCTGGGACAATGTATTCCCAGGCCTTGCCGATGGGCCAGGCGAGGAACTGGACAGCCGACTGTGACAAGGTGACAGAAGGGAACCGGAACGTGTAGAGCGTGTTTACACCACTACCGAGGATGCAGAAGGCGATGCCGATGGTCCACATCCGCAGGGTCAGGCAGGGCATGGTGGTGTCGTCCTCGCGCAGCCCCACGCCGGCAGCCAGGAGAATGTCGGCCGAGGGAGCTGAGGATTCATCTGGCACGACGAGTTAGCCCACGGACTTGTTCTATAAGGTACAAAACCTTGATGCATCGCGCCGTTGTTGTTTCTTACCGCTGTGGCGTCTTCTTTCCTCTACGTCTGGCGTATCAGAATCTGATGATGAAGTGGCACTGGTCTCCGGCAGGCCCTGAACCTGAGTGACCATCTCCTTGCCTTGGAGGTTGGCAATATCGTCTTCTTTCTGCATGTTTTGCTCGGGTCGAGTCTGACAGGATGAATTTTGTATACAGATAAAACCCACTGTCTCACGAGGACGGAAGAGCAAGAGCAGTGATTCGAGGCCCAAGATGGGCGATGCGAGATTGATAAGATCGTTTAATCAGTGGCACGTTCCATGCCGACCGGCCGAACCCGGCACGACGGCCGTCGTCCACCAAGCCACAACTGAACAGAAGGGGCCCAGGGAGCGCATGAGCCCCGTAAAATCCTGCCTGCCCGGTGGCATGGCCTCGCAAAAACCAGACTGTCCATTCAGCTCAATCATCCGCCTCCGCCGCGTGAGGTCGTGCAACAAGCTTTGTTCGCATGCTCGGCACGTCTGCTTATGCGAGCTGAGCCTGGTGCGACCCGCTTATTGGGCCGATAGCCTGATGTGCCCGATGTTACGGCTACACGGCACTTGGCTCCCCGGTCTCTGAAGTCCATTGTACTATCATGAGTGGCTGCGGCTGGATGGCGTGGAAAAAAAGGCGAGCTTGTCTCCACCTTGGTTGAAAGCTTGCGTACTCCCTTCTCCATTTCGAGTCCCACTTACAAGTCAGATTCCCTGGCCTTTACCTTATGCAGCTAGGTCCGTAGTCGGCTTGCAGGATCCCGAAAAGTCACGACATTTGCAAGCTAATTATCTTATCAATCGCACCAAGATCGGACGGCCTTGTGCTGTCTGCGGGCCCTCCGCTACATCTTATACTGGTCCAGCGTGCCGACTCGGTATTTTATGGTCCTATTTGGAGCAAGAAAACCGGCCCTTCGAAGTTTCCATTACCTTCATCGCTAGATCTCCTGTGTAGACTTGAGTATTGATACAAAGACAACCTCAAATCATTCATTCTATGCTCTTCGAGCGCTACGTCGTCTTATACGAGGGTGTCACATATAGGAAGCCTCCGCGTTTTGGAACATACGCCTTGTTCTCATTTTGGGTGACACGCAGCTTCAATGCGTTCGCATTCACAGCCATTCGGTCTCAGCTTGACCCAGGTCCGGATATATTTGGTCTCATCCCACAAAAACAAGTAGTATAGCAGTTCAAATAGTATGACAATATAAGATTCTTTTTTTTTTTTTTTTTCTTTCTTCTTTTTGAAATTTTAAACCTCGTACTTGGGTGCCGCCGCGCCATCCACAGACCCCTCATGCGCAGTTTCAGACCCAGCCTTCCGACTGCGCACAATCTTGGCCGCGATGACAACCTGAGAGATGGCCGCACCCAGCACGACAGCCGAGATGGGCAGCTGGATAATGAGGCTGAAGACGTCAAACGTGGTAACGGCCGCAACGACGATGACGAGGGCATGGATGCCCCAGATAGCCATCTTGACCGACGCAAAGACGAGTAGGATGACCGGACTTAGCTTCTCCTTGGCGAAGAAGACGATTTCGATGATGTCCAACACGAGTGTGACAATGGATATGATCATGATGGTCATGATTGTCGTGGCACTGTGGGCGTCGTCGTATAAGCATGGGACACTGTGGGCTCTGGAGGAGAGGTGTTCGGAGTTGTCGGTACTCACGCATAGCTGGTCCACCAATATTTGTTACGATAATGGGCTTCGTAAGAACCCAGGCCGAGGTAGGCCAGACATGCGAGAATTTGCAGAATCCAGGCCGCGAGGTTGTGGCGCTTGCGGCAGATATTTGGATACGTGCCGGTGACCATAGTGAAGATTCTGTCTGGTCAGGCTGCTGTTAGGCGACACTGTTGCTGCGTGGAACTGATAGTGGAGGGCTTTGCAGCACTATACTCGAGTGAGGATCCTCACATCCGTGTCGCTCGGTCACAGCATCTAGATTATTGTATATTCTTGTTCAGACCAGCGACTACCCAAATTTCTAGGCAGCCACATAAAATCGGCACAGCCCTGCCAATATACAAAGGGGTTGTCAGCCTTGGCAGTTGGTCGTGTGGGCTTCCTCATGTCGCCAAGACAAAGAGCCTCCACTTCGAAGGTGTTACGTTTCCTGCAAGTAACGTTTCTGCGCTCGACAGAGCTTGGAATGAATGATTTCAATAGTGGTAATTGATAGTCGTCTGTCTAAAAGGAAAGATTCTAAAGGAGTGACTGCGAGCACTGAAACTCGGTTTATATGCTCCAGGGGAGCTCTCAATGCTGACTCATCGGTGCTATGCGAGCATCAGTACGTACCTTACCTGCTCAATGTCACAGAAGGTGTATCCAATTTCTTGCGCGCATGGGTTATGGGCTGCAATGCCGTGTTGATGGCGATGTGGCAATCCCGCAAGCTCATGTTTTCTTTTCCCCGAACGACTGCAGACTGCTTGTTAGTCTACGGCAGGACTCTGTGAGCATCAGTCATTCTGACAACCTCGAGGTCCTCTTATCATCGAGGGACAGTGCCTCTGCGGCTTCTGCATGTTTACAGCCTCAAAACCGGCTACAAGACCGCCAAGACGCTGCAACGCCGAACAGCCCCCCATCGTCAGCCAATGTTACTCACATCATATAGGTCCAACCGCATACGGCAAGAGGTGGCTGCGCCTGGTACCCTCCGCCGCCCGTCTCGGACCCGGCATGAGATCTGTATCGAGTTACCAGACACGGCATAGCTGAAGCCCACGTCGCCACCCCTGGCTCCATCGTACACCCGCGGGTACGTGCCGTTGGCGTTGACCTTGATCTGCCCATCCGGCTCCGGACCGGGAATGAGCTTGCGGACTACGAACTCGGCCTGCGAGCCTATCTACCAAGACACCACCGCCATGCTGCCCTCCGGCGTGTGCGCAAACTGCCTCGGAAACAAATGTGCCGGCCTAGACGCCCCGAGTACGGAAGGATTGCTGGGAGTTCAGTCTTCCGCACGGGTAAGCGTGTAGCGGTTGCCTCCACCCGGAGGTCGCCTTCCCCGCGCGCAATCACGGCGCTCATACCGCTGACATAATACCATATGTTGCTGTCCGGGCGCGGGGTGCTCGTGTCGCCGTTGTTGTCGAGGTAGCGTGCCGCGCGGGGACGTACGCGATCGGTCGAGATGGTCGATGTGCTGACAACGAATGCAATGGCGGTGACGGATGCAGTCACTGTGGTGGTTGCCGTCTGTTGCGCGGTGGCACCAGGACTTGCCTTGGTGGTTGTGCCAGACGTTGTGTGTACTGTTCCCGTTACGGTCCTGGAGTTGCTGGCCAGTGGAAGGCATGTAATTGGCACCTGAGCAAAGCCTAATCCGGGATCACAGTCGGTGTGGGGTATATTGGGATGTCCAAGCACGTAGAGCAGACGCTGTGGTATCCACGTTGATGGCTGGTTCGACGACAGAGATCACTGCGCTTCAGAAAGAGAGACCGGATCGGGAGACAGGGGGGTTTTAAGTACTTGTCAGCCGGTATCAGAGTCCTCTCCTGCCATTTCCTAAGCATCAAAAGGTTTCCACAGAACTTCCAATAGCTGATCCTGTTCAAAGTAGTTCGCTTGCGCACCCCCTGAGCTCAGCTTTCTGATCGTGCCTGGCTAGGGCCAAGTGGGAGTCTAGACTCTGACGTCTGTACCAGACAAAAGTTGTCAGCCGAGTCGAACCCAAGGGGTTGGGCGGTAGACAAACTCCTCCATCTCGTGCTCTGCCCGCCTTCTCAGACACACTGCCAGCTATCAGCCTCCTCAACCGGGCCAGGTCCCTTGTACACATTCCGGGTCGGATATTTGCAGTGTCTCCGCTGCATCACGACCTCGCCCTTTGCATTCAGCTTCTTTCCCAGGATATGCTCAGGCGGTATCCCCTCCTCGACCCAGCGCACCACGCTCGCCAGCACATTTCCCTCAGCGTACCCGGCATCAGTCTCAAGGTTACCGCCAACCATCTGCGCGCCGGGCCCGCCACGGCAGTGTCCCGTGCCCGAGACCCGGAAGTACCGGTAGAACTCGTCGAGTTCTGCAACGGGCGCGTTCATGGTACGGGCGACGTGGTTGTAGTACCGCGCCGAGTTCTCGCTGCTGATCTGGTCGTCGGCCAGGCCGTGCCAGTGCAGGATCTTGACGCCGGCGTCCCGTGCGGCGCTCAGGTCGCCCTGGAATGTCGCGGTGTCGAGACCGCTGGACCGGTCGAAGACCCGTGCGGCGTCCATGTCCAGCGGTGACAAGGTGCTGATGTCCCAGCCCGGGTTCGCGTACAGGACGTACCGGAAGAAGTCGACGGGGTATTTCGGTGGGGAGCCATTGAAGATGCCCGCGGTGCCATTGGCGCCGGGCTGGAGGCGCGGGTAGATAAACGTTCCGTTGGTGCCGTGGACGTCGGCGAAGAGAGCACGGATAGAAGCCGCCTGGGCGGGTGTGATGCAGTTGCTTGTGTCGACATGGTTTCCTGCTGCCGCTGCGTCGCCACAGAGGAGCTGCTCGGGCCGGTACTGGCACAGGCTCGGATCCTCAATGATGCCGTCCCTTGCGCCGTCGAGGCCGTCGCACTGCCTGTTGATATCCGCATAAACGAGCTCCCACTGCTCTGGAGAGAGCCACGTTGGCGAACCCTTTGGTCCCAGTATTTTGTACCCGTTGCCCGTCGAGTATATCAGCGCGAGGAGATCGAATGCCGGTGCACCTGCAACGATGCCGTCAAAGTCCCCGGGAAACAGCTGAGCCTCTTTGAAACCCTGGCGCCCGCCCGTCGAGCAGCCGAGGTAGTACGAGCGTGTGTGCGGCATGCCGTATGCCTGGTCGACCAGGGACTTGCCCGTCTCGGCCTCGAGGTGCACGGCGCGGTACACGTAGTCCTCCCACACCCCCGGGTTCTTGTAGAAGGATTCCCCCTGGTTGCCGTCGTGCCCGTTGTTGGTGCCGATCGTGGCGAAGCCATACTTGGACCCGTAGCTCAGGTCGTTGTATTTGATACAGCCGCCCAGCCCGCCGTTGCCGAGGCCCAGGAAGCGGCCTGTCCAGGTGTCCTGCATGGGCAGCCAGGCCTCGAGCGAGACGTTGCTGGCAGGCCCCGTCTCGCGGAGGAGCTGCACGCGGCAGACGTCCACGGTGGAGACTTGTGATTGGAGGCACGTCGGGTGGTTGTTGGGGAAGGTGAGATTTGTGCCTGCAGGAACAAAAGAGACATCGAGGACGGTGGTGTTGGGGAAGTGTACTTTGCTCGCGAGTGCGTGGCAGTCGTCCGACGACTTGAGACCCATGGAGCCTAAGACGCCTAGTGTCAAGGCCAAGAAGCCTGCGTTTTGTGTCTTCATTCCGAAGGGTGCCGGCTCACGGAGTCTGAGAGCTGTGTAGAGAGTCTATAGTGATAATACCGTGACACTCAATACACGCTTGCTGGGAGGTCTTCTGAGAGATATCCAGTCAAGAGGGCAGGCAGGTTATGTATCCTCCCCAGTGGGGAAATAGCCTCGGCAGGTTTGAGAGAGCCATTGTTGTCTGAAGAAATGCATATGCATGAATCAAGGAAGCTACGTCAGGCCTCCTGCCGAATATCTGCCAAAACATAACCCCAGATCCCCCCCGCAGGCTAGCTGGCTAACCCGCGAGGTAGTGGATTATGCATATTTGGCGATCTCGCACTCCCCACACGTTGTATCCATGTAACCGCCGACCCCTGGCATTCACCCCAGAGCAGGGTCTCAGACAGCTGCCCTTTCAGTCTAGCGGGCAATCAATCCCCGCCGCCACCGGTCATCTTCCGAAGGGTATCGGGTGCGTTTGTGATGCCGCTACTAACTGCCGGCTACTACTCTTGGCGTGCCCCGGACTTCTTTGTTCAGCCAAACAGCGGTACGATCAGGACTGGATACTTGTTTTCCCCTGTTCATCTCGTCGTTCTCACTTTGGCCATCACAGCAGCGGACCGGAGAAATCTTTCCCGCGGCTGAAAGCTGCCCCGGCAGGACTTTTTCTCGGCTGACAGCCATTGTTCAATTGGATCTTTGGCTGGCCATTACCTTCAGCAACCACGTGCGCTGCATTGTTGTCTGAGTCTGATCCAAACCTCGAGTCATGCTGACCGGGCATGATTAGCGTACTCTTGCCGTTCCATCTTCTCAGTCGCCGGCGCGGAGTAGTCAGACCTCCAGCCAAAAAATAAATAGTGCCCCCCTGCCTGTTACAACCATAAAGCCCTCTGACTCGCAAGGAAAGATAAGAACATGACACAGCCACCCTGCAACCGTTCTTCCTCTGCTTTCTCGTCATGAGCCCGGTCAAATAAGGCGGTTATGAGCCCGTTTTTGGTCAGGGTCGAGGCGGAACTCGATACAGTCAGCAGGATGACAACCATTCCCTTTCTTAACTGGAGACGACCCCTTTCCGAGACAAGGATCAAGACAAGCCCGGTGCCACGTACCAATTCCGGAGTATTCGACATGCAAATGAATCATGCGCTTGGGCACAAGATGACTCGAGAGAATCCGGGCATTGGCTGGAACAACTCGATACATTGAGTGAATTAATCCCTAGACCTGATCTAATATTGGTACTTGAAGAATATATTCTCACGATCCGTCATATCGGCCTCGGCATTCAGTTTCCCTAGTCTCAGGGCCTCTTCCTCTGAGATACCGCGCTCGGCAATGATCTTGGCGCGGCGCTTATTCTCCCAGACGTCTTCAGTCCTCGAAATGTCAGCTTTTGCGAACCAGAACTCCGCTTCTAATGTGCAGCAGCACAGAAGAGCAGCATTTTTTTTTTTCGACTTACAGTAGAACCGCCAGCAAGCTATGCAAGTGAACTCAACGCAGTACAGGACTCCGCAAGCCGTTAGCCCTCGGAGGTACTTGGGCGCATCGGACGCGACGAACATCTGCGCACCGATGGCGTTGCCGACGCAGTACGCGATGAACAATATAGTGGAAGTGACAGTCTTCTTTGTCCGGCCAGCGACGTTGGAGGGGAGGAAGGTCCAAATCACTGATGGGGACAAACTTGATTAGACAAGGGCATCATGGAAAGTAGGGGGAAATAGAGGAAGAAGGGAATGGGAGGAGATTGCGTACTGAATCCGGGAAGAACGCCAAAAACCTGCATAATGTACATGCCCCATCGAACCCAGAGCATACCATCGCTGGGCAGCAGGGCGAGGGCCAGGAATCCCGTGAAGGCCGGGACCAGGGAGAACATCATGACGATGACTGTTTCAAGGGCGTGTGAGCATTGTTTCCGTTATAGAGCTTAGCATTGTCTTTATGACTTACATCGCCAGTTCGGCTTCTTCAATGTGATCCATCCGGCAAACAGAAACCAGCAGATTCTGCTCAGAGTCAGCCATGACTGGTTGCCCAAGGATTCGGCAATACTCACGAGACAGCATAATATGGTGTCGAGCCCTTGAGCAGAGTATCCAGCGGAGTGAAGCCAAATGACTGCCAGATGAGTTTGCTAAAGGTGGTCGTGGCACCATTTGGCAGGGCATTGATGATGGAGACAAAGAAGAAGAAATATGTCTGGGGGTCCTTGAACGTGTCGACGACCTGGTACCACTTGAACTCGGAGCGCTTGTTGCGATCGGAACCAGTCTGGTTGGCAACGACCCGCGCAATGGCCGCGCGCTTCTCGTCCTCTTTCAGCCAGCGGACCTCGCGAGGCGTGCCGAGCATGAACCACACGAGAACAGCGTCGAACATGGTTAGCGCACCGAGGAAGAAGGAGATCCCCTTCCAGGGCGCGAGGCCGCCTGGGTTACGCTGGGCGTGGAGGCCGATGCCGTAGTTGATGAGGCCCGTGATGATGTTCATGCCCGCGTTCGAGGTGCCCCAGACGACAGTGCGGAAGGTGTGCTCGCGGGAGGTGTACCAGGTGCCCGTGATGAGGATGAAGGTGGGTGAGATGGTGCACTCGAGGGCACCCTGGATTGCGCGGAGAATCATCAGGTGCGTGAAGTTCTTGGCAAAAGCAATGCACATGACAATGATCCCCCACATGAACATGACGATGGCCAAGAACTTGCCCACGTTGTACCGCTGCATGACCCAGTTGGCCGGACCTTTGTCGGTGACTGTATCAGCAAGAGTCGGGACAAGCGCAGAGCAACCAAGGGGACGAGGAACATTACCCTCGAAAACCATGTACGTTAGGTAGAAAATGGTCGTGAGCCAGTTGAACTGCTCGCCGACGAGCCCCGTGTCCTCGCGAATGCCGAAGACGGCCTGGACGCTGAGCGACGTCTTGTCGGCCTGCTGCGTGCCATAGCAGATCCACATGACCGGCAGCAGACACAGGTCGATCTTCCACAACAGCTTGCGGAAGTAGGCGTCCGAGTACTCGGTCGATGCCTCGATCGTGTCGATGTTGAGGGCTTCCGGCTCCTCACCCTTGAGCTCGGCCTCGCCTTGGGCATCCTCATTCTTGTCGCGCGTGTTGATGGCTGCCACGGGCTGGCCTTGGCTAATCGGGGCCAGCTGGATAGGGCCGCTGACAGAGCCGTCTTGAGGGTTGTCAGTCTTGTCGTGGTCCAAGGCCATGCTGGCGAAGTGGTTGTTTCTGAAGGAATATCACGTGTGGCTGCCTAGACGGGCGTGCAAGGAGAAGATCCTCTAGTGGTTTCTCTGGAAAGTCGAAACACGGCAAGTCAAACAATCCAGACAGTGCACTGCTGCTCACGCGAACAGACACGGAGAACGTCGATAGCAGGAGCTGGTGTGATATATGCCAAGTTATCGCTATGGCTGTTGTCTAATCAACACCACGCTGCGGGCGCGAGGGGGCATCCCCAACGTTCCACCTTGCCAAGAAGTCGCTGATGTCCGACCGGTCAATCATCTTGACCCGGCTACATCGACGCCTGAACCCAACATTGCAAGATAACCGTCGGCTGCGACGTCGGACATGATCCCTGCATGCTGTTCCTCTTTTTCCCCACAAACAATGGCGGCTGGCGCGAGTCACGCTGCCGCGGTCACTCCGGCCCCGATCGCTCAGCGCACCTGTGCCAGCAAGGTCGTCGGTTGCAAACCACACCCTACGATGCACCAACGCAAGAACGACGTGGTTGTTGTATTTGTGGAATACGGTTCGAGTTTGAGAGAACAAGAGGCATCGCTGAACAACAAAAGGCCGAGGCAGCTTCGATGCTGCGTCCTGATCAACCATAGTAGCCTTCCGACCCCGGCTCATGATCGGCCTGCTTCTCCACACTTGGTCATGTCGGCCATTCATCAAGGAGCGAACCCCAGAGGAGAACAGCGCTTGTCCTTTGTCGCAGTGCTGTCAACCAACCAACAAACCAATCAATAACGCGGCGATATCTCGGATGGCGGAAGGTGTCAATGTTCCGCGATCCGTCCCTTCCGAATTGATCGATCGTCACTAGTCTCCCAAGGCCCGTGCAATGATAGGAGAGTTATCGGATCTAGCTCCCGCGCGGCCGTAGTCAGCACATCGGAGTAGACCTGCTCGCCACCATTAGGAAGATAGCTGACGCGCACTGCAATCACGTGGCTATTGAACGGAGAAAACGTCAACTCCCCAGGCCAGGGACCAACCCCCACAAACAGCACGATGGGCAACTCGATTTCATACACGACGATTCCACACGAACTGGACCTCGGCGCCAAGGGAAAGATCCGCGGCGTGCAGTACGACAACAAGGCACGCCGCTACGCCGGTGTTCCCTATGCACTGCCGCCGACAGGCCAGCATCGCTGGAAGAAACCTCGACCACTCCCCACGGAGCACGTCTACCGCAGCGACGACGGCAGCAAAGACGGCGTGTTCGACGCCACGCAGTTCCAGAGGCTATGTCCACAAAGGGCATTCCACGTCGGCGAGGGCAGCCATGACGACAAGTACGGCGAGGACTGTCTCTTCGTCAACATCTGGACCCCCGTTGAGAAGCCTGGGCAGGAAGGGGCCAAGAGGGATTGGCCGGTCATGCTGTGGCTGCATGGCGGCTGGTTCCAGATGGGTGACCCCTCGCACGAAGTCTACATGGATCCCACGGAGCTCATTTCGACAGGCGGCCTTGATGCCATCGTCGTCGCCATTGGCTACCGCCTGAACGTCTTTGGCTTCCTTGCGGGACAAGCTCTCCTCGAAGAGAGCGGTGGCGAGGCTGCTGGAAACTATGGGCTGTGGGATCAGCGGCTGGGCGCAGAGTGGGTGAGGGACAACATTGCTGCTTTTGGCGGGGACCCAGACAACATCACGCTCGCAGGACGCAGCGCGGGTGCGTACAGTGTCGAGGTGCAGCTTCTGTACGAATTGAGGAAGGGTGAAGCCCAGGGCAGCGACAACAGCAGCCACAAGGCGTTATATCGCCGTGCTTTCATGGATTCCAACGCTGTCCCGGCACAGCCCAAGAGCCTCGCCGACGCCGAGTCCCAATTCGACGAGCTGTGCAAGTATTTCTCGATCCCGGACAGCCTGTCCCCAGTCGAACGCCTGTCAAAGCTCCGTAACGTCAGCGCAGAGGAGCTCGTCACAGCCCTGGCGAAGCTACAGAACCACACGTTCCGCCCTGTCACGGACGACATTTTCATTCACACCGGCATGATGGCATATATGCGCAGCCCGGCCTTCGCGAACGAGTTTAAGCAGCGCGGGCTGAAATTACTCATCGGCGAGGTGCTCAACGAGGAGACGCTGTACGCGACGTACAACAGCCCAGAGGCGCCGACGCTGGAGGCACTCAAGGTGCAGGTCGGCAACTACTATGCTCCCGAAACGGTGGAGCGGGCGCTGGCGTACTATGAGATTCCGGGCTCATCTGATCTGGCAGAGTGGAAGAACTGTTTTGGTGAGTGTTCTGCCATCGATGTCGCTGGTGAAATGCTAACCTGTTGTCTCTAACTACAGGCCGCATAATTGCCGACGGGCAGGTCCGCGCACCATCGCGGGCACTCGCGCAGAATCTCGTCCGCAACGGCGTACCCATCAAAGATATCTGGCGGTACCAGATCGCTTACAGGTTATCTTTCATCGACGACAAGATCGCCTCTCCTTCGATGGGCGTCGCGCACGCGATGGACAAGCCATTCTGGAAGTACGTCACACCACTTGGGATTTGGGACCTTGCGATGCCTTGTTCGGCAATGCCCACTCACAGCTGATACATCGATCGAGACTGACCCAACACGTCCAATTTATAGCTTCTCCATCGGGTCTGGTCCCACACTTGCCGAGCGCAAGTTGATGGAGGACTGGATCCAGATTCTCGTGCGCTTCGTGCGTAGCGATGTACCTGGATACGACTTTGGCACACGGGCAGTCGACGAGATGAAGGTCGCCACGCCCGAGGGGACAATCGAGATTCGCAAGGATCCTCGGTGGAATGAGCTTGCGCGCATTGGGGAGATCTTTGCTGGGGAAGTGGTATGAAACCATGAGTGATATGCTGACGTTATCAAAAATTTCTGAACCTCTTATCAGGTACAGTAATGGTATTGACTGGTTGACCTGGCCAGTATGGCCTCAGATTCGCAGCACCATGTCACAATCTAGACAATTATAGGTGGTCAAAAGTGATTTGTCAAACAACGAAGGGCGTGGGCCCTTGATATGGAAATAGTTGCTAGATGTACATGGATACCATAGTGGCAGCAGCGCGCCGCACACAAGCGAGAACACATCTGTGTATCTGTCTGAGTATGGACAACATTACTGCCAAGGCGCGTTCGCTCACGGCGAACTTAGCAGCTGCATCCGCAAGAGTCGCAGTCGGCGGGTCCAACGCCGCAGTCCTGCTGCGCATTGCACTGCTGGTTCGTGCTGCAACCGATCCACTGACCAAAACCGCCATTGCTAGCAGTCCAGCACTACATCACATGTGTCAGTACGCTGGGTTTAATGGAGTCAGGGTGATGGACTTTTCAACTCACCCACTGCCCGGATCCCGCAACCCCGCACTGCTTCCAGCAGTACCCGTCGGTGCAGCCAAAGGGAGCGTCGTGGTAGCATTCTCGCTTGCCCAGCACGGCCGTGGCAGAGCCTAGAGGGTGCTCCTTGCACTTGCGGATGTCGTTGGGGTCGATTTCGGTGCCCTTCAGAGCGTCGAGGTTTGGGTGGTACTCGCCGCCAAATCCGCACTGAGCCTCCGAGGCGTTATCGGCTGCAGCCGCGACGAGGCCTGTGGCGGCAAGCGTGGTGATGGTCTGGAAGACTGTGGAGAACTTCATTTTGATTTGTTGGGGATACGGGGATTTGGGAATGGGCAAAGTGTGGTTGGGAAGTCTCGGTGGACTGAGAATGTGCGTCGTGGAAATTGAGTTAGAGTGTGAGCAGATGATGCAGAGAGGGAGGCATCTGTCATTGATGACGGAGCTGTCCGACTATTTGTATGCGTTGGAACTTCGAGAATCTAGGGCAGCCTGTGGCATGACTGTGTGATCGGGTTGGCAGCGATTCCTTCGACTCTCGGCCACCATCGCCGCAAGTTCCATGAGGATGATCATCCGTGACCGACGCTGAGAGCAAGCAGGCTTCAATATCCGCATCATAGTAAGCAATACCGCCGGCTCGCGGCGCTGCGTAACACCTGTGCCAGTACCACGAAGCTGGCGTCGATCGACATTGACACAGCCTCGTTCTTGAGAAGGGGGTCACTGAGCGAAATGCCTCCATGGACCGTAGAGTGAGGCATGATCAAACCATGACGGTCGCAGGATCCGGTTGCTGGTCAAACGATATCATTGCGCATCAACTTCAACTAAGTGGACTCTGTCGCTGGTCCTTGCGGAGGACGAATGCCGTAAAGAGGCACCTGTGACCTCATGCTTCCTTGCTCTGGATGTATTTCGGACAAATGTCAAGCAGATGCTGCCGCTTTGATGTTCCAAGAGTGATCGCCACGCAACTCTGCCCGAGGATTGGTTGTTTCTATCCACAGCGGGTGGTCATCTACAGCGGCTTGACGGACAGAAAGATGGCCAATGAGACGTGCTGCTCTGGAGACAACTGTTGGTGCCTTGGAGGATCGATCTTCGCGCTCCGCAAATGACGTCGCTGCGGTAGGCTTCTCGCGTGAGCCTCAAGATTCTCAACCGTGCACATTGTCCCCCAGCTGGGGGATGCCAAACGGGGTCTGTACTAAGCGAGGAACTTTTGCCTGGCGTCATTGCTGACTTGAACGTGAGCATCAGGGGGCGACCTGATCCATCGTCCTTGGCCATATCTGGCAAGCCTTCCACATACACACCACATCACTATTGACACTGACTATCGCACCACCCGTCGTTCTCTCTCCAATCTGCGACATAAACGTGGTCAAGGATGTGCCTGGGCAGTGCACGCCAAGGCCGCCACAGCCGCAGCGGCGCCGGGCCGCCCGCGCTTACGCGGGGAGGGGCAAGGGCTGTCTATTTCCGGACCCGAGGAGATCGGCACCTGCCGATCCAGTCGCTTTTGGGGGCCTCGGCAGAGTGAGCCAAGGAGAGCCACAAGAGCATGCCGAATCCTTTCGGCCGGATGGTGGGCCGATAGTGTCGGCTAAGGCTCCAGGGTATCCAATCCTCAGTTGTGTAAAGCCAGCCGCCTTGTGCTTTGCCAAGCGAGCGCCCACCGTGACACAGGCCACTCTCGGGACCGAAAGAGGAAATATTACTGCAGAGATGGATGATCTGCTGCGGTCCGGGTACCTCACGGTGCCTTCAGTTGCTGTCGCTATTCTGAAGTAACCTCGCAATCTCGGCATCTTGTTTCTGGTTCAACGCAAGCAACGGTATTGATTTGCTGCCCGTGGAGTATGACATTGATGCCACTAGAAGGCATGGTTCACAACTGCTTAATGCTTTCACTCGAATCTGAAAGGCTTCAACTGCGAAGCCGCATTGAACTTCGAATGAAATGCGCCGGTATTTGGTAGCTGCAGGCTGTAGCCCTACTTTAACACCCTCCTAACTGTAGCTGATTCACTCTTTCATCGGGTCGCTGATCAGGACCTTGCCCGGTCCTCTCCGGCCTTGGACAACAAAGTCATGAACTCGGTTCTGTCCTCGCCCTTGCTCTGGAGCAAATCCGCCATTTCTTGCAGACTCTTGCCATTGCGATTCAAGACGTCAACAGACGCGCCGTGATGGAGCAGGATCTTTGCTGCACCGACATGTCCTCCCATGAGGGCAGCGTGCAAAGGGTGATCCCCGGCGATCTCTCTAGCGTCAGTGTCCGGCTTGAGGCCTTTGCCGAGAAGATACTCCACCATCGTCTCCTTGCCGAGCGCAGAAGCTGCTGCGAGGGCACCAGAGTGTTCCCGCCTTGCTCCGTGCTCGAGGAACAGGTCCACTGCGTTAGTGTCGTCGTAGCGGGTCGCTGCCAGTGCGAGCGGATAGCCAAATGCCTCCGGCCGCTTGTTGGGATCGGCGCCCTGCTCGAGAAGATAACGCAGAAACTCGACTGGTCTGCGAGTCCTGCATGCCGAGGAGAGGGGTGTTCCGATCCGCTCGAGCCTTTTGTTGACGATGGAAGAGTCGCGGGCTAGAAGTAGGGAGAACACAGAAGGAGAGCCCTTACAGGCTGCTGCATGAACGATCTCGTCGTTGAGCTCCAGTTGCGGGAACTCTTGCAGCAGGAACTCGACGACTGACGGTTGGGACTCTACGACAGCTGCCTTGAGCATCTCGCGGGCCGTCTCGGGGGATGCGTCCTGCTTGTGTGCTTGACAGTACTGTTGTAGTCGCGAGAGATTGCCTTCAGCAGCAGCTGATATTAGCTGGTCGTAGCTAGAGGCATCCATCTTTTTTCTTCGAACCCGAAAGTGTGCGATTCTGACTTTGGAGTGAACTGCTGTGCTGGTAAATGGGTGTGAATTTTGGACAGTTTCGTTGGGGACTGAGAATGTGCGAAAAGCCCGACGTGTTGAGAACCGCGTGATAATTGCAATGACTTGTGTTTCAAGACAACGCTTCGGGCTTGCACCCAGGCTCGTTGGAAGGGGGGCGTGATGGGCGAACAATCGATCATTCAGGCTCCAGCAGCGAGAGACAGGCAGCAGGAATGACGTCACACGACGTCTATTAAAAGCGCAGTGTTCCACACACACGCGCACGAGCAGTCTGTGTATTCCGTAGGACTATGAGTGTCGGTTACCCCACAGAACTTGGCGATCGGCAAGGCTGAAGTGAGGCAGGGATGTAGTTCCTCTTGCTTGGCTGCTTTGGAGTCCGAAGCATCCCTGGGTGTCGATCAATGCTACTGTCACATCTGGCGAGAAGGGGGAGCTCTTCGGCCCCCAAAGAGTTCTGCTAACAGTTTGACTCGGCACGCGACATGCCACGGCGCGTTCAAATCCTCGTCTCATTGTAAATCACGCGCGGCTATGTGCTGATCATCGGCCAAACTCCCACTGTCTACCACATGCACCATTTGTGTGGCCCGACAGGATTGTCGCCTTGGCCGATGTCAGACTCCGGTGTAGCTCGAACATCACGGGGAGAACCTGCCGGTGGGCGGAAGCTGCACGAAGGACTATCATGCTCACTTTACCAGTGACGATCGTTCCTTGGAATGGTAGAGGTGAAGGGTATGTCAACAGCTGCTCTAAGATTAGATGTGAGAGCACGAAGTTGTGTGAATCATGCTACTCCTTCTGTCGTCCGTCTTGGTACTGACCCTTGAGAGCCATGCATGCCAGGCTGCTTCTCTCGAGAACTCTCGATACCCAGATGAATACATAAGGGGCCGCCGGCCACTTTCCAGGATTGTCTCTTCCCTAGATCATCACACAGGACTCAAAGCATCTCAGACAGCGCAGACACAAAGCCTCCGCAATCCTCCATCTTCTCAGCGCGTGCCCGCCCAGCCAGCCCCCCTAGTCTCGTCGCCAATATCAAAGCCTTGCTCAACATGAAGTTCCTCAGCATCGTCGCCCAGGCTTCCCTCCTGGCTCTGCCACTATCGATCGAGGCTAGCCCTGTGGACATCACTAAGGGTGTAAGTGCCCGTTCCGCGGCATACAAGAGCCAGCTCGTCCGACGGGACTGCCCCAGCCAAGAGACTATCGACAGCTATGTCGCCAGCTTTGGCGGCGTCGGCGCCAGCACAGTCTTCTACACCGCCACAAACGGTGACGATGACGAGCTTGAGCGCGTCAAGAAGTTCGCAGGCGATGTCGGCGGCGTGTGGTACGAAAGCGCCGTCAGCGCCGACCAGATTGACATCTGGGACGAGGAGTGCACAGACGACGAGGTGCTCTCCAATGTCTTGTCCACGCGCGTCTCCATCGCCATCGCCAAGCTCGCCACAGGCACGACGTACGTCCTGCTCGGGAAGAATGCTATCAGCAGCACGAGCACTTGGGTGCAGTCCGAGTATCCGATCCTGAACGGAAAGAGCGACGTCAACATCGTGGCTGTCAACCTTGCCAACACTGAGCAGAAGCAGGATCCTTATGTGGCGCACCAGAACCCTTGGCAGTCCTAGGGGGGGCTATGACAACGACAATGTGTGGTGTTATGCTGTCCTTGCCTACGGTGTCTGTGGATGGGCGTGGGATCTCACTGGCAACAGGAGAAATTGGATGCTGCAACGAGGTTGGTCCGTTGTTCGGGCCACACGGGGCTCTGCTCGACCATATTTCTTCTAGCGTCCTGAGCCCCTTTCCTTTCGATCTGTTTTGTTTCTCCCCTGCTAGTTCAGGATACATGTGTATATATCAGTCACTCTTTAGCCTCGGCGAGTCTCTTTCGAGCGCAATCATGTTGAGGTTAAACCAGTTCTCTGTTCGTGCTGTTCGCTGTGGATCATGTGAAGCCGGCTCTTCCATCTAGGCCCTGCCTTGGGAGTGGTCGAAAAGAGGTGTATGGCTGTCCCAAGGGCGTCATGTTATGTTGCCCAGAACATTCGCTATTAGCCCTATCCTGTGTTTGGGTCCAGATCTGGTCTTCAGCTTGGCCAAGGCCCACTTGCGACCAGAGAAACCGATTCATGTGCACTTCCACCACTGATACCAAACGTGGATCGCATGTCAACAAGGCTGAGCCCCATACATTGAGAGGTCCCGTGCTAAAAATAGCACGTGCTCCAAGTCCAGGGGTGATTCTGGGCTGCGCATTGGCAGAATGCAGGGGTCTCAAGGCACAAGGTTTCTTTCAGCGACCCCACGAACCGAACCTGGCCGTTCTGCCCTTTCGGGCGACATATTGTAGACATGGAGCTCCCTTGACGCAGAGGCTGAGTAGACACAGCCGTACGAATCTCACAACAACAGGCACCCATTTTGACAACAACAAGAATAGGTCTCATGGACAATATGTGCAAGATGGCTGGTTATAAAACCGCCAGAATGCACTGCTCACACTTCTGAGGATCATTGACTCAAAATACCAAGCTACAGGAGAACCAGTTTAATTCTTGAGATCATTTACAACCTTCCGCATTTCCTTGCACCACCAGCCAAGCTTTGAAATCCTCAATATGCACACCACACAGTTTTTCCCCGCCCTCCTCTTCGCTGCCCTCGCAGCTGCGCAGACCAATATTGCCTGCAACAGCTTTGGCATTCCCGATGGCTACCAAGGACACGGCACCTGGCGAGCCCGCGCGGAGCACTGCACCAACGCCATTGAGAAGCTCATGCCCAGCTTTGGCCAGCGAGTGCCCAGCGCCGAGCACGGCTGCACGGTGCTGAGCGAGAGCGAGACGTGCGAGATCCGGATCTGCGACGACTACAATGTCCGCCGGGCCATTTCGTACGAGACGGTCTGGGCGGCCGCACACGCGCTCCACGCGAGACACCGCGCGGACCAGACGGTCGCGGGCTATGTGTCGCTGGACGACTACACCATGGGTGGCAACCTCTTCCGCACCTTCATCATGGTCGCAGCCAAGGACAGCCCGGACCCGCGCGGCAAGCGCCGCCGGCACACCGGCCCCGACGTCAGCATCGGGGACCGCCGGCGGGACCTGCACGAGCTGGCGGCCCGGGCGTCGGACAACCACGAGTTCGACCCGAGCGAGATCCCGATTCAGAACACAGACGGCCTCAACGTCAACATGCAGGCGGGCTGGGGCGACGCCGAGTGGACCGGCAACGACCAGATGCAGAACGCCATGGAGAACCTACTCGTCATATGGAACAACGAGGCCAACGCCGGCGGGGCCACGCTGCGGGCGCCCGGCTATCTTGCGCCCAACAACATCATGGTCGAGTTCGAGTGGGCGGCGAACCAGTTCAACGCGAACAACGCGGTGGCCTACGAGGAGCGGGCGACTCTGCTGAGGCAGCTGATCCATCTGCGGGCCAACCAGGGCAACTACGGCAACTTCGCGGCCCAGCTGCGTCGTGGCTCGAGAACTATTGGGCATGTAATCATTCGCGTCTTCCGGCTGGTTGCGCAGCAGCAGGTTGGCGAGATTTGCGGATGAGATCGGGGTGCGGGTCTTGACGGTCTTTTATAGGGTGACTTGTTTTCACCATTTTTTGAGCGCTATTTCTGTTGGAGTTGTTAGCATGGAGTCACTGGTGCTTGAATCGATCTTTCGTTCTCTGTTTACATCCCCCCCTGAATTGGTCTAGACATAAAGCAACGCCTCGTCGCTGCAATCATGCCCACCCCGAGTCATTTCGAAGGGCATCCGAAGCACGAGAGTCCAGCCTCGTCAACAAGTCTAGGAGCACCGTGAAGTCCGCGCGCGCCCGTACAGCGATGGGAGATGAGCCGTTGCGGTGGATGATCTCGAGTAGGCTGGCGCCAATGAGGCGGATCTTCTCGACCTTTGCACGTGCATCGCAGTAAACAAGCCGTTAATACGTAGTGGCCACAGATGTCTGCTAACTGGGACCGGAGAAAGAATTGACACTTACATATGGCTCGCCGTTCACCTGCAGCGACCAGAACGGCGCCTCTTGTATCACGCGCAACATGTCGCGCGCTATCTCGGTCTTTTGCAGGTCTGCGTGACCCAGACCGCCTGGCGACCCGCCAAAGAGCGATGACGGTGCAAGAACCTCAAGCTTCTGCGCGAGTATCATCCGCAGGCAGTGCACCGAGACCTGTAGGTTGGCGCACTGCACGATGCACTGGTTCGTGCGGAAAGCCTCCGTCGTTGAGCTTGTGGTGGAGCTGTCAGTGGACAGCAGCGCGAGTGTGTAGGACTGCAGGGGTGGCGGGAGAGTGTCTAGACAGGTGACGAAACGGACGTAGAGTCTGTCCAGGCGCTGTCGCTCAAGGTCGGAGATTTGTTGCAGTTCGACTGCCGCTGGTACGTTGCCAAGCTCTGAGCTCAGTGCTACAGAGCCGTCGACCCTATCTTGTTGTTGCCGGTCCCTTATTAGCCTCAGCTCCAGCAGGATATCTGATGATGTCTCCCAAAGGCGCAGGTTGGCATTGAATCCCTCGATGAGAGTCCGGGCATGGCTCATTGGCATAGAGTCGACGTTGGGATTGTTGCTGGTAGGTGACACGACACTGGCTTCGTTCTCGTGGAACGCCCTTGGGTACGTGGTCGTGATTCCGGACTCGAAGGAGAACTTGTGAATTGTTATTGGCCGATTGTTCAGGATGGCAGCTGACTTGTCGCCCATGTATAGGATCCAGAATGCCCTTCTTCGTAACTCTGCTTCTAGCGGATCCAGACCTGCAAGTGCGTTATCGTCGTAGAGCTGCATCGACTGCGCGAGCCTGGAGGCCTCCCCAAACACTAGCCAAGACTGCCCCGGCAGACCGGCAGCGTGCAAGCAGTTCGAGTGAAAGTATCGTACTGCCAAGGAGTTTGCATTGGGACTTGCCAGGTCGGCCTCGACATAACTGTTGAGAGAAGCTCTAGAGTGGCTCAGTAAAATGTCGCAGACTGAACGGCCCTCGGGGAAGATATCTTTGGGTAAGAAAAACGCGGAAGCTGCGGCAACGGCCGTGACAGACGCGAATGCAGGCTCTCGCCATGGCTCAAGATGAGATCCCTGATGGTTGCCGCTCGACATGGAGTTTGTAAAGGAAATGAATTCCCCAAGAGCCCCCTTCAGACTTGTTTCGTGCACCAGAGGTGTCAAGGGGTAGAGATATTCAAAGAAAAGGTCAAGAGATCGTGACATGAGTACCCCAACATCATGGCCAGCATATCTGAGCGCAGCCACCAGGGATCTCGCCCGGTCGAGCAGCCCTGAGTCGACATGTGCGCCGGCGTTTGTACAAAGTCCACCGCACAGAGGAGGAGATGCGAGATCTATAGCCGTGACCCCAGGCGAGATCGCATGGTCCAATCCTGTGAAGCCATTGTCGCCGCCATTATCTCCATCTCCGTGTGGTGTTGAAGGCGACCTCCACGCAAGGGACCGCAGGGTAGCTGCCGCAGCAGCATCGGCTGTAGGCGAAATCTGATCCGAGACGATCGGTGAGCCGGATTGCATCGAAGCTTGGGGAGACACAGCAGACGGAGCAGCTGATCTTGCCAGTGGCCGCCAGCGGGATGCAGGCCCGAGGTGGGTGCTGCCCGTGCTGGCCCGTGTCTTGCGAGCCTTGGGACCTCGACGCGAAACGGGCAATTCGAAGCGACATGGCTCATCTGCTTGTACGCAGCCATCGCAGGGCCCTTCAGGGGCAGCGGGATTGAACTTGCACTGGAGCGCACCCAACTCAATGTCAGCACCCACTGTAATTGCAAGTTTTGAGCAACTTGCTGTGCCTCCGCCCCTACCTTGTTCTTTCGCAGGCGACAGCGATCGCAAGCCCTGAATGGGCCACCCGATTCTTGAGCCCGTGGAGACGTGGCATTCGCCTGTGCCGTGACCGAAGACATGCTGGTTAGACAGCGAGTGCCGTGCTGTGGATCGCAGCGTGTGTCGGACTCGGGGAAACTGGTTTGGTGGTGATAATGCGGCCGGGCCTGCTGTTTCGCCGACTTTGCGATGCCGAGGTCTTTGTCACAACCATCGGCACGGTGCCGGGTCAGGCCATCGGTCAATCAGCTGACGTGGACGTCATATTTTCCCGAGCTCCAGCGGGGTACACAATCAAATGAACTTTTCAGCCCTTGCAATTCGCCGATTCCCCGGCATCACCGCCCCTATGCGGAGAACCCCGGATCGGCACTCGCTGGTGCGGGGTCTCCCCAGCCCACGGACCCGGGAAAACAGAAATCAGGGACAAGTCGTCAGCCTGGCGATCATTGCTTCGTACGGGGGCAAATTAGCGAAAAGCAGCACGGCAGATGTGAGCGATCCTGGCATCCACTGCAACATGATGTGATATAAACATGGCCAGCCAGCCACAGGCCCCTCTGCTAGACGACGCAACCCAGTCGGTCACACACCACGGTATAGACACTCATAATGGCACGACTTACGACACTTGCGTGCGGACTTCTTCTTGCAGCATGTCCGCTTGCATCAGCCGTACCCAAACCGGGCCCGTCCAAGCCACCGGCACCATGTCGCTGGGTGCCCAAGACCACGCAGGAGCAGGTTCTCAAGTCCCCAGATGACTTTGCGGACAAGATGCTCTTCTGGGAGGGGAAGTTCCACCAGAACGGCGTGGCGTACAACTCGCTGAACGGCATGACGTATGACGGTATTCTGCTCAACTGGGAGACTGGGGAGCCAACTCAGCTGCACACGTTCAGCGCCGCGAGTAAGGAGGTCAGTCAAACGCAGGGAAACGTGCCGGTGCCTGTCGTTCCTGAGACTACGAGGCTGACCACTGCTGCGATGAGCGCAGGCATTGGCCTTCATGCTCTACGCGCAAGCAATTTCAGGATCGAAAGGAGCCGCACGCTTCCTTTCCCCCGACGACCCCAAAGCGGCGGCGGATGTTGCCATGTCGATCTTGTCCAAGAAGCTGCAGACATACCTCAAATTCAACGAGACCTACCCGGGTTTCGGCGGACACCTCCCGTGGTTCAGCTCGGACAAGCAAGACATCGCGCCCACGTATGACTGGGTGAACCGGGTGCCCGGCCTTGACAATGGGTGAGCAGGCAATGCACTGCGGGCTATTCGCGCATGAATCGGGGCTGACCAGTGCGTTGATAGTGAACTCCTTTGGGCTGTCTATGCGTCAATCCAGGCGCTCCAGAAGACGCCGGGCCCGGGGTCCAAGGCTAGAGAGCTGGCTAAGAGCTGGCAACATTGGCTCGACTACGCAGCCTCGACTGCACCCAAGGTGTTCTACCAGGGCGACGGCAAGGTCTGCGCAGTCGTGAGCCTCAACCAGAGCCTACCTGTCAACCACCCAGATCAGGCGTACTCCTGCGAGAGCCCGACGTCTCTGCTGGACGACCCGTACGAAGGCGAGACCCTGGCGTACTTCCTCCATCTTTACAGCGATCTGCCTGTTAAAGAGAAGGAGGCTATCTGGGCATACAAGCGCTCCGTTGGAAAGCTGGCAAAGACCGAGTACAAGCAGGGCAATGTCGGTCCTATCACTGTGCGAAAAGGTCTGTGATCTATCTTTGGACAGGGCGCAATCGACTTGTGTCTATGGCACACACGTGCACGTGCTGACAATATACATTCTTTAGGATTCTGGTTCTCCTCTCACGAAGTGTGGAACCAACTTGAGCTTCCATACTTCGATGTTGACATCGTCAAGTACGCGCCCGCACCCAGTGTAACCTCATAAACTCCGAGCAGCTCACTGATCAAGTCCATCTCGCAGACGCGTGTTCCACAACGGCGAGCGCGTGCGCACCTGCAATGCCATCGTCACCGCGAATCCCGGCCTCTATGCCTCGGTCAACAACTCGACCGATCCGGCCACGGGCGACGTCCAGGGGTACATCTCGCCGGCGGGCATCCCGTCCATCTCGTTCCAGAAAGAGTCCTATCTCGATGTCATCACCCCGTACGGGGCATACCCCGTGATGATGTTCGACAAGGCTGTAGGCTTGGCCTGGTGGCGGAATATGGTTGTTGCGAAGAAGATGCAGAGTACGTCACATTCCACGCCGCCGACGCAGACTTCGCAACCTGGTTGGATGATTAAGACTAATGCGGAGTTTGCAGATCGTTTCGGCAGCACCGAGGGCGCCCGCATTGACGGCACCGGCGTCTCTGCTCTTGTTACCTGGGACAGCAAAGTGCTCACCGTCGTCTCCCTGCTTGGAGGCGTCACCGATCTAGTTCGGGACAAGATGAAGGCTGAAGGGGTCTACCAAGATTTCGTTACGATCACAAAGGTATGCTGTCACGACAATTCTGCAGCCTTGGGCCTCCTTGTCAATTTGCCTCCCGATATGTTCGATGCTGACGAAGTCGCCTCCAGGACGAATATGGACGGGTTTTCGATGGTAAATTGCTGGGCGAGGATGTGAAGCTGTGTCTCCCCAAGGACAGCATTCCCGACAAAGGGCTCGTTGACTTCACGAGCTGTGCTGCTTAAGTTTCCCTGTATATATACTGTGGTAGCGGTCCTGCCACACATACTGAATTGCGATGAACCGTGGGACGCTGAGACCTCGCGCCGGGATCTGCAAGACTAAGATTTTTCGTACATGGAATTTAAGCTAGAGCAGAATGGGAGTAATTTAGAGTCTCTATCCAGACTCCGCAGTAGTGCCGTTCAGTACTTGGAAAGGAAAAAGATCTCACTTTATCAACTCGAACGAACTTGCTGCTAATTTGGAAGTTGTTGGACATTGAGCAGCTCCATTAACTTGCATATCGTTTTACAGCCAAGCTACCTTCAGTCGCTTGGGTGAGATTGATGCCTAGAGTTTGACCACGAAGCCCGTCTGTCCAGAACCCCATTAATGCAGATTTAGATACCTAGGCGCTTGGATACAGTGCATGACTAAGAGGGAAAAAGCTTTAGCAAGGTAGAATAACAGTAAAATTGTTATTTGGTATATACAGCAAAGTCCACTACTTCGAATTGCAGACAGATTACACGGTCTTCTCTTCGATATACACCGCATGCTCCTGCTCCTCCTTCTTGACCTCGATCTCTTTGGCAACTCTCTGCTTGACATCGTCGCCATCAAACAGGTAGCTAAGCTCCTCCAGACTGGGCCCCTGCGTCTCCACGAAGAAGAAGTAGACAATGACAAAGATGAAAGCGACCCAGACGCAGTAGTAGATGTAAAACTTCCACGATATGGCCTCTAGGGCAACTGGGTTGACGTAACCGCCAAAGATCGACGCGACTTGGATCGTCAGCAGGACAAATGCCCATGCTTTAGCGCGCATCTGCAGCGTTACGATTTCGAGGGGATACGTGACGACCAAGTTAGTCCACGCGCAGGTGTAGAAGGCCTGGAAGAGGAAGATGCATGCTAGCACGGCACGGCCCGCGGCGAGGGAGCCGTCGAGATACGTCTTGGCCGAAATGGTCCAGATGATGAAGACGACCAACACGCCGCCGGAGCCGGTGAGGAAGAAGGTGCGGCGCTTGAAGCGGTCGATGAGGACAGTGACGGTTATGGCAATGATGTACTGCCAGAGCGTGACCATGCCGTTGACGAGCGTGACATCCTTCTGCTCGGTGATGCCGGTGTCCTTGAGGATCTGGGTGAGGTAGTTGGACACGAGCAGGTTGCCGGAGCTCTGGCTGAATAGTGCCGTCGCGAAGCACAGGCCGATCCGCTTCAAGTTGGCCTTGGATGAAAAGAAGGCCTTCCACGACATGTTCTCCTCGGCTTCCTTGTCGATGGCCTGCTGGATCTCAATGCACTCGTACTTGACAAGCTCGCTGTCTGGGTTGCCCTCGCCATGGTATTTAACCAGGATTGCGCGGGCTTGCTCGGTTTTGCCCTTGGCCATCAGCCAGCGCGGTGACTCGGGACAGAAAAAGATGAGGAGGAGCTGGTATGTGGACGGCACGATCTGTAGCAGGGTAGGAAGCTTCCACGACCACTCGTTGGGAATGCGGGCGGTGCCGTAGGTGATCCACGCGCCAAAGACGTAGCCGAGGACGATCGATGTGTTGTAGAACGTAGTTGCTTGCACGCGCTCTTTGGGATGAGAGAGTTCGGTGACAAGCACCGGTCCACCCATTTGGATCAGCGACGACCCGATGCTGTTTGCATTTAGTCAGTTGATTGTGTCAGTGCTGTACTCGATGGATGTAGCAGCGTACCCAAGGACAATCTTGCCGCCGATGAACATGTTCAGCGAAGTCGCGAAGAACTGGACCATGACTCCAGCCAAGATAACAACAGATCCCATCGCGGTCGGGACGCGGCGGCCGACGACATCGCCCAGCCAGCTGAGGAAGATGAAAGGGATAACGCCACCGATGGCGTTGGACGCTCCGAACAAACCGAGCATAGAGCCTGTGGGATGGCCAAACTCGTCTTGCCCTAACTCGTGGATATGGACAAGTCAGCACACCGTGACCAGTCGTCGCGAGAATCATGGTCAGCGGGCAACTTACACGTCTGCAGCACCTGCATCCCGTTGGTCATGGATCCGTCGATTCCAAGTGTCATGCTTGCAAAGAGAGACGAGGTGAGCAGGAAGTACAGAAGTATCCCATTCTTCCTTCTCCAGAAACGCGGAACCGTGTCGAGGTCGATTGGGGACCGCAATTCCGCGGTAGCAGTAGCCGCTTTTGGAGCCATGAGGTGAGATGTGGCCAAGTGAGGCGAAAGGTTCGAATATGTTTGAATCTTGGTGGGCAGGCTGCCCGTGTTCTGGAAGTCTCGAGAGCGGCCAAGACTCTTTATAACCGTGGGGTGGTGACGAGGCGCATCGTCGGCTTCCTCGCGTCGGAGTTGCGGAGAAGAACGGCAGTGATCTGCCCACCTGCTCCAAGTTCTCCAGCCCGCCCCGGCAAGCCTCCCCATGGGCGAACTTTGTGGAGTGGCTGCAAGGGGAAGTGGAGGCAAAGGAGAATCGGCGAAATGTGGCCAATGGGCGATTTGTCGATCTTTGTGGCTGAACTAATTCAGACAGGCCGATGATCAGCCCCGTCAATGTCCAACCGACAGCAAGAGACGCGCACGATGATTCCCCGCGACGATCTGCATGTGTCGCTTTGCGGAAGGTCTGGGGGTTGTTTTGCCGAATGTGCTCCTTTCGCCACAGCGTGACTTTGTGGGCTGGATGCTCATATTCTTTTCTGATTTGCATCCCTGACTTATTCGCAAAGTCTTTGATCAATGGCTGCCACCTCATATTGACCTTGTCTTGCTTCATCTACCATTTGCTATCTTTCCTGGCTGAACAACTCTTGACGGGTTTCGCTTCGGGCACAGTTCTCCCGCCACCATGCCACCATCACTCCCGCCCGACTTCCAGCTCGGCTTTGCGACAGCGTCGTACCAGATCGAAGGCGCCGTCGCCACGGATGGCCGCGGCCCCTCGATATGGGACACCTTCTCCCACCAGACGCCGACGCGGACCAAGAACGCCAACGGCGACATTGCCTGTGACCACTACAACCGCCTCGACGAGGACCTCGACCTCCTCAAGCAGTACGGCGCCGACGCATACCGTTTCTCGATCTCGTGGTCGCGCGTGATCCCGGACGGGGGCCGCGACGACCCCGTCAACGAGGCAGGTGTCGATTTCTACAACAGGGTGATCGACGGGTGTCTCAGGCGGGGCATCACGCCGTGGGCGACGCTGTATCACTGGGACCTCCCCCAGGCGCTGCATGACCGATACGGTGGCTGGCTGGATGTCGAGCAGTCGCAGCTCGACTTTGAGCGGTATGCGAGACTGTGCTTCGAGCGGTTTGGAGATCGGGTCAAGAACTGGATCACCCTGAACGAGCCGTGGATCGTCTCGATATTTGTAAGACTCTCACGCCCATGAATGTCGGGGCCCTTGGCCATGTAGCCACAGCTTCTGACACGCTCCGCATGGACACAGGGATACGCCACTGGGATCAACGCACCCGGCCGCGCCACAAAGAACATCAACCCGCAGGCCAGCGACGGCGACACCACAACAGAGCCATGGATCGTTGGCAAGGCTCTGATCATGAGCCACGCCCGCGCGACGGCAGCATATAACCGGGACTTCCGGCAGGTCCAAAGGGGCCAGATCGGCATCTCGCTCAACGGGGACTACTATGAGCCGTGGGACCCTGCCGACCCGCGCGACACAGAGGCAGCGGAGAGGCGCATGCAGTTCCACATCGGCTGGTTTGCGAATCCCATCTTGTGAGCACAACTCGCCCCCCATTGTGTGACGGATCCAAACCTGCTACACTCACTGACCGGAACAGTCTACAACAGGACTACCCGGCGTGCATGCGCGTCCGGCTCAAAGACCGCCTCCCCGCCTTCTCCGCCGCCGACATGGAGCTCCTGCGCGCGGCCGAGTGCGACTTCTACGGCATGAACTACTACACATCGCAGTACGCGCGGCACCGGGCCACCCCGCCGCTGGACACCGACTTCATCGGCAACCTCGACGAGCTGCAGTCCAACAAGGCCGGCGACCCCGTCGGCACCGAGAGCGGCCTGCCGTGGCTGCGCTCCTGCCCGGCCCTGTTCCGCAAGCACCTCGCCCGCACGCACAGACTGTACGGCAAGCCCATCTACATCACCGAGAACGGGTGCCCGTGCCCCGGCGAGGAGGCGATGACGCGCGAGCAGTCGGTCGACGACGGCTACCGGCAGGAGTACTTCCGGGACCACCTCGACGCGATCGGCCGCGCGGTGGGCGAGGACGGGGCCGTGGTGGCGGGCTACTTTGCGTGGTCGCTGATGGACAACCTCGAGTGGTCTGACGGGTACGGCCCGCGGTTCGGGGTCACGTTCACGGACTACGAGACGCTCGAGAGGACGCCCAAGAGGTCCGCGTTCATGCTGCGCGGGATGGTGGATGAGAGGAAGACTGCGCAGCTGCGGTCCAGTATTTGACAGCAGCGCTTGCTCACTTAGGAATAATCTGGGCAGCTGAGTGGCAGGTAGGAAGACACGCAGACTGCTATTGTTGATGGTCCAGGTGCATCCTGGGTCATGATGCAACCTTGCGGTACCCTGGACCCCGGCCGGCCAGGTCCTGCCCGAATCAAGACAACCTCGCAGTAAGCACGGAGACGAAATTACACCGATTCATCGTACAAAACCCGCTCGCCTACGCAAAGGGGACGCTCAGTTGTGTGACCTGACTGTAATCACTTCCCCCGCACCGCCGTAAACACATATACAAAAAATGCGAACTCTCCTCTTCTCCGCGGTCCTCCTCCTCGCCAGCCCAGCCCGCGCGGCACTCAACGGCCGATGCACGGGCGATGTCGGCAACCCGCACAAGCTTTTCGGCATCTGCGTCGCGACGTCGACCTGCAAGAAGTATAAAGGCACCACAGTAAACGATGGCTGCCCCAACGACGGCGACGACATCAAGTGCTGCTGGATCAGCTCGTGCTACGACGGCCGCTCGTCGCACTGCCAGTGGACGTCCCAGAAGTGCGAAGGGGGCGTGTTTGTGCCCGGTAAGTGCAAAGGCTGACGGATAATTAAAATCAACAATTGAAGGCTTATTCGTGATACAGACCAGTGCCCTGGAAACAGTAATTACAAGTGCTGCGATTATCTGGAGTAGGGCACGCATGACGGTACCATCTAATAACATTTTGTCCATTGTCTGGCACTTCCTTAAATTGCAAGAACCCCACTTGAAAATCATTCCATGTGAAGATAACGGTGTTTGTATTGGTGACACACTTGCTCTATTTATATTGTCTATGAAGTTGTCGCACCTCCTTTCGCCCCTGGCCCCTGGTTGATCTGTCGATCCATGAGATCCCGCAGCGCACCGATGCAGTCCTCCTGGTCCATAAAGACCTCTACCAGCCTCACCTCGCCATTATCCTCTCCACCCTCGGCAACCTTGACCTTGTCCATCGCGGCCTTGAGCTGGCCCCAGTTGTCCACCCTGGTGTAGTTCCTCCTCCTCTGCTCCTCGGTCTGCCCGAACAGACCCAGCACGTACTCGTGGTTCCACTTTGCGATGTCGTTGTAAGCCTGAGTCCGGCCGTGGATCGCCCGCTCAATTGTGTAGCCATTGTTGTTAAGTAGGATAATGGTCACGGGGACCTTCTCGCGCACCATGGTGCTGACCTCCTGCGCCGTCATCTGGAAGGAGCCGTCGCCGATGAAGAGCGTCGCGCGGCCACTGTGTGCCGGTGTCTTCGCTGTTGTGGCGGAGGTTTCGCCGTTTTGCTTCGAGGACTTCTGCAGGACTTCCCGGTATGCCACGGCCGCGCCAAGCGTCGCGGGGAGCATGTAGCCGATCGACAGCCAGGTCACGCAAGTGAAAAAACGGCAGTCGGCGGGCAAGCTCAATAGCCTGCCACCGTAGGCGGCGGTTCCCGTCTCGGTGAGGATCATGTCGCCCTGCTTGAACATGGTGCTGACAAGCGGGAAGAAGTCCTGCTGCACAATGGCGCCCGAGTCGGGGAGGTCCTTGGATAGCGCTGAGGTGGCGGGCTTGATCTTCGGCGGCGGGGACTGAATCTTCACAGTCCGGCTGAAGTCGAGTTTCGCCAGCAGCTTGTCGAGGAAGCGCCGTGTAGGGATGTCCCTGTGCAGCTTCCCCCCGATGTTGACGCCATTTCGTGGGAACGAGATGGTGGCCTCGGCTTTGGGAATCGTGGTGAAGATGAATGTGTTGGTGTTGGTCAGGTGCGGGCCGAAATGCAGCACCAGGTCGGCACCCTCGAAATACGCCTTCTCCTCGTCGGTGCCGTACTTGGAGGCGTACAGACCGTACACGTTGTCGATCGTCTCGTCGATCATGCCCCTGGCAAACCCGGCAATCCACGTCGGCCATTTCGTAGTCTCGACGAGGCGGGCGATGTGCGGCACGACGCCGAGCCCCCGGATCTCACCATCGACGAGGAGCACGGGCTTCTTAGCAGCGTGGATCCTTTCGGCCACGGAGTCTACGAGCTGCTCTTCGTTGTCTTCTTCGGCGGACTCGGGCACGCGCAGGACCGGGACGGCCTTGAGGTTGGCTGTGGAGACCTTCATGTCGATCATGTCGTCGGGAATCTGGAGGTACACGGGCCGGCTGTGGTAGAGGGCCTGCTCGATGAGGCGGTCGATGAGGGCTGGGGCGGTGGTGAGGTCCTCGATGCTGGCCTGGGCGCAGGTGACGTTGGCATGGGCCGCGGCGAAGCGCTTGTAGTCGCCATCGGCGAAGGTGTGGTGGACGAGGCGCCTGGCCTGCTGGGAGTCGCGGGGCGGGGTGCCGACAATGTGGACGACGGGCGCTCGCTCGGCATAGGCGCCGGCGATGCCGTTGATGGCGGACAGCTCGCCGACGCCAAAGGTGGTGATGACGGCGGAGAGGCCCTTGACGCGGGCGTAGCCATCGGCCGAGTAGGCGGCGTTGAGCTCGTTGCAGTTGCCGACCCAGTGCAGGCCCGAGGGCTCGACATAGTCGAGCAGGCGCAGGTTGTAGTCGCCGGGGACACCGAAGATGGAGTCGACGCCCAGCTGGCGCAGGCGAGTAAAGAGATACTCGGCGAGCTTGATGGACGCGGCCGGGGAGGAGGCCATTGTGCAAGGGGTGGTGGTGGTGGTGGTGACAGTGCTACACGAGAAAGAAAAGAAAGGAGGAGGAACCGATGTTGAAAACAGGCTCGAGATCTGGAGAGGGACCGTATGCCCGGAGGAGGAAGCCGCGCTCGGCTATCTGATATGAGCTGAGGAGTGAGTGGTCCCCTGCCTGTGCCGAAGCTACCCCAACTCGAGGGCCGACAAACAGCAGTGCGGGGTCGAGCAGCCCCACCTGCCGCTGCGGAGCTGAGCGGGCTGAGGCCGACTCTCCGATCTCGCCGAGGCGGGCAGCCCCACATCTTCGCCCACCTGACTCGCTTCCCCTTTCGGCCGGTCTTCTGCCTCTCTCCGGTCCGACCGCACCCTCCCTCTCTTCTCTCCGCCCGCCAATCACCATCTCCACCACCACTTACACAGCTGCTGCCTCTCCGGTCACGACCTCACGCCCGCCATGGCCTCGAGGCAGGCTGCCTGTGATCCGTGCCGCACCTCCAAGCTCGCCTGCGACCACTCCCGGCCCGTCTGCACCCGCTGCCAGGCCCGCGGCCGGCCCTCCGACTGCACCTACCGCGCCACCCCTTTCAAGCGGCGCCGCCAGTCATCACGGCCGCCCCTCGAGACGCATACCTCGACACACTCGGCACACACACACGCCTCGTCGTCGCCGGCCTCTCGCCTGCCCTCCGCCGCGCCCACCGGGCCCAGCCCCTACCCCAACCCGGGCTACCAGGGCTTCTCCAGCCATGCCACCCTCTTCAACCACATCCCCACCGACGGCCTCGAGGAGACCCCTGCCGCATCGCCGACGTCTACGTCTCCCTCGAGGCCGGGAAGGACTCACTCCTTGCCAGGTCCCCCGCCTGGCCTGCGACGGACCCCCAGTGCCGACCTCGTCCGCCGTGGTGCCGACACTCTCGCCCAATTGTTCTCCGTGTACAACCTCGACACCCTCAAGTCTCTCGTCTCGTTCTGGCTTGAGAAGGGCATCAGCCTCTTCCTCGCCGAGCCCATCGTCCCTGCTTGTCTCGACACCGTCAGGCGGCCTAGTGCCCAGCAGCACCAGCACCTGTCGGAGCTCCTCTTCGCCACCACCGCCCGGCCCCTCGACTCGTCCCAGGCCACAGACGCGCAGACATTTGCCCACCAGTTCACAGGCGAGCACCACACGCGCTGGGAGACATGGGCCATCTTCTTCACCGCCGTGGGACGTGCCACGTTCGACATTCCCTTCTTCCCGCCCTTGTACAAGGACAGCGCCGGCCAGATGGCCCTGCGCAAGTTCGCGACGCTGATTAGTGACCAGTGTCTCGACTATTGCCTTGCATTGGACTGTCTGAATGATCTTCAGCTCGTGCTGCAGGTCGAGAACTGCATCCTGCACTCGAATGTCGATGGGGACCAGAGTTAGTTGCTCCTTGCCCCTGTCTTAACTTAAGCACCTGGGCAAATGGATGTCACTCTGACTAACACGAGTGCCTAGGCTACGACGCCTGGCGCCGGCTCGGCGACTGCATCGCCTCCCTCTACGCACTCGGCTACCACCAGAAGATCGAAACCCGCCTCCCCGAGGTGCCCTTCTTTCTAGCCGAGTTCCGCCGCAGCGCCTTCGCCCACATCTACTCGGCCGACAAGAACGTCGCCATCTTCCTTGGCCGCCCGCCGCGCATCAGCCGGCGCTTCTGCCATTTCCAGAGTCCGCTCTTCTTTGAGGCCAACGAGAACGATGCACCGTCTGTCGCCACCGCACCTGCCGAAGGGGACGATGACATCGAGGCAATTCGGACGTGGTTCTCGTGGGACCCAAACACGCCCATCATCTACAGGAGCGAGTGTCGCTGGGCCGCCATGTGTGCGGCACTCAAGGAGGAGATCCTGGAGCTTCTGAACGACCGGAGGGCGCCGGACTGTCTCCAGCGAGCGAGGTGAGGCGTTTCCTACTTTTCGTCTGAGACTCACTCCAGTCTCAAATCTGCACTCGCGTCTGATTGAGACGCACTGGCTGACATCTTGACTTCATCGCCCACAGAGCCGTACAGGCACGAGCAGAGGCCCAGTGGGCCGCCCTCCCACCGCACTTCAAGCTGCAAAGCAACTCGCTCAAACACCACGTGACGACCATGGCATCGGCCACGACGACACCAACAGCAAGCGCCACACCGGACCCCTTCAGCCTCACTGCAGCTCAGCACTCTGCCACTCCTGCAGCTATGACCGCTGTTGTGCCAGTCGGGAGAACCACGTCGGCCTTTGAACGGGATTTCCTCGCCAGTGTGAGGCTGAACTACCTGCACGTGCTGTTCCTTCAGCGACTCGTCTTCATGAACTCGTTCGCCGAGCCCGACGCACGCATGGTCGAGCTATCTGAGGCGATTCTGGAGTTGGTCGTAGATGTTGTCCTGATGAGGGATAGGTTGGCGAACTCGGGGACGAACCTGTCGTGGAAGGTATGTGAATACCCACCCTACAAAAGAAATGGTTGATGCTGACAAGACTATTGCACGGGGCAGGTCACGTACTATGGACTTCCGGCTGTCGGGATCTTGCTTCTGGCAATTGTCCGACGGCACAAGACGACGAGCGGTAGCATCCTCAATTCTCACTCCGGGCAAGCCACAGCACCAACAGCAGCACCGCCCGTGAATCAGAGTAAAGTCCTGCGTCACCTGATCGTGCTCGTCGCCGAGCTCGAGACCGGTACCCTCGCGAAACCTGACGAGCCGAACTACGGTCTCGTGTCGACTGCCACGGAGACAATCCAAGGCTTCTTGAACTCGGTACAGCTCATGGGCGGTGGCGGCGGTGGCGGCGGCGGCTCAAAGGGCCGTGTGCAGCAGTCCGGGACATCAACACATCAGCATAATGATCGGGGGCCATTCTTGGTATCCGGACGCCAGCAGCAGTCGGACCATCATACACGGGCGAAGCGAGCGAGGCTACAGGATGATTATCAACAAACTCAGGACCCATCCACTCCTGGCCCCATGAATCGCAATGTCGAGGATCCACATCTTCGTCATCGTGACGGACATGTTGGACCCGACTCTGACCACCAGGACGTGTCGCTCCACCCTACAACAGGCCCTGCAACGACGGACACGGCAGAACAGCACCTACCAGAGACGGAAGGGAACTACCAAGAACAGCAGCAACAGGATCCCATGCTGCTCTCGCAGTTCGACCTCGAGACGTGGGACTACGAGGTTGGATTCTGGCAGAGCCTCGCGGACTGGTCGTCTGTCGCCCTGGACAACAGCACAATCAACAGCACGGGTACCACTATGTAGTGTGCACCGTAGCAGTCCAGATTGGCTGCAGCAGTCATGTTCTTTTCCTTCCACTCCCACACAAATGGATGCGTCCGCTTTTCAGCTCTCCAATTTCGGCATGATGTTGTGAGTCCAGACTTTCTAGACTTTCCCACGTGAACGGTCCACCGCCCTTTTGGATTGGACCTGGCATGCTCGAGCCTCAGATGTCTATTGTGCATTCTTCTCGGCATCTCCAAGGGCCGCATCCTTGACAGTGCTCGAAGCCGTCTTCTCCCTGTCGCTGCCTGGTTCCGTATCACCACTCTCCGGTGACGTCGGCGCTGACTTCTTCTTTGACATGTCGATGCTCCTCCTCTCCGCGACCAGCGACGCAAGCGCGGCAGTAGCCATCGCAGCCACGGGCAGGATGAACGCCGTCGTGACGGCCGCGCTGAGCACGCCCCGGACCGCGTCCCTGGTGCCCGGGTCGAGCGTCTGCATCGTGTGGACCATCTGCTCGAGCCCCTGGCCCGCCATGTCGAGCAGGCCCTGGCTGTCCGCGGCTGGGGACCCCGATGCCGTCACGAGGCCGGCGAGCCCCGCGTATAGTTTTTGCACGAACACGGACTGCGCGATGCTGATGGCGATGGCGCGCCCGAGCTGCTGCGAAAAGACCTCCATCACGGCCGCGACGGGCATGTCCTCTTTACTCCTGGCGGCGCTGCACGCGTTCTGCACGGCGAGCAGGCACGCGTGCACCGTGAACCCGAACCCGGCGCCCACGGGCACCGCCGAGCCCAGCACCCACGCCAGCGGGCTGTCGGGCCGGAGCTGCTGCAGGAGCACCGCGCCCGCCAAGTAGATGACGGGTCCGGCGTGGAGGAACGGCAGGAAGCGGCCGGTCCGGCTGATGGTGGCGGACGCGACGGCCATGGCGAAGATGTTGGAACCCGTGATGGGCAGCTGGTATACGCCCGACATGGTGGCCGACAGGCCGTGCACGGTCTGCAGATATGTCGGGAGCATCGTGATGTGCGTAATGTTGGCGGCGCCGTTGAGCAGGGACATGAGGCAGCAGCTGGCGATGGTGCGCTGCGTAATCAGGCGGAGGGGCACGAGGCCACTATATCACGCGGGAACGGAGAATTCGTCAGTGTGTGCCATGGTCGACCCAAGGACGTAATCGAGGCCTGGGAGTGAGAAAAACTAACTTTCCTTTATTCCTCACCTGCAGCGTGGAGAATATGACAGCCAGCAGGCCCGAGCCGAGCAGACACCCCCATACCCTGGGAGACGAGTACGACCGCGCACTGCCTCCCCACTGCAGCGCCAGGAACAGCAGGACCAGACACCCGATAAGCAGGGCCGTGTCGAGCGGGTAGCAGCTCTTGAGCTTGGTCAGGAGCGGGAGGTGTGCTTTCGAGCTCGGGCGCTTGCGCACGACGAACTGGAAGGTCACGAGGGCGACGAAGCCGATGGCTGTGGTTTGCGCGCGAGGATGGGTCAGTTTATTAACGGTGGTCAAGCTGCCGGAACAGATATCAAGAAATACTCACGTAGTTGGATCCAGAAGGTGAAGCGCCACTGCAATCGAACAAGTAGGTATCAGCTGAGAGGGTTCGTGATTTATGTGATCTGTAGGGTGATATCCAGTGGGTGAAAGCGTACCGTCAGATACGAGTCTGTCAGGGCACCGCTCAGACTCGGACCAGCCGTGAGCGCGATGGATTGCAGCGCGAAAAAGATGGCCAGGAGCCGCGGCCGCTCGCGCATGGGGATGTTGCCGATGATGACGAAGGCGCCGGCGACCATGCCGGCGGCGCCCAGGCCGGAGACGGCGCGCCCGAGGATGAAGACGGGCGAGTTGGGCGCTGTCGCGCAGAGCACGGAGCCGACCTCGAAGACAACGAGGGCGACCATGTTGAACATCTTGGCCTCGTAGTAGACGGCCAGTCGGCTGAAGACAAGCTGGAAGGGCATCTGCGCGAGCAGGTACGCGCTCGTGTACCAGCCGATGTGGTCGAGGGCTTGGAATTCGGACGTGATGGCGGGCAGCGCCGGGCCTGGATGCAAATGCGTGTCAGTTTAGAGAAGTCTGAAGCGGTCTGCCATGGCCATCTCTCTGTATTGGAATATTGCACGCCGTGCGGGGGATTCGTGCTTGAGACTCACCCAGCATGCTCGCGTCGAAGGCAGCGAGCAGGCTCCTCAGGCCGAGGGCGAGCGTGAGGAGGTACATCCGCCATCTCGGGATTTCCTCTTCGTCGGCGGTGGTTTGATCATCGCTGGATGCCTCGGCGGCACCTTGGTCGTCGATAGTCTGGTCTCGTTGTTGTCCAGCCGCTGCCGGCTCCTTTGTCGTCGCAGATGCGCTCATCCTTGTGGCGTGCCGTGTCGCGGTCCGAACCTGTGCTCCACGTTTCTCCTCCGTGATGGTGAATGCGGTGACGGTGACGGTGTTGCCCTGCGAAGCCGGGCTCCCCATGGCAGCAGCTCCGTACTTAAAAGTTCGAAATGCAGCGATCCCCCGGGTGAATGCACATACCTCGGCCGGTCGGCGCAGGCATTGAGCCAGCCACCACGAGATGCCCGGTTAATCGCCCGCAGAAACCCCTGTCTTGTCCTTGTGGGGGTTCCAATGAAGTCTTGTTGCCTGGTATGTACGGACGGGGCTCCGTGTATGCTGTCAGATCTTGGCAAGGGTCGGGATGCCGCCGCATCACCGGACATTCATCGTCCCGCGACCCCTACGTGGCCCTCGTAGGGCTTCGTCCTTGCCTTTCCATAGCTCTACATCTCCGTACAGGGGCTCGGCAGGCAGCAGATGGAGCGACTCATGCCAAACCCTCGGGGCCTCGGCGCGCCGGGGCGGACAATACTAGCTGGGAGTGGTCGGATACACCTTGGGGCATGCAGCGGCCCGGGTCGCAGAGGCGCCGGTGTCTTCGAAGGGAACAGGCCCCTGTCAGGACTGTATGCAAGTAAGCCCACGGTGCATCGATAGAGAGGACCAACACAATTCAAGTCGTGTGACAGTGCAGAAACGATACCGTTATTGCAGTGGCCAGCAATAACGCCTTTTATAGGTAGATCTAAATGTCACAAGTCGGAAGTGCACATTGAGGACATGTCAGCTAGGGACGCTTTTGAGATAATCCACCATGACACATGTGTCGAGCCCGCACTGATACAGCCAAAGGAGCAACAAGCAAGATTTCAATTGAATCAATATATTCAGCAGCGGAGATAGTCCGCCGTGCGGCAGAGATCCAGAGAACAGCCTCCTCTTGCGGCAGGCTGATTACTTCCGGAGAAGAGACAGAACCGCCGTCAGCAACTTGTCCTTCATTTCTTGACTCAGGTTGTCGAGGTCGAAACTCTTCTGCTCGGGCCCCGCCGCCGCCGCCGCATGTTCGGGCTTCTTGACTGCCGGCTCGGGCTGCTTCTCCACTGATGGGGGAGACGACAAAGGCGGCGGCACAGAAACGTCGTCGTAGCTGCGCGTTCCCGATGACGGCTTCTGCGCCCCGGCGGCAGGCCCGCCCAGCGCCTCAGGCTTCATGCCAACGCGCAGGCTGATCCGTGGCAGCTCCGCCCTTGGACATGGAATCAACGTCTGGATCTTCCAAAAAGATATCCTCGATCTTTTCTGCCTTGAACTGCTGCGACTGGTCCTTGCCCGTGAGCTGCATCATGTACCCCAGTATCTGCGGTCCCGGGATTCTGATCACCACCCCGTCCGACGTGGCCACAGTCTTGGAACTGCTGCTGTCGCTAGAGGATCTCGAGCCGCTGCTGTGCGAGAAGCACAAGAAACCCCCCGAGCTCTCGGAGCGCTCGTCAAAGTCACTCTTGAAGGCATTGCTGTGCACGGCCTTGGCAGTGACCTTGATGGTGCAGTCCTTGACGAGAACGTATCCGACAGGAAACGCGGCAAGGTAACCGGTGGGTTTGTTCACGGCGTTGGAGACGATCGCATCGGCTTCTTCCTTCGGGGTCCCGTAGTCATCCGCGGCTACTCCTGTTGTCGCGGTTGTCTTGACCCAGCTCGACCACGGGACGTAGTTTTCATCCTTGGCGCCCCGCATGAAGGCCTTGCTCATGTCGAAAAAGGAAGGGTCGAACCATCCCGACCGGTCCACGGTCACGTAGGTGGCGCGCATGGAGACTTCAACGGTCAGGCTCGTGTCGGACGTTGTGGCTGTGTTCGTGGCCGCCGTCGTAGCCGAGCTGCTGGAGTGGGAGCCGATCCAGAAGTTGCAGGTTGACGAGGACAGGGACGAGGTCGCCACGCTCGAGGTATCACTGAAGGAGTCCTCGGCGGAGCTCTTGACGTGTATCTCGGACCAGCGAGAGCCGCCATTTCCAGCGGGCATTTTTCCTACCTGATCCAAGGTCTGTGTCGGAGTACCATCAGGGGCAGCTGGTGGACTCGAGCCACCAGGCTGGCGCACGCGCTGCGAGATGGTATAGCTCTCCTGCAGCTCTGCAAGCTCGTTTTTGGCACGCGTGAGCTGCCGCTTGATGCCCTCAATCATGGTGTGCGTGTCACCAGCCACGGCTAGTGAGTACTCGCTCATCTTCTGGGTTAGCGCGCGCGACGCCGCATTCACCTTGGCGTTAGCATCAGCCACTTTGTCCATCTGGCTGCCAATCGCCGTCAGCGCTGCCGCGTCCATGCCAGGCAGACCAAGCAGCTCTTGTTTGGTTCCTTCGTCGTTGCCCGTTAGAATTGCGGCCACTCGCTCTGAAGCCTTCATGGCCACGGCACCGCCAGGTCCAGTCCCCACCGCCGCCGCTGCCTCTATAGCCAGCTTGACGGCCGAGATGGTGGACGCGGTATACATGCTGGACAGGTCCGTCATGGCCTTCTCATGCTCGGCGGTCAGAACCCCCATTGCACTCTCGGCTGCCTTGGGATCACCCTTGTTGAAGCTGCGCAGGCTGGCGATCTGGGATTCGAGATTGTCAATCAGCTGGGCCTTGGCCTTTCCCGCGGCCTTGACGAGCTCCGGGTCCTGCGACAGGTCCTCGCGCGTGAAGCCCGTGTCGAGGTCGAGCCTGTTACGGCGTAACCGATGAGCCAGCTCGAGGAGGTGTTCCGCATGATGACCGACCGGGAGCATTCAGGCAAGCTCGTGGTGGTAGCCGACGAAAGTGAGCAGGTGAAGACCGCAGCCCCTGCCCCACTGCCCCTGGAACTCGACGGCGGTGGCACGTATGTCGTCGTTGGCGGCCTCGGCGATGTAGGCCGCCGGGTGTGCATTTTGCTCGCCCGTCGGGGTGCCGGTTGTGTTGTGACACTTTCCAGGAGTGTTCCCAATGATGAGGAGCTCAAGGCATTCAGAACAGAGATCTCCCAGCAGGGGACCGGCAAGTGCCGCCTTGTTTGTATGCGCTGCGATATAACCGTTGCCGAAAGTGGCAGCGAGGTGGCTTCGGAATTGCGCACCGAGGCCCACGTCGTCCGCGGAGTGATTCACTCTGGCCTGGCTTTAGCTGTAGATTTCTTGCCTCCTTTCAGCTGTGCTGTTTTTGGTTCAAACTTGTGCTAACTCAACTATCGCATCCACAGGACCGCCCCTTCGAGCTCATGACCCACGCCGAGTACATGAAAGCCGTCCTACCTAAGGTCCACGGCACAATCAATATCCACGATGCCTTCGCCTCGGGCGAGCTCGACTTCATGATCCTGCTCTCCTCATCAACCGGTATCCTCGGGACGAACGGCCAGGCCAACTACGCCGCAGGTAACACTTTCCAGGACGCCTTTGCCGATGCTCAAAACAGAGCGGCGCGGAGCAGCGGCCGCCGCACGCGCTACGTGTCCCTCGATATTGGCGCCGTCGCGGGCTCGGCGCACGTCGAGAGCTTGCCCCTTAAAGGTCTTGAGCTGAGCAGGCTCGGCGTCTCGTTCATGACTTTCGCCGAGGTCCTCATGCTACTCGAGTACGCGATGAGCGCGACCGCTGTCGCGGACGACTTTTCCCACAGCATCCCCGGCGTCGCGAGGGCTCCAGTGGCAATTAACCAAGACTCATCGATGAAGAGGAAGAACCCGATGTTTGGCCTGCTCCCAGATGCAGCCGTCGATGGTGATGGGGCTGGCGACAAAACAAGAGGCCGCAATGAGCAGCAAAAGCAGCAGGACCCGGCCAGGCTTTTACAGCAGGCCAAGACGCTCGAAGAGGCGCAGGACGTCATTGCTGTCGCTACAGCAGCCAAGTTCTCTGCCTTCCTCGACGTCGATGTGCCACTCAACGTCCCCACGGCGCAGCTGGCGCTTGATTCGCTTGTGTCCATTGAGCTCAAAAATTGGCTGTCGAGGACATTCCAGGCCCCTGTGCAGGCCTCGGAAGTCTCCGGTGGGCTCAGTATCAATGAACTCGCCAGACTCCTGGCGGGCAGGTCCAAGTGCATCAGCGATGAAGTGAGGACTGCAGGCAGCGGAACACTCGGCCAGCCCGAGAACGCGGCATTGGCTCCTCCTGCGGTCGCTGTGGCCCAGACGAATGGCACTCATGCCACGAGCATTGGAACTATGCAATCGACCGGTAGTACTGTGGTCGCTTCGCTGCCCGAATCTAAAACAGAGCATGGTCTTGAGTGCTGCAAACACTCGGCAGTCCTGCAAAAGCAACCCCTGCCGGACCTAGACGAGACACTCGACAACATCCTCGAGAACACCGCCCACCTCCTCGATACTGCCCGGCTGGCCGAACTAGAACAGGGGGTTGCAGAGCTGCGGCAACCAGATGGGCCTGCTCGTACCGCCTTTGCAGAACTCGTCAAGCTCCACGAGCTGGGCGAGGCCGGCTGGGCGGGAGATCTGCTCGCCAGAGTCCTGTATCTGCAACGCCGCAGTCCCATTGCCCCGATGACGAGCTTCGTGGGTGGTAATCCCGACAGTGCAAAGCCACAGGCGCAGAGCGAGCGTGCAGCGCTGCTGACCGCGGCCCTCGTTGAGTACCGCGGCATGATTATCCGGAACGAGGTCGAGCCGATGTGGTTCGGGGGCAAGCCAACGTGCGACGCACGTCTGCGGTGGCTTTTCGATGCCGTCAGAGAACCCGGACAGACGGTCGACAAGATGCAGCTTTACGATGCCGCCAATAATCCCTCGGAGGTCAAGCACGTTGCTGTCCTCAGCAGGGGGCGCGTGTTCAAGGTCGTTCTTGTCGACGGAGCCGGTGCTCAGGTCACACCCGCAAGTCTCGCGGCTACATACGATGCAATTATTGGGGCCACGCAAGAGGGAGCGGATGCGTGGACTGGAATTCTGGCCACAGACGGGCGTACATCCTGGGCCGATATCCGCGAGGCGAGCATTGTCCGCAGCAGCAACAACGCCGAGTACTTTTCTGTCATTGAGACGGCGGCCTTTATTCTGTGTCTCGACCACGGCTCTCCAGACTCGGACGAGGAGCAGGTCCGCGAGGCGTACTTTGGTGACGGATTCAACCGCTGGTGTGACAAGACGCTGCAGGTCGTAGTGTCGGCCAACGGCAAGACGAGCTTCATCCTGGAGCATGCCGTGCTCGATGGTTCTGTGATCTGGCGGCTGTCTGAATGGGTGCAGAACTCTGTCTCTGGTGCAGCCTCCACTGCATTCTTTTCTGGAGCAGACTACATGGCGCAACGTGCTGATGTTCTCCTCGACGAGATTGTCTTCGAATCAAGCCCCGAGACTGATAGTCGCATGGACCTCCTCCGCGAACAATACCTCGCAACGACATCCCGGGCCAGCTACGCCAACCACCTCCTCGATGCCTTCGGCACAGAGGAACTCATGGCCTGGCACATGCCTGTCAAGTCCGTCCTCGACGCGACCGTCCAGCTCGCAGCGCGCTTGCACTTCCAGCGCAGCGTGCAGACCTGGGAGGCCGTCTCGATGGCGAGATACCACGGCGGGCGGAGCGAGATGCTACAGACCACGACCCGGGCGGCCGTCGACTTTTGCACCCTCGCACTCGACCAGGCTGCTTCCGCGACCAAAAAGAGAACCAGGCTCTTGGGGCTTGGCCGCGAGCTCAGCACCAACCTGCAGCGCTGTGCCGCCGGCAAGGGCTCGTACCTGCGCACCCTCGAGATGCTGCGCGAGGGCGGCGTGTGGCCCGCCGACCAGCCCCGGGCAAGGCTCTTTGAGAGCAACGTGTTCTGGCAGAAGCCCTATGTCATCGTTTCACATGTCCCCAGTGGCGCGCCGTGCACGATTGGCACAATCGGGGTGCAGCCGCCAGGTTGCTTCTTTCTCGCTGTCACTCCGCGAAACCACGGGTACGTTTTCTTTCCCTTTCATTTACTTCAGACACCAGGCGGCGCTGACTTGAGTGCAACTTTCCCAGTGTCTATATATCCATCGACGGGACGACTGGCAACACGAGGCCATTCACTCGCTGTCTCGACGAGGCTGCGAATATCATTAAGCGAATTATTGTGGAAGGGTAATCAGAGAGATCAGGACGCAGTGTGGTTTCGCTTTATTACGAGAGCAAAAATTCGTCTTGAGGCACTCTTCCCGTGCATGGAAATGGCCATTAACATCAATGGAACGGTTCGAAATTGCCCTTTCTAAGGTATGGGAAGGTACAACTTTTCGTCAATTGCAACAACCATTTGTTTCTAAAACGTTTTGTTGGAAATGAAGCTAGCTTGAAGACCGAAAATGGTTATCAAGAAATCTGAATAGGGCTAAACGACAACAGACAAACAATATTCTATTCAAACTTTCAGCAGTCCGTTATAACAACGGGTCTTTGTGAAATCCCATGCGAATACCTCAACTAAGCCCGGATGACAAGACCTTGGCCTGTGGTCCCGCTCTTCTCGCAACCAAGTCCCACCATTCTTTTGTGGAACCACCGTGCGATGGCCCAAAGCGTAGAGAGCCAGACGACAAAGCAGACCAACGCTGGTTCCTCAACGGAACAACGCATGGAGTAGATGAATGGAAGAAGAGAATGACTAGAACAGACCCTGTAAAAGTTATGCACATGTCAGACATGATGCAGAGTGGAATTGGCATGCATGCTGGGCTATGGAAGGGACTCACATGGATCATGCCGGCCATGTTGGTCAGGGACGCCTGTCATCATCGCCACGGGCGGACTCGTCCACGAGCTCATATTCCTCCTCGACAAGGTCGAGATCTACTTCATATACCCTGTCCTCGTCTCGATCATGCTCGTCATCATGGCCGGTGTCAAAGCGCGTGCCCACTCCGAGAAGGTAGTAGCTTTGCAGCGTCGAACCATGTGCATGGGTGTGGCAGCTGGGATCGCGGCAGTGGAGGTCGACGCAGGGATGAGACGCGGCGTAGAGTGGATGGCCAGCGAGATAGCCGTGGTGATCCATGGCTTGGTAGGGATAGTAGTCGGACATGGAAGAGGCTTGTGTTTGAGCGGACTGCCCCGTGGCACGAGTGTTCGGGTCAAAGGAGGTCGAGCAAGCTGTCAACGAGCGAGCAGTCATGGCCTGGAGAGAGAGCCATCAGAAATAATCTTACTGTCGGGGCAACATATTGCCCATCAAAAGGGGTTTGGAACACCTACCTGTGATGCAGTGTATGTGCTCATGTCTCTCTGTGCTTGGGAGCTTCTTCTGGAGCTCTTCGTGCTCTCAGTTCCTGATGAGCGAGAAGAGCGAGTGGGCTTCGAGTCCTTCGCCTTTCTGGGAGCTGTCTTGTGTGAGCCGCCCATGGTGCTAGTGAGAGACCAAAATGTGTCAAAGTGCTCTGATATTTGGGGGATGAAATATGCGAAAAGGCCGAGGACGCTGTGACTTGCGACAGAGTGTAAGTGAAGCGAAGGCCATGCCAGGCGATTCCTTGATATAAGGGTGCCGATGACTTGTCCGCCGATCAGACATCTTGTAATAGATGTCAGTGCTGTCGTCCAAATTCTGTTCTCTGGGTGCACTAGGGACCAGAATCTGGCCAGGCACGAGAAAACGGACTGAGCGGCGGCAGATGTCAAATGTTGTCGGTCGGGAGAGCCAGACTTTGGCACGCCGACCAATCGGGGGCTGAGCGTGTCTGCCAGCGGATACCCCTGTCCCAGATTTTGGAAAGTGATGCTATCTGACCGTGACGTCCTGTGCTCACCGTGCACCAGAATTTGGCCAGCCTGCCTTGTCTGAGGCGGGTGTGGCTCCACGGAACAGGACCAGCCAGTGAACGCGAGGATGCTGCGGCTGAGTCGGTGCCTAAGCCTGGGCTGACACGTCGACCAGAATTTGGACGTGTGGCAGCCCCTGCTCGACCAGAATTTGGACTTGCAGCAACCCCTGCTCAACCAGAATCTGGTTGCTGCAGGAGTGCTCAAGATGGTGGTCTTGGCGGCAGATGCCTCGTGAACGCGCAGAGCCTTCCGAGTACTTGAACCAGAATTTGGACGCTCCTCGAGTGCTTGACTGTCCCGCCTTCATGCTCCCATTCTCCGGACAAGCTCCCATCCTGCAAGCCCGAGTCACATACCTTTCTTGTCATCGCATACCCCTCCTCTGTCCCCTCATATTCCAAGAGACGTTGCGCACCACCTGAGCACTGGGCGATCACTTGACACCACCGGGCATCGACCGTCAATTGGCCCGTGCCGTATTGGCTACAATGGCTCCCCCCGCAGGGTGGTCTCGCGAGTCCGAGTGGGAGGCACATCGTGAAGAGATCACGAAGTTATACTGCGACGAGAAGATGACTCAAAAGAAGCTCGCGGACTTCATGTCCGAGGAGCGCGGCTTTTTCGCATCGCAAGTTTATCCTTGCTGATACAACTCAATTCCTCTTGTCCTAACAGAAACTCATCGCCACAAATAGGAAATGGCAGTACGAAAGACACTTCAACCTTTGGAACCTCAGGAAAAATCATTCCAAGGAAACCTGGGCCGCTCTGAACGGCATGCCGGGGCAAAGCGAGCTGTCATCTTCTCTTGTTTTCCACGGTCGGACCATTGAAGACAAAAAGCGCAAGAAGGCAAGGTCAAGATATCACAGCTCAGCAAAGCAGCATGGTTCGTTCTGTATCAAGGCTCGTGCGCTCGTACTATGCTAATAGATCTCAGGGACCCCAAGCACTTTGCCTCCCGGGTTCGAGCTTGTCAACCGCCAGACGCCCCTCGCACCCATAATGCAATCAGCCTGTGTGGCGCGGATATTGTCACGGTGCTTGACACCGTCACTTCTCAGCTTCCAGCTACTCCGCGGCTTTCATGGTGAGACATTGTTCCGATCGGGTGTTTTCACGCATGTGCTCATCACTAACGAGAAAAGAATCAGAAGGAGGCACGCCAACGAAGCCATTAATGAGCTTTGTCCAGATGATGGCCACCCTCGATCACCAACTCGCGCTCCCTCCGACCGGAAACGGTGCTGAGAATGGGGCTGCTGCAACATCGAGTCACACCCTGATGCTCACGCCTGGTGAGCCGAACAGGATTTTGTCACAAGCGATCTTCCCGTCGGCTGCCTTGGAGAAGTGGCACTCGGCCAGCGGTCCTCTGGTGGCAACCGCCGGTACCTCGCAGCACATGAACGGCTCCCAAGCGGATCAAGCCCGGCTCCGTTTTCTCGTCTTCGCGCTATCCAACGGCATGGAACGCGAAATGGGCATCGATTGTCTCAGGGATGTCTGGCAATACCTGCAACAGTCCTCGATATCCTTGACTGGCATTGGCCTACAGCAGATAATGGGGGGTGCATACTCAATGACTCTCTATTGGAAACTTCTCCAGGGGGCCATCGAGGCTGGAGATGCGCCTGGATGTAGGCAGATCATCCGCCTAGGCAAGATAAAAGTGGACGACGTTGTTTGTTTTGGGAACGAGGGAGAACAGCTCGCAGCAGTCGAGCTTGCTGCCCTCCTCGGCAACGTCCAAGTTCTGAAAGCTCTGCTGAAGGAGAACGCCGACCCAGCACGAACAGGGCCATGCACGGAGCGCAAATTCCACATCAGCGCTTGGGGCGCATTGCGCTGGGCCATTGCGGGTGCACAATTCTTCACGTGTCCTCAGCCCTGGCGTGACTGGCTGAAGACTCAGACCCGACTCAACAAAGAAACAGTCAATCTTCTACTATCCACCAGCCCCTGGACCAGGGAAAAATGCTGGGAGAGAGCTCCTTGGTGTTTGTCCATTGAGCGGAGCTTTGGATATTCCGCGGACATGCTGCACGATCTGCTGGAATGTGCGACGTCACAATCTGCTCTCGGGCTCGCACGGCAGCTGATCCACATTGCGATCCGGGAATTGCGCTCCCCAGAATCGCAGTCCCGGGTTTTTGTCCGCGACCTCCCTTCTACTCGCAGCAGTTATTTGCTGGACCTGCTCAAGCTCGTCATACCAGCGCGGCGCGCCCCACAGTCGAGCCACGAGGACCCACCACCATCCAGGTGTATCGCGACGAATCTTGTATTGTTGGAATGCGAGGATGCTCTCCGCTGGCTGATAGAGCGTGGCCGTCAGGCCGACGTGGGGGACGAGCAGTGCCTTTGCGGCAGGCGCATCTCTGCATGCTTTTCGAGACTACTGGACCCCCCAGCGACCCCACCGACTGCACCAACGCCTTCCAACCCATACCAGGAGAAACGCAAACGATACCAGGAGATACACAGCGAACGCATGAGGCTTATTGCTGCGGGCAAGTGCCGAGAGGTTCTGGAATCCATCGAGTTTGCTCATTGTTCAGACCCGGGAACATATTGGGAATCTGTTGCTCATGTCACAACCCCACTAGAGTTCGGCACTTACGGTGACGCCTTTGGAGAAGATGATCTGTTGTGGGCAGCAACAAAGGCCCATGATGAAGCGTTGGTTCGCAAGCTGCTTGATTTGCGACAATCCTTGCTCCATCTTGATTCAGAGTGCTTGCAATTTGCCTGGGAGCCCAGCCAGGGAAAATTGCTGACCGTGTTTCTTTCAACGGCACTCGTCTCGAATGCCTTGTTCCTGGACCGAGTGAGCGACAGCGACCTTGAAGTCTTTATCGAAGTCAAAGTCTTGAAAGCCCTCGCGGCTCATAACATTCGGCTCGTCACCCGAGACCCAGCTTCGATACTCTCGGAGGCTGTCTCGCGCGGGGATTGCGCCGTGCTCCAACTGTGTCTGGAACTTCTCCAGCCTGACTTGCAGCCACACAAAGTCCTCGCCGACGTGTACTCCGACATTCCCAGAGAGTGCCAAGATGTGATGGTTGATACTATCTTACATTACCGCCCCCCCTACAACTCCACGAGCAATACGGCGCGCGTCGCTCGCACGGTTGTCATGGCGGCGGCGAAGGGGGACATGGAGATAGCTCAGAAGCTTTTACCATGCGATGCGAATGTTCACGCGTCCATCGATGATGGCGAGTCAGCGGACGATGATTTTTTTAGATCCAACGACACATCTCTGCTGGGAGCGCTCATCAAACGAGATCAGACACCAGGCAATCAGCTTTGCCTATTCGTGATACGGAAGTTCTGCACACCATACAAGGTTGACCGATGGGCAGCTAAGGACGATTTGGAGGTCATGACGCCACTTCTGCTAGCAGTCAAACGCGGCTTGCAGCACGTTGTCGAACTGCTTGTGCTCGAGTACAAAGCAGACGTCAACTTCTCTCCGCGCATGGGTGTGCCATACACACCGCTGCAACTGGCAGCCGAGCGAGGCCACTCTGGGATTGTTGAATGGCTTCTGAAGCACGGCGCACGCCCCAATAGCCACGTCAACTATCGTCATAATGGCCAGAGCGCATTACAACTTGCGACGAAGGGTGGATACTGCGGCATCATGGAAATGCTGATTAACGCGGGGGCTGACCTCAACTACCGGGGAATCAGATTCCATCGGAGAAATGTAAGAAAAACAGCCCTTGAGATTGGCGCGCAGTATGGCCGAATCGATGCTGTCAAGCTTCTTCTGGACTCGGAATGCGACATCAGGACAACAGGCAACGAGGCAATGACTAGTGCAATTAACCTGGCGCGAGAAGGAGGACACGTCAGTGTTGTTGAGTTCCTTGAGCACTACCAGATGGATGTGTTATTCGAGGAATTCTGTCAGCATGACATCGTTCTGGCGGGCGATCAACCATCGGTTGGTGAAATTGTGGAAATATAGGATGCGTTGTGGGAGGTCCGATAGTGACCTGTCCACGAAAGCGAAGTGAGCATTGTACCACGGCTACAAAAAAACACAATTCAGCAAAGACATTGGATAAGGTTGCTTGGAGAAAACAAAAAACCGTATTCACCATTTCCTTCACATTCGTCAGTTTGCTATCTGCTAGGAGTTTTGCCACCGGACATCCGCTGCGAGTGCAGTGATATAGCGTGCAATACAGAAGAGTGAACAAAATCGGACCCAGAGTACGCCGTCATCACACAGTCTGCTCATCCAGTTCGTACCATGTTTTCCCTTCCCATGAGCCGGAATGTGGCCTTGCTTCGATCGATGGCTCCATCAGCTGCGTATTGGAGGATTCGTGTATCTATAGACATAAAATTTACTGAGATCGCCTTGCGCCAAGAAGTGACCCGCATTGCCATGATTCGCGAGCAGGTTTCAGCTGACAATTTGAATGTCAAGACAATAGAGCAATGTGTCACCGCTTCGCATCGCTGTACGAAGCCGGAGCCGGCTCGGCACGGAGCAGAAGAGTGGATCATGCCCGTGCACTCCGCGCAAATCAGAGCGTCCCAGGTTATCTCTCCGACAGAGCTCTCTCCGAGACCCACTCAACTTACTCCGAGAAAGTGCCCCGATCCGGGAGCACGGTGTAAGTCGGAGAGACCGCGCGCGAGCCGCCCTGAGTTCGTCGTGTTACGTTATATCAATCTGTAGTGCCCACTGAGATGTGGTCGGATGACCATGCATCATTTACATATTGATGGAGGCAAATGTTAGTCTTCCTCTGGTCGATTCACTTTATCGAAGGCAAGTTTGAGATCATCAAAACATTCGGACCACCAGCAGCACACATCACACATCACAGCCTTGAACCACAACCACCATGGCGCCCAGCATCAGCCAGCTTCCCGAGGACTCCTCAACCGTTCCATCCTCAAATCTCAAGAAGCCCACCATCCCACCACAACCGTCCGCAACATCGCAAGCCTCTCAATCGTTCAACCCCATCTCTGTCACAGACCTCTTCAGCACAGAGTCCGCCGCGTTCACGGGCTCTGCTCTCAAGGCCACGGCCATCCAGTCCCGGCACGACTTCATCCCACTCGGCATCGGCCGCCCTTCAGCGGAGCTGTATCCCTGGAAGAACGGCGATGTGAGCAGCTACTTCAGCGGGCTCGAGGCGCCCGTCCCCATCCCCTCGGCCCCGGTCGTTGCCAATTGTGATGCTTCGGACGCCTCTTCTCCGGCCGTGCAGAGCATCACCACAGCCACCACAACCCAGCCTGGAAAGAGACCGCTCGAAGTGATCTCCAACGAGGCATTCACCTACGGTCCAACTCCCGGCGTCACAGAACTCGTCTCCTTCCTCACATCCCACGTCGCACAGATCCACACCCCACAGTACCGCGGCTGGCGCACATGTCTCTCCACGGGAAGCACCGCGGGCATAGAGATATCCCTGCGCATCTTTTGCAACCGCGGCGATGCGGTTCTGGTCGAGGAGAAGACGTATCCGGGCTTCGTGGAGGCCTCGACGCTGATCGGGCTGCACCCCGTGCCCGTGGCGATGGACGAGGACGGGCTACGTGCTGATGTCCTCGAGGAGGTGCTGAGTAGCTGGGACTGCGCGGCACAAGGGGGCAGGAGGAAGCCGCGAATCCTGTATACCATCCCAACGGGCCAGAATCCGTCGGGCATCACCCAGCCGCTGGCTCGGCGGCAGGAGATCTACGGCGTGGCGCAGCGGCACGGTCTGATCATCATCGAGGACGATCCGTACGTGTACCTCCAGATGGGCGCTTACGCTTCCTCACCATCCGAAACACAACCGCCGGCAGAGCTGCCCCGGTCCTATCTCTCCCTCGATACCTGCGGCCGCGTGATCCGCCTGGACTCCTTCTCCAAGATCATGGCGCCCGGTCTGCGCGCAGGGTGGATCACCGCCTCGGACCAGATCGTCACAAAATACCTCGCGTATTCGGAAAACACGTGCGGCATCGTTTCGGGCGTCACGCAGCTGCTGCTGTACAACCTTCTGTGCCGGCAGTGGCGGGAGGAAGGGTTCCTGAAGTGGCGCGAGGAGCTGGCCGCAACCTACAGGAGGCGGAGGGATGCCATCGTCGGGGTGTGCTTAGCGGAGCTGCCGATAGCGAAGGACATCGGGGAGGGGGAGAAGAAGGGCGTGTGCACGTTCCGCATCCCCGAGCAGGGCATGTTCCTCTGGATCAACATCGACGTGCGCAGCCACCCGGGCTACGCCGAGGTCCTCCGCGAGAGCAGGAACAGCGAGGACGGAAAGGAGAAGCTGCGTGCCTGGCGCGCCGCGTTCGAGGCACAGCTCGTGGTCGACTCCCTCGCCAACGGGGTGCAGGTCACGCGAGGCGGGCTCTTCCAGCTCGGCGAGCGGGATAGGCACGAGGTGTACATCCGCATGACGTTTGCGGCAGCGAAGGAGACGGAGCTAAAGGAGGGGGCGAGGCGGTTTGCCGAGGTCGTGAGGAGGCATTTCCCTTGAGCTTGAAGCATTTCTGTACTTACGATGTAGCTTTGCATTGGTCATTAAATGGAGTTTGCTGGGTTCGAGGATGGTGAATATTCAAATAGTTATTTTCACGTCTGAATTTGTCATAACTATTGATCAACAAGGCTTGAGGTTTCTCTGGCCAGCTTCCATGTGCTAGGCATGACTCCGTACACGAGGTTCCTTGCTCCATGGGGCGCTATTGATGTACCAAACATGGATCTTCAAAGTTGAACACGTTCGAGTGGTATTTGGAACGGCCACTGGCTCTGCAGATCTGCCTGTTTGAATGCCCGGCTCCGATATCAGAGTCGTGCCACATAACCATTCCAAAGAGCCGAGCCCTCCTCGAAGGATTTCCTAAAGTTAGAATCCTTCTCAGCGAACAAGATTCTTCTTCGCCTAGATGCAACACGCACAACGTTTGTACCTAGCTTAACGCGTCCTTGCACCACCCGATCCGTCAGTGCGAAGCATGTAGCAAGACACCCCTTCGCCAGGTTACTTCTCAAGGACATTGATCTCAATAGTGATCTCTGGCAAGGAACTAAGGCCAATTAGTCATGGCGAACTGCCAGCCAAGAAGCATCTGAGAACCAGACGCCATCACGGTCTCCGTCGCGCTCGACACAGAGAGGACACCCCACTAAGGTATGAACATCGTCAGCACTACTTCTCGACGTAAAATGGACTTGGGGCGAATCCTCGCTGCGAGCAGAAGCTCGGGTAGTCAAGGTTGTGACAACGGCGAACAAGAAGCGGCACTCACAATCCAGACAGAACCATCGGCGGCCTGATCCCACACCACCGAGCCCGATTGTCCCCCAACGGCATCAATGTCGGTGGACACGGGACCAGTGCTGTCGCACCCGCCGATCCGAGTTGGTGTGCGTCGGCTTTATTCAGAATCAGCTCTAGTACACGCACGATATCTGAGCAAGGCAGGTTATGTAAGGAGGAACTCACTACTGGCACCACTTGGAACCCCCACCGTCCTTGTCGCCTGGGTACCCGCACGTGTTGAGCTCCGGCTGGCCCAAGGTAGCTGGGTCCGGGTTGCTAGCGAGGAACAGGTACCCTGTCTGATCGCCGATGCGCTGGTCCAGGATCAGGATGGCGTAGTCGTTCTTGATCCAGCACTCGCTGAGGTACGGGTAGTTGGCGTAGTCTGGGTCTGTGATGGCTCCGACAACACCGGCGGAGCCGAAGCGTTCGCCTTTGAGGAAACTAGGTGCTGCAGACGCCGCAGACGCGACTCAGCACAGTGATTCAACAGTGTGGGATGGAAGCAGCATGACATGAGGAGGAACGTACCGAACCGCCCATTGAAGCTCCCGTCCCCGATGCAGTGCCTAGCAGTCAGGACGTGCCGGGGTCCGATCAGTGCACCGCTGCACAGGGAGCCCTGGCCCGTGTTGTCGACGAAGGTCACCCTGCCGATCGGCTTGAAGGGGAACTCAGTGCCGTCCCACTGGAAGCGGTCATCAGCACCGATGATTCCTCGCCTGACAGTAGGTCCCTGTGTTGCAGTCAGGTTGCCGAAGTAGTCCTTGTCCGGGACAAAATCTCTTGGCACGGGGATGATCTCAGGATAGACAGGCTCAGATTGCGTCTGGAAGTCAGGTAGGGGGAACCTGTACACAAGGTCGTCATAGTGTTCATCCGTTCCTGCATTAAGTGGCCCGGCCATGGTTGAGGTGCTTGCGGCCAGCAGGAGGCCAGCCTTGATAAGAGCGTGCTGGACCATGGTGACGTGATGAAGGTGGTCTGACTCTGACTGAGAGTGACAGAAATCTGGTTGCAGGTTGTTTGGTGCTTCCGTCCACGTTATGAATGAAGCGCGGTCCGTCGAGCATATTTATATTCGTGACAGCACACATCTCAGCAGCTTTTACGCAAGTGCCTATGAGGCTTTTGCACTTTTCAAACCTACGCGCTCCTGACGACTCTCCCACTGGTCAGAACTTGTGGGGGATGGTTGATGTCGAATGCAGTAGTTGCATTGCTCGTATTGGAGGTGCAACTCTGCTCCACGGTCGTCCTCAATACAGGCCACTTTTTGGAGTTGATGGTAGTATATATGGCCCCCAATCCAGTTCTGGAAGGTCTTTGGTCGCTACACCTCGCATAGGCTATTACAGTGCTCAGGTGACCAGTGAGAGGCTCAAGATCACCTGGTGGCTGCACAGGATGCGACCGTTTAATGTGCACTTTCGACGGAAGCAGCCGTCGAGGGTGCAACCTGCAAGGCACATGTTTGTGACGATATTCGTAGGGGCCAGTCGGCCTGGTGCACTTTCAAGATTTCCAATGTCAAGCGGGAGCATCAGAAGTTGAATTTGCACGCACAACGTCCCGGGTTGACTGGTCACAAGTGATACGATTGGGCCAAGAGAATGGCAGGGTGTTTGTGTAGTAGTCGAGTGAACATTAAGTCCACTTTGACGCTAAGTTGCACGGTAGCCTTGCAGTGCAACTCCATGGTAGTAGTCCTGCAAGCCACATGCCGTCAGCGAGACTCTGGCCAAGACTGCCGCCAGTAGCAATGTTCGCCGAAACACTCAACAAACTACACCAACCCCAGAGTACGTTCTCCCAGACGCGTGCACACAGCGCTCCCTCCGCGTCGTTATATTTCATTCATGAGATATCTATTGCTCATGCTTACAGTGGTGTGACTTTGATACGATACGACATTTGACTTTGTGTCACTCACGGGCGAAGACAGTGGGTGTTGTTTTGGTCCACTGCATGATCAATATCATCATGCTATGCTGCCCAAATTCTTGACTTACTCTTCTGTGTCACCGCACTTCGTTGCACGCCAGGGTTCCCCGATACCAAGCAAGGATTTGACCGCATTCTTCGAGGTTCGGACATGATGCGTAAGCGCTCCCTTGTTAGAATCACTAGGCGCGAGGAATCACGCTCATCCTTTAGACCATGCAGCCATGAAGACTGTTCATGCCAATGCGACGTCCGGTCAAGTGAGGAAAGAGCCTGGTACAGCTCTACCAGAAGGAAGAGCTCTTGACCTGGACTACATTCTATATCTTCTAGAGCTCTTCCTGTCAGATGAGGATCTTGATTGGTGTCTCAATAGTCCGCTGTCAATGTATCTCCCAGTGTTCAACGAATTGCGAATGACTAGGAAGGAAAGCTCGGGCATACCGTCGTTGGTTTCAGTTGCAGCTCGAAATCCCTTGATCTCCTCCATGGTTGCTAACTAGTCGTCACATGAACCCTCGCGCGGTCCCATGGTCACTGGTAGCCTAGAAGTGCACAACCAATAGCGCCCGCAATATCCCCTGTTCAAGAGCCGGCTGAGGCCATCGAAAGCCATGTCTGTTTGCGGGGTGCCTGCTGGTCACAGCCCATGGAGCAGCTGAGGCGCACGGTGAGCTAATTACGCCGAGTCCCCTGGACTAATCCCCGATTGGCGCAAAGGCAGGACCTAGTGGCCTACGCCCGGACACTAATAGTCGGCAAGATCGATCTCAAAACAGCCAGCGCAGTGGACCAGTGGATTCTACAGGGAGAGCCTTGCGGTTATTACCCCGGCACGGGAACTGCTGCGTGTACTGTGTCCCATGCTTCGTATGACAAATTGCGAATCGGCAAAACAAGGGCAACCCCAGCTGTCCGCGTTCTCCAACTTTTGAGTTCTTGTCTGCATAATCGAGCAAGCTGGACCTGGCTCTGGGCCCATCGCCCGCTCCCCCGGGAAGACAAGGGCCGATCTAAGCGTCAGTGACTTGGGTTGTCCCTGCCAGTGCCAGGCATAGCCCCTGTAGACGGACACTTGGTGCCTAGATGAGAAGAGGCCCGCTCTGCCTTCGATCGGTCATACGGCCCCGGCCGATTGAAACGGCACCACGGCGGACCGCCGGGGTCGCTTCCGTGGCGCTGGCCTCGACAATCTTGTTTTGGCGCCAGCGGGTGGCCAACAGCAGAGTGGCACTCCCAGAGAACTTTTCTGGAAGGGGGAAGGGGACGGTAGTCGTACAAAACACAGGGAGAGGCCTACTCTCACATCCGCCACACCCGGACAGCCAGTTGACGTGACAGCCTCACGACTCTGGCTCCTTACACTCGTTGACAATGCAGATCCTCAGCTGGCTCTCGCCCCTCGCGCTGTCCGCCGTCGCTATCGCGGCCCCTGCGGCCCAGCCGCCGTCGCAGGCCCCGGCGTACCGGGTCGTCGCGCAGCTCGCGGCCAACAACACGTTCCTCGAGAACCTCGCCTTCCGCCGCAACGGCGACATGCTCGTCACCCAGAACATCAACTCGCCGGCGCTCTACATAGTCAAGCAGCCCTTCGCCGCCACCGGCCAGGCCGAGCTGACGCTGCTGCACAAGTTCGCCGACGCAGACGGCGCCCTGGGCATCGTGCAGGTCGCCCCGGACCACTTTGTCGTTGCGACGAGCAAGTGGGACGGCATCACGCCCGTCGCCGAGTCCGAGACGCTGCAGTACGTCAAGCTCAAGCCCGATGGCAGCGGCGTCGCCGAGAGCGGGTTCGTCGGCCGCTACCCCGAGGCCGGTCTCCTGAACGGTGCTATCGCGCTCGGCGACTGCCATGGCAGCATCCTCGTCGCCGATTCGGTCCTCGGTCTCGTGTACAAGATCAACCCTTTCACCGGCGCCTCCGCCACCGCCGTCGAGGTGCCCGAGATGAAAGCCTCGGACCCCAACGCCGCGCTGCAGCTCGGCGCCAACGGCATCAAGATCCGCGACGGCTACCTGTACTGGTCCAACTCCAACACCCGCAAGATCCACCGCGTGGCCATCGACAAGAAGACCGGGGCGGCCCGCGAGGGCGCCAAGGTCGAAACGGTCGCCAGCTTCCCAGACATCAAGATCATCGACGACTTCGGCATCGACCCGCGCGACGGCAGCATCTACGTCGCCGCCATGTTCGACAACGAGATCCTGCTCGTCCGCGCCGACGGGTCCACGGCTGTGGCCCTTGGCAGGCCCAGCGAGCTGACCGTCGCGGGCCCGACTGCGCTGGCCTTTGGCGTGACCAAGCACGACAGCCACATTCTGTACGCCACGACCAACGGCGGCATGGTAGCGCCGGTCAACGGCACGGTCATTGAGCCGGGCAAGGTCATTACCATCGATGTCGCGCGTCTCGAGCCAGGGATGCAGGTAGCCTGGGCCAAGGATGCCATGTAGAGGGTGCTCTCGATGAGAGGCCGAGGGTATACCAAGGACTGTGCAGTATTACGTGTACTGGGGGAAGACCCCAGCTATTGAAAGTTGAATGCTAGGGTCCATGAACCAAAACAGCGAGCAAGTCTTGGACTGACTTAATACCATAATATTATTACGAACCCACAACCTCTTCCAGCCAGCCTGCTGCGCATCACGTGCGTGCCGCGTCCACCGGGTTCAGCAGCTGTCTATCGGTGGCCGTCCAGGCGCGTTCTGAAACGTCGCCTTTCTTCTGTTCCTAATTTCACCCAGTTGACTAAAATGTCCGCCCATTGTTGCCCTGGCCTGACTTTTCGGCCATGTAATGGAGAATCACGTCCCTGTGCGGGGAGTGAGACCATGTGCAAGGTCGCGGAGGATTCCAGCCGGAGCTCACGGTTGGTCTGCGGGCTTTCCTGACTCGGAAACAAATGTTAAGGGACGTCGCTTGATCGATGCAGCCCATTCAACAATGCAAGTGACGGTAGGGGTCAAGCGAGACCAGCTCGGGTAGTGAGACATGCTCTACTAGCCTTGCCCACGGCTGAGGACATCCCTTTGCCCCTTGCTCGGATTGTTCCTGAGTTGGGCCCTACTAGGGTGGAATGCAGTCTTTTGACGTGACAACCCGCTTAGATCCCCCCATCTTCATTTTCCACCACAAGAGAGTGACAATACATCATTTCCAAGAACCTTTGGCGTCCACGCCGGGCAGCAGGCATCATCAGCTGTAAGGACTCTGACCAGTCGACGCCAGCACTTTTATACGAGGCACAGCGATACAACAACAAGAGTAGTGGAGTAGCGTAAGGAGCAATGACGGCCAGCGAAGGGCGAGGGCATGTTTACTCGCCGCCCTGCCAAGCCAATTAAAGCACCGTCATTCCTCCCTTCGCTGCCAATTCGGAGCACCGCTCGCAGCGTGAGCACACTCATAAGATGGACATGTACACTCGCGCGGAACCCATGGCCACTTCATTCCAAGCAGCATAGACGATGCAAATCCCTCCCACATCTCACTCCTACGAGCTCGAGGCATCAACCATCGCCGATTCCCCACAGCCATAACTTCTACCTCCGCCGGGACCTATGCGCCAACAATACACAAGGACAATCGACGTGCACTCGCCGATATCGCCACCGCAATGGGCTGCTCCAGCCGAGTCCTGACGATTGTTTCGTTCCTCGCAAACCTCGTAGCCGCCGACGAGCGAATCCTGACATCGCCAGGCGACGCCGAAGCCTACAACAGCGGCGTCTATGGGCAGAGGCCATCGCAGCAATTCTTCTCGTCGCGGGTCCGGGCCCCGCGCATCCTCGTCAACGTCCACGACCGTGACAAGTGTGACCCGTCAGGCACGCACATCATCACGGGCATCGACCTGGACGGACAGGAGCGGTCGCCCCTGATCCTGCGCGCCGACGACCTGAGCATGGTCTACGGGATGCCCGACTGGCGCGGCGGCACCGGGGCGCGGCTGCAGCAGTACAACGGCTCGTCGTACCTGTCCTTCTGGTCAGGCCAGGACCACGAAGCCTGGGGCTCCGGGAGCACCCTCATGCTCGACAGCGAGTACAACCTCTTCGCGCGGCTAGGTCCGGAGGGGCTCGAGAACCATTCGGACCCGCATGAGTTCAAGCTCACCAAGAACGGCACGGCGCTGTTCACAAACTACCACCAGGTCCGGGGCAACTGCAGCGCGATCGGCGGGCCGGAGAAGGACTGCGAGATCTGGGAGTCATGCTTCCAGGAGCTCGACATGGCCACCCGCAAGCCCGTCTACACGTGGTGCGCGAGCGAGCACATCGCGCTGGACGAGTCCCCCGTGCGTTTCACCGCGACCGCGGCCAAGGGCGGCAAGGGCGGCTACGACTTCTTCCACATCAACGCCGTGTCCAAGACGCGCGATGGGCGCAACTACCTCGTCAACGCACGTCACACGTCGGCGCTGATGCTCCTCGACGGCACCACGGGCGAGCGCATCTGGCAGCTCGGCGGGCGCGAGAACTCCTTCACGGACCTGAGCGGCGGCAACGCGACCAACTTCCGGGGCCAGCACCACGGGCGCTTCAGCAGCGACGACGAGACCGAGGTCAGCTTCTTCGACAACCACTCGTTCGGGCAGGACAAGGACACCACGCCGGGCTGCAAGTACGCGTGCACGCGCGTGCTGCGCATCAAGCTCGACTACGAGGCCATGACGGCCCGCGTGCTGTCCGAGTGGTGGCACCCCCAGAGCGTGCAGGCGCGGGCGCAGGGCGGGCAGCATGTACTCCCGGGCGGCGGTGCGATGGTGGCCTGGGGGGTCGTGCCGGCGCTGACCGAGTACACGGCCGAGGGCGAGGTGTGTATGGATGTGCAGGTCGGGCCGTGGTCGACGAGCGTCAGTGGCGAGAGCAACGTGTACAGGGCGTACAAGCTCAACTACACGGCCACGCCGTACTGGGATCCGGAGATGGCGGTGGTGGATGGGACCGCGTATGTCTCATGGAACGGAGCGACGGAGGTTGAGAGCTGGGTGCTGGTATGTTGTCTTGCTGATGTTCTCTTTGATGGTTTGGCTCTTGCTGACTTGTGTCTACGACAGCACGGAGGTGACACCGAGGAGCGCATGAAGGAGATCGCCAGCTCCAAGCGTCAGGGGTTCGAGACGGCCATTGAACCCGAGTCTATGCCACTGCTGGTCCGCGCCGATGCACTGGACAAGAACGGGTTAGTTCTGCGGTCAACAAGGACGGTGACCACTGTCCCGATCATCAGGCCGATGAGAAGGAGAGAAGCTGCAAGCAATCGCAGAAGATGATCATGTATCAGACGACAATGGCTGTTTCAGGGGCTGGAGGACAAGCATACGCAAGCATATCATAGCGAGTGAATACAACACACAGATGCCTTTCTGATGGCGATCACACGTATGCCGAGCGAGGCTGGAGCCGCTGGACAACGGGTGAGAAGACATAGTGAGCGTAGTCGTGGTTACTGGGCATGTCTAGTGTCAGGTTTCATTTGCAGACACTGTTTCTTCTGAAGAGGCTCTTCTTCCTTGTCGGCTGCTGGAGTCCTCATCGCGTGACATGTGTGGTGCGACGGACCAGTTTCAAAGCGAAAATGTGCATTGCAAGCATTCACGACCTTTTATGCAGCCGCCAAGTATGCCTCGTGTCGCTCGTTAATCCCCGATCTCGTCTCGAATGGGCTGCCCGCACCGCTGTGCTATATGAACGTTCCGAAACTCGCCACTCGCTATCAACCAAAACCAGGTGATCAAAACACCAGGAACAGGCACTTTGGCGGAGTGGTTAACGCGATGCCCTGCTATCCATGGCTAGCCAAGGCATTTCCCTCGGGAGCGCAGGTAAGCACCCACTTCCACTTCCACCCTGCAGCAACCCATCCACATGCACGATTCCTAACACTGCATCCAATAGGTTCGAATCCTGCAGGTGTCGAGCCCATTTGAAAGCTCAATCAGCAGAAGCTGAGACCATCTTTTTTTGCTGATTTTGTAGCCTGGCTTGTGTTGAGGTCTCACGACCGGAAGGCCGCGAGGATGAAGTGTTGGATAAGTACCCCTATGTCCAGTGCTCCTTGAGATACATGGTAGCTTATGAAAGGCTTGAATTTAAATGGATCTTGAGATTTGCATCACTGTACTGTAACTCGTGCCGTCCTCCATGACTCTGCTAGCCAGCTTTCGTATCTTGTTTCTCATTAGATTAAGTATGCTCAGGTACCAGCAACCCTAGGAGACAACAACTCAAAAGCACTCAATCAATGTGCCTGACACTGATACTCCCGGTACTCCTTCGGTACCTCGATCCCGCCGTCCGTCCCGTCCTGGATGATCATGCTCATCCCGCCCTGCAAGTGGCTCTGGATATGACAGTGAATCATCCACACGCCCTCATTGTCCGACGCCCTCCGTAGGGCCAGCCAGGCCGGCGCCGTCAGTGACGAAGCGGGCGTCACAAAGGTATCCCGGAGCTGCGGGTTCACCAGGTTGATCGTGCCCGGCGGTAGCTCCTTGGCCGCCGCGTCCACCGTGTCCCACGTGAACGCGCCCTGTCCGGCGCCCAGCACGTAGAAGTGCCGCCCGTGCACGTGGATCGGGTGTGGTGGCTGGCCGGGCGTGACCTGGATGATGTAATCGACCCAGCTGCTCGAGGATGCGACCGTGATGGTGTGGTTGTCCTGCAGGCCCGGCTGCGGGTCGAACAGCAGCGGCACATGGTTCGGGGCGCCCGGGTCGGGCTCCGGTCGGGCGGTGCCGTTGAAGATGAACTCGCTGATCGAGGCGCCGAAGCCCATTGTCACTTTGTACGTAGCATCCACGGACGCGCTGGGCACGTTCTTGCCCGCGGGGAAAGGGATCGCGTTGCGCATGCCGTCGAACACGATGATGTCTGCGGTGAGGTTCATCCCACGCTCGTTGATGAAGGGGACGGATGGAGAAGGAGACTGCTCCTGGCCCTCGACCTTGTAGTCGATGGTGGCGTGGCCGTACATGATCTGGGGGTCGATCACGCTCGAGATGCGCAGCTTGTACGCCTTGGGTGTGACGAAGTGCGCCAGCACAGTGTATCGCTGGCCGTTGACGAGTAGGACCGCGTCGGCTGGGACAGGGGCGATGTAGTTGCCGTCGATGGCGACGACGTACATGCGGACCTCGTCGAGCGAGATCATGGCCGTGTGCAGCGAGAAGGCGCCGACGAGGTCGAAAACAGCCCACTTGCCCTCAGTCAGGGTGTCGCACTTCTTCTTGGTCACGGTGACGACCTCTCCGGCTGTCGTGGTGGGTGTGCACTCCCCAAAGAGGTCCGGCGGGATCACGCTGATGTCTGCGTCGACTGTGCCGATGGCGTCGCTGAGCGCGGCGAGGGCCTCGGGCGGGACGCACCTGTGTAAGGGGGCATCATCAGCACACATTCGTCGTTCGTGGGCAAAACTGGAGTCGAGAACTCACGACTTGCTCGTAAGTGTCAAGTTGCCGAGCAGACCAAGCTGCCCGGGCGTGGTGAGAGGCGCTTGCTGCTCCGGGGTCAGACAGTTGACGTTGCCCTTGCCGTTCACGATGATGGAGTCGAAGCAGAGGTGCTCAATGTGCGAGGCCTTCGAGATTGCCCACTCCTTGCTCGAGGTCAGGTGCCGCCAGTCCCCGATCAGCAGCGGCACGCGCTCGGCCTCGGCCTTCGAGATGGCCTGCAGTGCACGCGGATCCTTGGTGAGCAGACCATATGGCTTCGCAGTGCCGGGCGCCGCGTGAATCACAATGGGGCCGTAGAGACCGTCGTTGACCTGGCTGTCTGAGTGGGAGTGGTAAAAGTAGGTGCCATGCTGGGTGGCGGTCCAGCGGTAGGTGAAAGCGCAGCCCGGCTGGATGGCGATCTGGGTGATACCGGGTACACCATCAGCCCAGGGCGTGCCGAGCATCTCGATGCCTATAGATAATGACAGTTAGTGTACCAAGATAATATCACACAGGGCTATTGGGGAACAGAAACGCACCATGGTAGTGCACCGTTGTGTTGTAAGGCGACTTGTTGCTGACGAAGATCTCCACCTCCTCGCCCTGATTGATCTCGAGAAGCGGACCCGGGAACTGCCCGTTGATCTTGAACATCTCCCTCTGGTAGCCATCAGGGCTGCCGAGCTCCCATGTCAAGACGAGCTCGTACCGTCGTGGCTGGCCATGATGCAGCGTTGGGAGGCTGGATACCAGATGACAGAACATCAACACCAAGTTCAAGGCTCGATGGCCCAAGGAACCTGCGAACAGCATGCCTGCGGAACTCGATGCGGCCTATTCGCTTGCACAGTTTCTCCGCAATGTGTGCAACTCGAGTGGTGCAGATGCAAGGGCAAGTTCTGATGTGTGACACAGCAGGAGGCCTGGCTGCCGCTTCTTGTATCCCACACATTTGTCCGCCGTCTTTCGCTAGTAAGCCACGCCTTGAACCCAGCTGTTTGGGCTTTCTTGGCAGTCAGATTCAGCACTCGTGCCAGAACCAATAGCCACAAGTCTAGCCCGGCCTGGCGTCAGCGCCGCGCAGACCGCTTCCCATCTGCAAAAACAAACAAGATTGCGCTGTCACTGATGAGGCTGGCCACAGCACAATACCCCAGCGAGCTGACGTAGATCGCTCGCCAAGTTAACCGTGGATTGGGCAAAGCACGTCACAGAGCTGAGAGTGTCAGAAGTGTTATGCAAGTCAGCGGGACGACCAGCCAATAGTGTATCTGCACGTTATGCTATGTATAGCCAATGCATTCACAGGTGTCATAACTGGCAATGCGCTCGTAACTCTGTCGTCCAATCGCAGAGTGGGCTGGGTCTCAAGTCGTCAGCATTGTGATCCACGGCTCCAGGACAAGGGACGATGGCGGCCGTGAGTGGGACTCGGCCCCGGAGCATGTCAGCTCCCAGGAAATTGGACAATGGCCAGAGCCAGGGTCTCACACTGGACCCAGCTGATCGTTGGGATTGGATGGCATATACATCTAAGGCGCGACGAAGCTTCGTCTTTGTGCCGGGGGAGGGTCTGGAACCAACGTTCGCACCAGGAGCTGCGCCACGCCTCTGATATGGTTCATTGCTGCCGCTGAGGATCGCGCCACTAGCGAACAAGGGCGATATTTGGAGTAAAGGATTGTGAGATGTCTGCTAGCTCGACACAACCTCAGCTAGCCCAAGACATGACAAGAGAGGGAAGTTGGAACTGAAGGCGTGAAGGTTTACGACCTCCAATTGTGCGTGGGATGAACCCTATTCTGGAGCTAAGAACAACAACAACCCAGTGGCACTCGTGTCCCAGCTATCACGCTTAACATTAGCCGAGGACGCATTTCCCAAATAGCAATGCCGAAAGTTCGCTACGGACATGGATAACTCTCGCGCGATCTCAAAACTAGCAGCTGCAGCTACAACTGCCGCGTTCCTTCCTGCCCTCACAGCCGTGTTTACGGAGGCAACCAAGGATCTCTTGGGAGATGGCCACGGCGAAAGGGATGACGGACTTGCACCCGACGACCTATAACACGGCAGTGGTCTTTGTAATCTTTTGATTGGCGTGAGTGCCGCTGCAAAGATGCATTTTCATATCTAGATACTCAGTAGACCAGGATTTTCACTGCTCCTGCTCCGCGAAAGCATCTCTAAGCGGAATCTAGCTGCACAATCCCTCCTGGGTGATGTTTCCAGAGCCACTACACGCTATAGATGGCCCTAGCATGCCACGGAAATACCCTTTGCATAGGTATCTGATATGTAGTTCGTATCAGGAACGTAGGACGTGTTCACCAGCACGGTGATGACGGAGTAGAGGTCATTCGCCTTACAGACGGTTGAGAGCACCGTGTCCGCTGTTAGGTGCCCAGCTCCGACAGCTTCTTGGCGCACTCGCCGCCCTTGTTGCAGCCAAAGAAAAAATAGCCGAAGACATGCTGTATGGAGAGATGGCGGCTGGGTATTTCCCGATGGTGCCGGTTATAGGACGTTGTAGATCAGATGTTCAGTATGCCGGCTGCACGAGCCGCTTCGACATTTTCGTACAGTTGTTCGAAGTAGGAGAGACTATCCGCCTCGGCCATGTCAAGCAGTACATATTCTTGAATGTCCATCAGCAACAGTGTTGCGCTAGCCACAGGGATTGGTTGGCCGGGGGGAGGGGAAAAGGCTCTGAGCCTTGTGGCCAGGTTACGGATCGCTGCGGACAGCAAAACACCCATGATAATGTATGATAAGAAAAAATGACTCCGTCGGGAGGGGGTTTGTGGTGGCGATGGCGATAGAGAGTCCATCAATGTACGAGATGTGCGAAAGAGCTAGGCACTACAAAAGTCGGGACGTCTTGCGGATGGGGCCTTCTCCACCAGTTGCAGCTTCATTAAGGCAAACTGCAAACATCGCCTGTCAATGTAAAGGCACCCTGACCTATGAAACACTTGGAAAACGGGTGCAGAATAGATCGAGAGGTCATGCCGAGGTACAAAAAAGCCGCAAATGACGGAGTACGTATTGTATTCGTCCAGCGACGTTGACAAAACGGCTTCACAAAACCCATTTGGGATGTGATTACGCCAGGGCAGGGCACTGTCACGGGAGAACTATCCAAGGCAATTCCAACGATTATAGTGAGTGGGCATGCAACCCTCCTCGACAGAGCCCGGGCGTATTTTATGATTTATGGTGGACCCTGTAATATACACCTAGGGGCAGCATGCATGTTCATTATGTATGATTTCTGGGGTGCAAAACTAGATACCGCCCCTTGTCCGCCAGCCCATTCAAGTTGCTGGGCAAGAGGCCGCGACGGAGATGTCCGTGCAAGTTAGGCCGGTTGGGGTCGTCGCTCCGGGAAGGTGTAGGAACATGTAGTTGAAGAAGCTGTTGGAATTGCAGAGGGCGGCGACAAGCGGCTGGCCTCCGTTCTCGCCGGCCACGGTGCACAGTAGGCTGTAAGTGGGGGCCGGGCCGAGGACGCAGCTGACCGGAGCCGTCTGCTTACCGGCGTAGGAGACGCCTAGCTGAACAGACTTGAAGGCGGTCTGCAAGTAGCCCGGATATGCGGACGAGTAGATGACGAGCGGCTGCAAGTCGTTGGGGTAGAAGTTGGTAATCTGGCCGTTGGCGTCGACGCTGAAGCGGCTACTGCCCTGGAAGGACATGAGGTAGATGCCCTGACCGATGCTGTTGATGAAGCCTAGACCATAACGGCCACCCACGGTTGGCGTGAAGCGGAGTTCGAAGCCGGTGCCGGTGCATTGCGGGGGCGTGATGGCCGTGACGGTCGCCGTCGGGGTCACGACGACGGTCTGCAGCGAGGTGGCCGTGCTGGCGACGGTTGAGACGGTGTCCATGACGGTGGCGAGCTGTGTGATGGTCGTGGTGGCGGTGATGGTGGTGAAGACGGTCACGGAGCTGGTCTGCGTCAAGACCTGCGTGTTGGTCTGCAAGGCCGGGCTCTGGGTGATAGTGTCTAGAGACGTGACTGTGATGGCCGAGGCCGTCTGGGTGATGGTCGTGGGCCGGACGCCGATGCAGCGGCAGGCACTGACATAGGCCGCATCGTCACAGACGCCATAAGTATAGGCACTGTCACCGCGCTTGATGGGCGGCTGGGAAGAGCTCGGGGCAGCAGGGGTGACGGTGACGGTGACGGTCGAGGCGGCCGTGTCCGTGACAGTCTCGACAACGGTCGAGGTGAGCGCCAGGGTCTCGATGGCCGTCACGGTGCTGACAAAGTCCGAGGTGACCAACGAGGTGAGCGTCTCCAGATCAGTCTCCGACTGGACCTGGGTGAACGTGATGTCGGACGTGACGGTACTCTGGGCGGTGCTGGTGAGGGCAACGGTCGCGGTGGGCGTCACGGTGACTGTCGTGATAAGCCTGGACGAGCACAAGTCCCTGGCTCCGCTCGCGGCCAAGACAGCCTTGCCGCAGGCATCTCGGCCGCAGCAAGCGGCTGCCAAGGCATCACCGAGCAGGCCGATCGCGACGGTGGCGACGAGGCCCTGGGTCAGACGCATATTGAAAACGAGTGTGTGGGGGTGGTGGTGGTGGTGCTGAATGAGTGACTGGTGCTCCTTCAGTCTCGGGCAAAGGGGCATGGCCCTCCTTTAAGAAGCACGTCGTGGCGTTTGATGACCGACCGAAGTCCTCTCGCAGAGCCCGGGCACGAGTCTCCGGCCCTTGTTCGTGCTTCAATAGCTCCCCAAGCTAAAATGCTTGCTTTTCTCTCAGCTCTAGATGCGAGATTACCTGCCGCCAAGGCGTGAGCTAGCTCAGCTGCTGGCTGCGCTGGCGATTGGCTAGCGACGCCATCAGCTGAATTGTGGCCTGGTTGGCGTCGGATACGCCGTTCCAGGGTTGCTTTACAGGGGCAGACGCAGGTACATTGGACACTATGGCCAGGTACGGCGGAGGAGAACGAAAAGCTAGCGAACCCTGCTTACTGTTTGGGAACGTTCAACGAGCTAGCCTCTTCGCACCGACCGCGAGACGCACTGATTCGACCAGTTGAAGGTCATCCCCACCACCCCCCGATTCCACTAGTCAGTAACGCAATGCCCGTCATGACTGACGAGTCCCGCCTGGGGGGCTTGGAAAGAACGCTTGTCGATTCGGGCACCAGTTGCAATTCGGCTCAGGCTACGAGCAGTCACTCATCTCACTGAGAGCCCGCTTATGATACCAAGAATCTCGGCTGTTTTCTGGGGGGACTATATACGATGGACAGTTCCAAGGAGTGAAGATATATGGTTGTAGTAAAAGACAGACATGAAGACACACGCAAGGAACGGCTGTGTCGGTTCTCTTGCCCCGGCCGTGCAGGCACGGGATGAGCCGGGAGTCGTCTCCCTGATCCGTGAAGAAGTCGACAATGGTCTAGCAGCCACAGCCGCAGCTGCCGCAGTTGCTGCCGACACCGCACGACATCCCAGTGTTGCACTGCGAGCTCGAGCTGCACCGGATCCAGTCGCCACGGCCGCTGTTGGCGGCAGTCCAGCACTGAAAGACAAATATCGCGACACGTCAGCACCAGTCTCTTTCTCTTTTCACACGGTCAAGATTATAGGTTTCTGTTTCATCGGTTGACTTACCCACTGGTTGCTTCCAGAATCACCGCACTGCTTCCAGCAGTAGCCTTCGTGGCACCCGTGAGAGCTAATGGCCGGGCATGACGCGGCGATGCCGATGGCCGTGCGGGCCTCTCCGAGCGGGTGCTCGATGCACTTGCGGATGTCGGTGGGGTCGACGCCCTCGGGGAGGCTCGCGATGTCGACGTTGTTGACGCCTGCGGCGCCGCACTGGTCGAGGGGGTTGGCCGCGGCGAGGCCGGAGAAGGCGAGGACGACGAGGCTCTGGAGGACGGTGGAGGTCTTCATGGTGACAAGTGGCAAGAGTGACTCGGGGAGGTTAGGCAGTGGGTTTGGAAGTGAGGTGGTGAGAGTGTGCTGTGGCGAGTGAAGCTGTGGTGGTTCCGAGAAATATCTTTCCTCTGGCTGGATCTCCGGGCCTCTTTATACACCGAGGCGGACAGCATTCTCAGGATCTGGTCCATGTTCTCTTGTTACTCGTCCTACTCGTCTGGGGCGTCGAACGAGCTGATTGCCACAGTCTTGTCCTTGGCATGACCCCAGCTATACAGCCCGCACGGTGAAAAGTCCTTGGAGCACAATCCTGCATGTTCAATCGGGCGCCGGACGGAGACACGACTCCGATGAAGCTCCCGACTAGCCGAACATCTTGGGCCAACCCATAACATTACGTACAGCTTTCAGAAGGAGACATTTTTGTGGCGAATCAGATGGCCCAGATGCTGATAGCTGAGGACCGACAACCGAGCATAGTTCAAGGTTTCCAGACGCAAAAAAGGTTCCGCCCGATCTCACCAGCATATGCATCACGGTTCATATCTCAGACGTCGAAGGACTATCGTGATACATCAGCCAGCAAAGCGCGCAGTGCTCCTAGGCAGCACTCTAGTGTTGAGAAGCGAGCATGGCTTGGCGTGATCCTTCATGCAGTGTTGCGGCCGCTTTGTAGTATTTTCGCGCCCCAATCGGGGAGACTGCATGGTAGGTACGATAGCGTAGGCTATCCCGCCCTTCCGCGCGGGCCGCGCCGTGTGGTCCCTGGCCTGGGCTGAGCGGTACCCTGCATATGCGAGATGTACTGTGCCCCCAACACGACTGCCGCTCTGTCGCTCTGGCCGTGCTTCAGACTGGCTGAGAGGAGTTGAACTAAATCATGGCTTTTTACAAAAGACATGACCAAACTGAAAAGTTGTGGTCGCCCTGGACTGGACTGTCGTGTTGAGAACACCGAGGTCTTAGAAAGTGTGGTTGCGTGAGGCGCACGACCCGCTAGCTGCAGAGAGCATGGACCCAATCTGGCCCCGAGCCGTCTCAGAGAGGGTCCAATGCCGTCAGAACGCGGGGCCGAGGATAGGCTGCATAGTTCCCAGAGTGCCTCGAACCTCATCGTGTCACCATCCGCAGGGGTCGGGCTGACAGCATGCGGAGTCGTGCAGAGCGTCAGGGCGACGTCAGGAACACGGTCTCCTACGCAGTCTTGGCTCCGCACTGGCCAGTCTCTGTCACTCAGAGCAAGTGAGCTGATGGGGACTGTATGCCACATCCATGGAGAATGGCAAGTCCAGGGTGGTTCATGGTGAGGGAAGCCCGGTTTGTGGCAGGAAGAGTCATCGTTCTGTCCAGAGACCTGAAGAATCGCCGCACAGGCACTCGTTCCTCAAGAGGTCATTATAGGGCCTCGCCAGGGTTGAGCGCCACGGCACCATTTGGAGGAAGCCGCTCGTTGGGGGCCAAGCAATACTCGAATCCTCCTGCGTTACCTGAACGCGCTGGCAAATTGATCGGCAACTGGTCAGACCCCTGCTCTCCCCGCCATGCCAATCCCTCCCTGCCCAAGGCCTAGATGTCCCCCCTGCTCCATTCAGGTTTCCCCAAATCTGTTCGAGAAATCAATCTGGGCTATTATGCCCAAGTAGAATTCTTGCACGGCAAAAGTGCCACCCCTCACTCGTATCAGGCAACGTCGTAAGTTCCCGGGCCGCCGTCTGTTGGTTCGTCCCCCAGCCTCGTTGGCGAGCAGGCAGGTGGAGCAGTGCGACGCTGTCATCTAGCCGGCGGCCGCGCGAAGCCTGCCCGAGCGGGTCTGTGCTGCTATATGACGTGAAACACCCCGTCCGAGGTCGTGTTGCGGCTGGAGAACACGGCCGCTGTATTCTGACCGAATCACATCTGCGTCCTCGTTTGGCCCCATCCCGGAGCCTGGCATGTCACTGCAGTAGCTCGACCGGATGTCGGTCTCGGCAGGTGCCGAGCCGCCTTGGCCGAGGCGCATGCCAACGACGGAAGGGTCTCGTGTGCTGAGAAGCGCTCAGATACCGCAGGCTCACTCTCCGAGCTCGGGTCCAAATGTACCTGATAGCAACCACGCACGGGGCAGCCCCGGTGCCTCTCTGCGCTGTAGTTCGCTGAGCTGCAGTCCGTGGGGTCTGCCAGTGTTGTCAAGGTGCTCGAGACCACCAGCCTCGAACGCCTCTTCGCGATGTCACAGCCAAAGTGGCACCATGACCCGGAAGGCTCCTGGAGTGCTCAAACGGAATGTCAGTAAAGTAGGAGATGGCTACACGATGGATGAAAGATGGAGGCGGCCTCTCACATGTCCCTGTTGGTTGTACAACCGAGATTTCCTCGCAGCCCTTCCGACCCTCTTGACATCATACTGACCAATCTGCTCCTGTCATCGCCCTATTGACGCGAAGTGTCTTGCCCAAGTACGATAATTCACACTTGTCTTCGACTGCGTCCGTCCCTATCCTGTGTCCAACTAGCCCCTCAGCACATTCGATATGTTTTCCGCGGGCCCACAGACCAGACTAGGACTTGCACCCTCGCCGTATCCCCTTTCGACAACACACTCTTCCCCATGTTGTCGCAGCACATGGCGCATCAATATGTTACCCACCACAAACTCCAGCATCAGCCACCACAGAAGGAGGTTTCTCTATGCCTTCTTGGACCGGGTAGAAGCAGCTCGAATCCACAAGGGAAGCCGCGAGAACGAGATCTCCGCCGGGCTAGATGCCATGCATTGACCAGAGTCGTGCCGCCGAGCTGCTCGGAATGCAAGTCGACAGCGTGGGAATAGGAACCGCGGATTGACCAGAACAAATTGATGCCTCGAAATTGTGCAATGACCTGGACGGTCCAAGCCTAGCATTCCAATCTTGTAGGCACCATCCAGGTCCCAGAGAGGCGAAGTCGGATCTCGCCCCTGAAGAACGTCGCTACTAATCCTCGGTGCCCAACATTGCAAATCGCAGGTTTGTGGCCAGAAGCCAACGACAGACGACGTTCTGCACCGGTACCTGGGCTACGAGTACCTTGGTCAGGAGGGACTCCTCACCCAGCGCTTCATCGCCTGACCCTAGGAGGTCTATGCCTCAATTGTGCGCTGCGATGTGGCCGCAGCTCTCTAATACAACCGCGGTCATTGAGCCGGGATCATGAGAGAGGATATATGTCTGCATTAGGCTTGCACTGCCGGAGGTATTCCACCTGTGGCGTTCTTCTTCGCGGCTGGGGATAGGTGGATAAAATTCCCAACGTGCACTGCCACTATGCAATCTCGTTCGTCTGACAGGGGCCAACGCTTCACAGCCCCCCCCCCCCCCCCCCCCCCCCCCCCCCCCCCCCCCCCCCCCCCCCCCCCCCCCCCCATCCGTATAGTCCTGTCCCAACCAGAGCCTTGGTAGTCAGAGTATCGTCACATCCCATGGCTTAGACGTCGATGTGGCGATCGCGAAGCGGTTCTGTTGCTGCCTGGGATTTGGCTGAGCGTGTAGTACTTGAGTGAGCTTATTCCCGACTTGAACTGTCGTCAGTCAACCTTTTTGGCTTGGACGTAGATGCAAGAGGAGCTCCATTCCCAATCCAGCCAAGCACACAGCTACACCAAGACACTACCGCCTCCCCCACAGCAAAGATGATGGCCCTGGCAGCAGAGGGTGCCGCGCACCGGCACACCCCCGCGGACTTTGCGACGAAGACGCCCGCGACCGAGCAGCAGCCGCCGCCCAGCAGGGCTTTCGCCTTCGAGAAGGACGACAGTGGGACATGGGTCATCACGCCCACAGCCCATGATAGCAGTCACAACAGCGACGGCGGCGACGGCGTGTTCATGAGCATCACCACCTCGCCGCCCAAGAGCATGGCCATCTACACCGGCCGCGCGCCCGACCCGTCCGGTAGTGGCAGCAGCAGCAGCAAGACCCCTGATGCCGCCCCGGCGCAGCGCATCGGCACGGTGAAATGCCACGACACGCTGTCCCTCAAGTCGGACATCATGCTCAACGGCCGCAGCTACGAGATGGACCGCAAGTTCAAGTCTGCGACGGGAGCCGGTGCGGGGACGCTAGAGTGGACATCGGACATGGCGGCGGCCGCGGAGAGGAAGAGCGAGGGCGAGCTGCGGAGCATGATGTGCCTGCGCGAGGCTGGCAAGTCGAGCGGAGGGGCCCAGGGGCGGCTGCTGTGCCGTGTGCTGAGGGAGGAATGGCCGGAGTTGCTCAGTCCCTCTGGTGGCAAGGCTGGTGAGGGGGAGCATGATGAGAAAACAGCCACATCGGCTGGTGGTGAGGATAAGCAGCAGGCCGGCACCCGGCACACGTGGCGGTTCACCAAGGGCCAGATTCATGTTTACAGTAGCACGGAGGACGGCCTGGGCGAGAGCCAGGTGCAGGAGCTTGTCGTTTCGGCGCTGGTTGAGCTTGACCGGCGGGCGCGGATGCAGGGGAACGCGGTCGGGGCGGGAGGGTCCACGATGCAGCGACTCGGCGCCGGGCTGTTCCGCTCCATCGTGGGGGGAGCTTGAGAGCTCTCCTTTTCATGAGGGCGTATTGACGCATATCCGCCGGGTATTCAGTGCTGCTCGCGGTGTATCTTTCCAAAGACAGGTGTGGACCCCTGAAAACGAGAAGGTGTTTATGCTATATACAATAATATGGGACAACGAAATGAATTGATTCCACTCGGAATCGTGTATGTCTGAGTGTATGTGCAGTGAAGACTTTGGCACTAGCCAAATACGGCTCGTCGCCTTTGCCTTGTCCGTCCCTTTCGGTCACGATATCTGTATGTGAACAGAAACTTCATCCTCACCACCCACGCCTCCCGCTCAAGCGTAAGACTTGAGCAGGCTGTTGTAGTACTTGTATCCAACTCCGGCCTCAGGCTCGAAATTGTAGATATACTGGGTTACTTGGTCAGTAAAAGCTCTCCGAGATGTCGAAGATTTCAACTTACATCGCCCCACCATGGGCCAGCAGCCCACCAGATGGCGCCCAACCAGACATCCGAGTTCGTCTTGGCATGGTCGAGCAGGGACTTTACAGCAGCCTTGCAGCCCTCGTTGGCGCCGCCGGCGAACTCCCCGATCACGCCGACCTTCTTGTTGTTGCGGAGCCAGGCGGTCGCGGTCGACAGACGCTCCGCACCGACAGTGTTGGAGACACAGGCCGTGGAGGTACCCGAACCGTCCGAGTCAAGATACTGATGCATCTCGTAGACGAGCTTGTTGTTGGGGTCCTTGAGGTTCTTGAGGTTGTCGTTGACCTCGGCCCAGTGCCAGGCGCCGGACCACGAGTTGCCCTCGGCGAAGATGTACTGCGAGGTGGCGCCGGCCGCACGGATGTTGGTGATGGCCGCCTGGTTGAGGTTGAAGACGAGCGTCTGGTCCATGTCGTGGTACTCGTTGTTCGTGTCAAAGACGACCTTCGGGTTGGACTTGAACTGAGTGGCGAGGTTGCGCCAGAAAGTGCCAAAGGCAGCAGTATCTAAGTAAAGATATGGATTAGAACCGTTCGGATTCCCCGGATTATAAAAGGTTTAGTTCCACCGATGAAGCTTATCGCTACACAAAACAACACTTGTTTCCGATCTTGCAGTGTTGTCACTGAAAGAGAGAAAAAGAGTAGAAACCCCCCTTTTTTTTTTTTTTCCTTCTCTTTTTCTCGTGGAGGAGCAAGAAACTCACCAGTGATGATCTCCTTCCGATACCTGCCATAGTTGTGAGGATCCAGAACGGCGTAGGAACCGGCATTGGTGATGCCGTTGATGACGGCCGTGAGGTTGGCGAGGTAGGGGGCCGAGAAGGCGCCACTCACGCTTGCCGGGGAAAGGCGCTCCATGAGGAAGGGCACGCGGAACGTGTTGTAGCCCTGGGCCTTAAGGACCTTTATTGTAACAGCAGCGTCAGTCGTCGATTTATGAAAATCTTTTTTTGTCCGGTCGTAGAATATCACTTACAGCGATCGAGCTCAGGAGAGGGAAAGTGAAATCCTTGCCCTCGACACCAGGCCACGCCTCGTAGGCGAACTCGGCTCCGGCCTCGTTGGTGCCAAGGAAGGTGAACTTGCCCGTGCCACCACCGCCGCCGTTGCCACCGCCATTGTCACCACCACCACCGCCTCCGGTGCCGCCGGGCTGGCACTGGTGGTAATACTGGTTAACAACGACACAGGTGTGCCCAGAGACACACGTCTTGGAGCCGCTGCGAAGGGAGTCAGTCTTTGCCCGGTGTGTTTCTCCTTCTGGCACTTTCTCTGATGGGTATGCCTCAAAATAAGATTTTGCAGAGGGACACATACCTGTAATTCTCGCCTCCACACTGCTGCCACGCTCCGCTCTGGGCCGAGGCATAACCCGCGAGGGCGAGGAAGGGGAGGGACTTGTGCATCTTGTCGTCTTGATCTCAGGAGCAGACAGAGACACTGAGCTTGCTGGCTTGGCAGACGAGCTTCCTTGGGAAACGAAACGAGAAACAAGCCGAGGACTGAGCTGTATTATACCCCGACTAGCCTTGTTTCATCGATGGCACGGTGGGATTGCTGGGAAATGTCGTCAATGCCAAGCCATGCCCCTTCCGGCGGCGCGGTGCCTGGCTGCCCGGGCCACCCCCACAACTCGACCGCCGTGATCCCGGCAGGGTGCCATTCCCGCGTCCCGCCGCCACAAGATTGCGGAGGCACGACTGCCGCGTCGCTCAATGGGGTATCGGCACGACAAAAGGAGCCCCGAATCGAGGGCACATGACGGCCCTCGGCGGCGGAGGGACGAACCAAACACGCATCAGCGGGCGGCTGCCGACCTAATTGATCCGTCATGCAAGGCACGGGCGAGAAACAATATCTCTTCTGCATACGCACACGCTACCCACCCCCGGGACCACGACCAAGGTCCGCCCGTGCTATCCGCTGCGGTTGTTTCGGAATGTCACGCCGCGCCGCGCCCACATAGTGATCGGCCAGCGAGCGTCGTAGGCTGGCGGAGCGCCCGGATCGGCGGGCCTTGACCGGCGTGCTCAAATGCGCGCATGTGCCGCTTCGCAGTGGGTAGAGTACGAGGCTGAGCGATTAATATACGGCTGCACGACATCTGCTGCTGCATTCTAGTATCGGCGCGAGGCAGCATGTTTGCCGCCGCGTGGATAACGCACCCGATATTGCTCATGCTGAGAAGAGCCTCAGGGTTGTACCTCGTGCACGTTCCTTCGTGTATCACTGCAGTGAGTCTCCCATTGTCCTCTCGGTGCTCAGTGTACGTAATCATGACAATCAGGAGCATCGACAAGAGATACTAGATACCTCTGGCTCTCTGGCGGCAGACTGCTTGGTCATCTATGCCGGTGTTGTCTCGGTTTAATGAAGCAAATTGATTAAGCAAATCTGCCAGCGCAGGATGGACCAGCGATGCGGCCTTGTATCGCACTTTTGACATGGTGGCAATGTCGGTCTTGATTACGTCACCTACGACGCACGAAGTTTTGCAAGTCACGCGACCGTGGAGGTCTGTATCTTGTATCATTATAGTATTACGAAAGCATTATGGTATCTTATGTATCAAACTTTTGTGTGCACACTGCTAGTAGGTGAGTGGCAATTTTACCGACAAGGAGGGACATCGGGTGGGAAGTGCTCGTAGTAGTCATCATACCTTTTCCTCCTCACAGATCGACAAGCTTTCTCTGCTCTCCAGTGCACCCCTGCCTAAGCAGCGCTGTTGACAACAGTCGACTTGTCCTGCTCCCCGCTCAGGTTCTGCGCGTCCGATAGCTTCGGGTTGCGCAGCGCGGCGGCGAATCCGATCAGCGGGATACACAGACACAGGCCCGCGATGCAAAGGAGCTTCTGGGTGCCCTGGTATGCCTCGATGATGGCGGTGCGCTCCGGGGTGCCGATTGGGTAGAGCGCCACGGTGGTGAAGGGGTCGGCAAAGGTCGTCGCGGCCAGGGTCGCGTTGATGGGCGCGAGGTGCGTAGAGAGCGACCCGGGGAGCACCTGCGTCCAGATGGCGCCCGCGACGGCGTTGCCAAGGGCGGAACCGATCGAGTACAGCGCGAGGTACAGGCCCGTCATGACGGCAAGGTTCTCGTGCTTGAGGCCGGCCTGGATCGAGGCCTGCGCTGGGTATGGGAACATGCCGCCCGCGAAGCCCAGCAGGCACTCAGCGGCAATGACGCCGGCCTTGCCACCAGCGCCGGCGTCCCCGCGGAAGTGAATCAAGAGGCCGAAGCTCACCATAAAGAGCATTGTGCCGATGACAATGAAGATCTTGAGGCGGCGGACCTTGAAGACCACCAGGCCGAGGAGGAAGCCGGTGATAACGCTGACGAACGAGTAGAGCGAGGATACACGTGTGGCAGTCTTGATGTCGAAGTCGAAGTTAACAATGAGGACGGTGTACAGATAATCTCTGGAAGGAGTGATATTAGCAAATGTCAGCGGTCCACGCCAGAATTTACCGAACTCACCCTTGCATGTACCAGGCAAAGTTGAGCAGCATCGCGATTCCGAGAGGCGCCCACACTCCACGGTCCTTGGCGAGCGAGAAAGGGACCAAGGGGTGAGGAGCCTTGAGCTGCGAGAAAATGAACACGGGGATGCATACAACACCCAGGACCAAAGGAGCGATAACCTGCGGCGCATCCCACGACACTGTGAAGCCACCGGCGATGGTCAGGGGTACCAGAATCAGCGCGAACACGGCAATCATGAGGATGATGCCGATGACGTCCAGCCTCCAAAACAGCTCCACGAGCAGCCCTTGGATGCCGAGCTGCGAGTACAGCGAGTGATAGCCGTCGAGCTTGCCCATCTTGCGCGCGCGGCGGCTGATCAGGGACAGCGAGATGATCAGGGGCAAGGCGCAGGCGGTGTAGATGATGCACCACATGCCGATCCCCCAGCGCCAGGTTGTCGACGCCAGAACGGCAGCCGCAACGTCGCCGCTGACCCAGGTGTTGATAAGGAAGGGCAGGGCCGGAATATAGCTGAAAAGAAGGCGGGCGCGGGTCGAGGTGATATCGGCGATGATTACCTCGACGAGAAGAATGATTGAAGAATATCCAAGCTGATTCAATACCGAACCGCCTGCAAAGGTCTGAGTATCGGTGGCGACCGTCTGCACAATTGTTCCGATGATGTAGAAAAAGACCGAGACGCAGACCAGCTCCACGCGGCCGAAGACATCCGCGATCTTGCCGAAAGTGGGCTGCGACACGGCCGCGATGACCGCTTTCAAAACATTAATCGAGGAGAGGAGGGAGTGTTCCCCAAAGTCGGCGGTGGCGTCTGGGTGGCGCGGTGGTTAGCGAAAGCCTCAAAGGGGTGGACAGCTCCAGTGCTCACAGTTCTGGTACGTGTAGCGCAGGGTGCCGTCGAGACCGTACGCGTACGCGACGAGGAACACGCTGAAGAAGACAACGTAGCGGTCCGTCGTGGTCATGACGGACGAGAGAGCCTCGACGCGGATGACGCCGGGCGACTTGTCGCCCGGCTTGTCGTGATGCGCATCATCGCTGTTCACAGAGTGCCCGTAGGCGGGCGGCAGGGCGACAGCGGTAGTGGCGCCGGTGGCAGCAACGGCCTCCTTCTCGGGGACGGCGGCCATGGTGTGTGTGTGTGTCTGGGACGGCTGAAGTGTGGTTTAGGCGTGCTGGGTGGGAGGGGCCCCGGAGAAGGAGGGCGGACTGCGAGTACATATACACGCGCAGTAGCTCCGGCCGAAGCACGCTCGTACGAGGCTCGAGGCTAGACCGAGGAGAGGGAGAAAAGGAAAGAAAAAAAGACAGGAGCAAACCCCCCTCGAGGACCCGGCGATGCCGGCGCCTTCCGAGACCAGGAATCTGATAAGATCTTGCGGAGCACTGATTGATCAGATAATGACGGCCGCTCTGCCCAAAAGAGTGCTAGACCCCTTCGCTGCGCGGGTGCGAGTGGCGCTAATGAGTAACACGAGCCCCGATGACCGGTCTGGTTCCTTGTCCAGCCCCAGTACGTGTCGCTCCAGAGCCACAAAACCCCCGTAGACGGCCGAGATGGATGGATGACTAGACCATCATGGGCATGGTCTCGAGTGTCTGGCGTGGGAGTCCACGTCGCTCTCCTTCAGCTCGGCATCTCTGGCGCGGACTTGCCGCGCTTTTTCACCGTCTCCGAGCGAGGACCCGTTGGACCCTTGGAAAGTTTTTTCGCCGGGAGCAAATGTGCTCCGCCCACTCACCCGAAGTACGCCGGAAGCTCACAGTGGAGCCCGTGCAGCCTTTCTTCCGACGGAGTGAAAGGGGGGCGTGGCTGGTGGTCCCGAGACTGCGTGCATGTCTGGCATCTGATTGAGGACGAGCAGGGGGCGAAATTTTTGCTCTGGCGGCCGAAGCGGGCAGCAGAAACCACACATGCCTCATGCACCCCGGAGTGATCGACACCGTGCAAACCACGAGAGGCCCACGGGTGTGGTACCGATCATGATCAATTGACTGGCCACGTGCTTGGCAGGACTCTTTGGCCACCACTTCACGGTATTTCAGAACTCGTCTTGGCACAGCGTGCTCAAACAATGAAAAACAATAGAGGAGTCGTCTTGTGGTTGAGCATGGAGCAGGCGAATATTGGTTCCATTTCAATATATACATTAAGAATTAGAGATTACGATTATAGCTGTCGTCCAGCTTTCGTGTGTGGTTGGTGTGTTTCTGCCTGGCTTTTTGTGTTTTCAATAACCTGCCCCTGACCACCTGTGCTCTTCCTACAACTCAGTTTCTAGACTGGCACTGCCAGTCTGCGCGACAGCACCGTGCTGGAGAAATTCATCAACCTGCTACATCAGAGAGCGAAGTCTTTCAGGCAGTGATGCGTCGCTTGCCGCCGCACTTGGGCTTGTACACGGGGTACGTCGGCGCCGGGGCGGTGGTGGCGGCGGTGGTGCTGATGGCGGAGTAGCTGCCAGTGGGGTACTCGTGGACAGGGTACGTGTTGGCAGGGTATGTCTGCGCTGGGTACGTCTCGGCAGGGTACGACGACGTGGTGACGCCGGCGGTCGTGCCGATGGTGGTCAGCGTTGTCGGGACGTAGGTGGATGTGGTCTGGGCAGAGTAGGTGTCGGTCTTGACAGGGTAAGTGGTGAAGATTTCAGAGTACGTCGAGGCAAAGTAGGTCTCGGTGGCGGCAGAGTATGTCGAGGCAACATAAGTCTCAGTTGCAATGGAGTAGGTGTTCGTCTCGACAGAGTAAGTGATGGAAGCAGTGTAAGTCCCAGTTGCCACCGTGTAGGTGTCCGTCCCGACCGAGGCCGTGTAAGTCTCAGTTGTTGCGGGATAAATGCTGGAGATAGTCGAGATCGTGTAAGTGTCAGTAGAGACAGTGGCTGTTGTGTAGGTCTCAGAAGAAGTAGTAGACGTAGGGGCTGCAGTGGTCGCTGTGGTCAAAGAGTACGTCTCCGATGAGGTGGTAGATACAGTGGAAGCAGTGTAGGTCTCCGAGGTGGCGGTAGTCACAGTGTAAGTCTCTGAGGTGGTAGTGGACGTGGTGGTCGCAGTTGTCGTCTCAGAGGTAGTGGACACAGTGGAAGCAGTGTAGGTCTCCGAGGTGGTAGTGGCCGCAGTGGAAGCAGTGGTGGTCTCTGAGGTAGTGGTAATCGCAGTGTACGTCTCTGAGGTCGTTGCGGACGTGGTGGAAGCGGTGTTGGTCTCTGCAGTGGTAGTGGTCGCGGTGTATGTCTCTGAGGTGGTAGTGGACAGGGTTGAAGCAGTGTACGTCTCCGAGGCAGTTGACACGGTATACGTGTCTGTGTCAGTGGAAGCAGTGTACGTCTCTGACGCGGCAGTGGTCGTGTAAGTCTCCGACGTAGTGGTAGAGGCGGTGTACGTCTCTGTGTCAGTTGAAGCTGTTGATGTCTCTGAGGCAGTCGAAGCCGCAGTGGTGGACGTCTCGGTGGCAACAGTGTAGGTGTCGGTCTCGACTGAGGAAGTCTCGGCCGACGTAGTGGTCGCTGTGTAAGTCTCGGCAGTGGTTGAGTCAGTAGTTGAGGCAGTGGACGTGTCCGTCTCAACGGAGTAAGTCTCTGCCTCGGTGGTGGTCGTGGAGTACGTCTCGTCAGAGGTGGTTGACGTGGCCGTGTATGTGTCGGTCTCCACGGAGTAGGTCTCGGCCGAAGTGGTGGTCGCCGTGTAAGTCTCGGCTGTAGTTGAGGCCGTGTACGTGTCGGTCTCGGTCGACACCGTCGAGACAGTGTAAGTGTCGACCGGGACCGTCGAAGCAGTGTACGTGTCCACGGACGCGGTCGATGTGGTGCTCAGCGTAATGACAGTGTAAGTGTCTGAAGAAGCAGTGCTGGACGTTGTGGTGGGAGCAGCGGTAGAGGTCGTAACGACCGAGCTGGTCGTCAAGCTCACGACAGGGTACGTGTCAGTGGCCTGGGTCGAGGTCGTGGCGGCGGTTGACGTGGTCGACGTGGTGGACGCACAGACACGCTCACCGTGTTGCTTGCGCAGGACAGCATTGTCGAAACGCGAGTAGAACGGCGCCCCGTAGTCGTCGTCGCAGGACGAGTAGACAATGAACTTGACAGACGCCGAAGAGACCTTGTAGGTGCCCTTAAGCGTCTTCCAGCTGTTGGAGCTCTTGGTGATCTTGAACTGCTTGTAGACGACGGCGCTGTTGGTGTTGACCTTGTCGTGGAAGATACCGATGTTGCACTTGCGCTCCCAGCCGGACGGCGCCGAGGGCCAGCGGCCCTTCCAGTCGACCTTGAACTCGTAGCTCTCGCCGACGGTGAGGCCGGACACGGTCTGGTACATCCACGCCTGGGCCAGACCGGTGGGGATGGTGATCTCCTTGGAGCCGTTGCTCGCGTCGTCAGAGTCAGTGCCGGTGGCGTACCACGAGTACTGCCAGGGGTTGAGGCCGCTCTCCCACGAGGGGTTCTGCAGCACGTTGGGGGCCGGGACGAGTGGGCACTGAGGGTAGTAGTCCTGGGGGTAGTAGGTGGCAAGGGCAGGCTGGGCTGCAAAGCCCGCCGCGAGGGCGGCGAGGGCGACAGCACGGAACATGATTAACGAGTGGTGGGTTGTAACGATCGTGGTGCAAAAGAATGTATGTATCAGATGATACTGTCTGCGGGCCGAACCAGGTCCAGTGTCGTCACGGACGTGCCCTGGGAGAAAGAGAGAAAGAGCGTATGGCGTTGTCGAGATCAGTCTCACGAGACACAGCAGCGAGCGGCATCCATGGCCTTATCTACTCCGTACGAATGACTGACTTGGCGTCCAACGGTGCAACGCCTCTCACATTCAGCTCGAGCATTCGGCAAAGCTAGGGTGCAACGGTCACGCATATGCTGGCATCCTAGCTACCATCCTGGCAGTATGACGTGCGGCCGCTGCTGGCGCCCTTCAGGTGAAGCAAGTGAGAGGCCTCTCCACAAACGAGTTCATTTTCTGGTGGGCATCTGCCAGGCGACATTGCCGAGTTCACGGGCACATCAACGTGCGTGAGCAGAACGAGGCGTGTGCAAAGGTGCTGAGCTAGCGGTTTAGTCTGTGGGGATGGCGGCTGATGGCGTGAGAAAAACAGGATGAACGGATGTTGACAGTTTGTGCGGAGGGCAGACACAAATGGCTTCTTATCGATCGTGAATGAAGCGTCTGTAGTGGACTGATTTGTGCCTTGCGGTCCATAGACATTGAGTTGTCGTTGTCCGGTGTCGATCACATTGCCTCCGCTAACCCGGGCTGATCATGAGGCCACGGTCTACGCGGATCGCCAACTTCAGCGTCTCGCCTAGATGAAAGACCACGCAAGATGGCCATGTCAAAAGATGTGTCTGAGCGTCGTCGAGGGTGTCAATTGTGTGGTTCTTCGTAGCCTAGCCTCACCTGAGTTTGAAATTAAGGGGCGGCCAGCTCAACTCCACACCACGCCACCCTTTGGCCCATTTGGGGACAGCGAGCTTCACAAGCGCCAGTTTCCACTGCGCTAGAAGGCCGTCATCTGTCTTCTGTCATTGGTTTCACGTGGTTTCCTCATGGCAGTCGCGTTGGCAGGTGGAGGCTTATGCAGGTGATGCGAGGCGCTTGCCTGGATTACTCTGCCTGTGAACATTCGCCTAGGTCGGCGCCAGGCAACGAAGCGTGGCTATGTCGGGGTCACAATTGCATACGCCAACTTGTGACGTGCGCCTGCAGAACTTGCAGCCTACCAACCGCGAGCACTAAGCTCGGCTGGATCAATTTCCGGTCTCTGGGTCTAGGCTCGGATCCGAGTCGTCGCGATGGCACGTTGATACTATCAATATCCACGTGGATCACGACCCATCCTGCCGTGCTCCCCACAAAAGGAGCTTCCGATCTCCTCAGGGGGGCTTCGATGGTGTCCCTATTGTTATTTCAGTAGATCATTACCAAATTGCAACGACGCTTCTGATCACCATTCATAATAACCCATCATCCCCTTCCATACTCTGGGCCGGAGGGTGCTAGTCTCTCAAGGTTCCCGCCACAATCTGACCGCCTGTGTCGATCGCGATGAGGTTTCGCGCCGCAGAGCTTTGTCTGGACTGGAAAGGCCAATGGCAAGCATCAGGACCAGTTGATGGCTTTTCCTACTAGGCCAACAGTTAGGCGTCGCCGGGTCCAAAGCTTCCCGGAGTTGGCGCACGCCGATGGCTAGCTATCGTCCATCGTGGAGCCTGCAATCGAGTTGAGCCCCTGACTGCCAGTCTTACGTGACCTGGTTTCAACTATTCTCAGTCCGGACTTGCTCAGGACCTGCAGGTGGTTGGAAGGCGCCCCTTCGCTCAAGGCGGCGGTATTTCCCAGCTCATGGGCCTCAACTGCCAATGGCCTGCTAGTTAGGGGCACGGTAGGTAGCGGTCCTGCTGGCTAGTGGCACAAGGCACGGAGACAATTCCCGGTATCGCAGCAAGACTGTCTCGTAGCTTCACAACTTCTGCCACCAGAGCATTGGCCTCCGATGGCTCCCGTCACATGGCAGGGTCGAGACTGTCGAAGGACCTGGTGGCAGACAGGTATCACCTTAGAGCGGTATCGAGCATGACTGCCTTCCACTAATCAGGCGGAAAACCGATCAAGAGTGTCGGTTGGTGAGGATGCAGACATTTGACAGGCCGTTAGGCGATTTTGGGTCAATCGCAGATGCTGTTTCATGGAGCCACCAAGTATAGTATAGTCATATGTCAATTATGCCACATGTGCCGATTGTGAAGGCGCGTGAGAAAAGAGGAACAGTGAAAGTCTCCGTGATTGAGTGGCTCGCAATTCATCATTTGTGAGCATTATCGTGGACAGAGTGGATAATCAAGGTTGTCATCGACTCACACATTTCCGCTCCGTTTCAGAGTGCTGTGGAAAAGGTAGAAATGATTGCAAGCGAAGGACTAGGAGTCTACTGCGGCGATGACTATCGCAATCGGTCAACGCTAGATACAACGCATCCTGGCAGCACTTTATCTCGCACGGGACGATCAGACGAGTGAGTCAAACCCTGCCATTTCTGCAGCCAAGACAGACTTGTGTCTACAAGCTTTTGCTTGACACACACGCATGCCTTGGCTCTCCTCGGCAAAGCTTCAGCCTCCCGAGTGAGGACGTATTGCTTCTCCTATTGGGGCAGCAACCGGGCGTGGCCAGGAAATCAACTGTGAGAGGAGATCCCGGTCCAGCCGGAAGGCGGACGTTGCGACCCGGTCAGTACATAAGGCTCAACGACGAAAGCCTCCAGTCTTGCACGTTTCAAATCGCTCTTCATAAGGCTTTCGACTGGTCAGATCGATGTGCAAGTTCTGTGGGGGACAGGAGCCCGACCCTTGCTCTCCCAAAGTCCAAACACGGCACGCAAAGAGTTCTCCCCACCTCCCCGTTTCGGGCTGCCGGCTTGGCGGAGGATCAAGCTCCGGCCGGTCCCACGACATGCAGCCCGGCTGGAAGGCGCCGGGTCGATATGACGACTGTTCATAGATTAAGGACGCCCGATGCCCGTTTCGACAATGGCCTTGTTTGTCTGCGGCAGACTCGGTCCACAACTCCGGCCCCTGCTGAGTTTGTGCTAGCCACGAAACTTTACCTGCTAATTGTTTCAGCTCACAGAGCAGGGTGTCCTCCTCAGTAATGCAGTATATAGAGAGGAGCATTGGCGCTCGCAGACAACCCGCGGCTACATGGAGAACTATTCCAGTGACTGCCGAACAGTAAAGCCTGCCTTTCAACACCAAGTTTCGACCCGTCTAATATGCTCTCCAAGACAACTTTGCTGGCCGCTGCGGCCCTGCTCTCGACCTCGAGCGCGCAGATCGCAGATGGCTTCGAGAGCGGCTGGGACAAGGCCAAGTGGACGACCTACGCGCCCGACTGCAACCAGGGTGGTAGCATTGCCCTCGACACAAGCACCGCCCATAGCGGCAGCTCGTCCATGAAGGTCTCGGGCGCCGGTGGCTACTGCGGCCACATTTTCTTCGGCACGACTGCGGTCCCCAGCGGCGATGTCTACGTGCGGGCATGGATGTAAGTCAGCGACAGCAGGGGACACCACGATCTGTTCACAGCAGAAGACGAGAGACACTGACCATGTTTTCCTCGTGCCACAGCAAGCCCACCAACGCCCTGACGGCCTCGCACGTCACCTTCCTGACCATGCCCGACAGCACGACCGGCAAACACCTTCGCATCGGTGGCCAGAACGGGATCCTCATGTACAACCGCGAGACCGACGACGCGACCCTGCCCAACCTGTCCCCCGACGGTGTCGCCGCGTCCGCCAAGCTGCCCGCGGGCACCTTCTCGTGCTTCGAGTACCACCTCGGCACCGACGGTAAGATCGAGACGTGGCTCAACGGCAGCCCTGTCAGCGGCCTGTTCGCGGGTCCCGGCAACACGAACCCGCACTCGTCGCAGTGGGGCACCGCATACAAGCCCAAGGTCAAGGGCGTGTACTTTGGCTGGGAGAGCTACGGCGGGGACACCAACACGCTGTGGTACGACGACATCGCCATCAGCTCGACCCGGGTCGGGTGCACCGGCAGCGGCGGCGGCGGCTCTGGTGGTGGCGGTGGCGGCTCTGGGACTACGACGTCCGCGACTACGTCGACTACGGCTGGCACGGGCGGTGGCACGACGCTGACGACAACCAGCACGACGACGACTGCTGCCCCGACGCCCACTGGCGCTGTTCAGACGTAAGTGCTGGCCATCCGCCCTACCCCCTTCCTCAACAACCACTACCTCAACAACTCTGTCCCCAAATATGTGAGATGCTAACCATTCTCGCTCGTGTAGTAAATATGGACAATGTGGAGGCAAAAATTATGTTGGCCCCACGGTCTGCGAGGCTGGCTCGAAGTGCGTTGCTACCAATGAGTGGTACTCGCAGTGTCTGTAAGGACCACTGAAGTTATCAAGGTCCACAAACACAGGCTCGCATAAGGGAAGTCATTGTTACGTTTGTGACTTGACAAAGCTCATTGACTTATCATTTCTATGTACATATGCAAAAATTTGTCGGCACTGAACATAATTACTCCCCAGTCTTATTGCATGTTGAGATCATGCAAACACCACAAGGTTACAATGCCATACATATCAGTGCTTTCATGTCTCATAGTCCGTGCTACGATACAAACAACTTTACTTTGGTGATGATGAGCCTTGATCTTGCAGGAGAAAATATTGCCCCGATTAAATTTTATTTGCACCATTTTTGTTTTCTTTGTTTTCTTCTTTTTTTTGGCGAATTTTAATCACACTTTATCGTTATAAATGAATTGTCAAGGAAAATAGTAGCCTTCATCTCTCGACCAAGCATATAAGTGATCAACGCATTTTTAGTTGATGTGGCGTTGGTCTTACGCTTCCTTCGTTTTGCCCTGTTTTATATTCTCAGAGCTGTTTCTGTCAACGAGAAAACATCGCCCACTTAAAGTTTATGAAAAATCGTAGAGAAGTGCAAGACAAATGCTACCTACCTTACGTAGTGTCAATGGAAACGAGCTCCCGATATGACAGTGGGAGGTATCGCATTCCCAGGAGATCGTCTCTTTCGAGCGGCATCCCTACACCACTCATGTGCTTGTCGAGACTAGGACGTAGCATATCATTGAGAAGACCTCCCTTTCTTCATGATTTTATGTGTCCCGCTAGAGATGTGGACCGTGTCATGTACATTGAGACATCTAACTCTCTACAAACGTTCCAGTCCTTGCAAATTGGCGTACTTGTCCATACAGTAGCACCCCGCAAATTTTCCATAGTTACATCACAGGCCGTGGAATAGCGAGCATGAAAGCTTGTGACCGAGCATAGCGATACTATTACGACTATCAGAGAAGCTACAATGATACACTCGATTAATGTTTATTAAATATTTACGTCGTTCGAAGAAGAGTAGAGAAGCTAAGACGTCAACCAGATCACAAAGCGAAGCCACTCTTCTTTGCGCCGGGGTACTTGTCAAGCAGCGCCTTGCCGCCGGCTGTGAGCTCGCCCATGGCCGGGCACGCGAGGCTCAAGAGCGGCGGGCCGACCGCGTCATTGATCATCTGGAGGGGCTTGGCGATGGTGGCGAACAGGGTTGACAGCGAATTGGGCGCGAAGGCCTTGACGATCTCGAGGCTGAAGCACACGAGGTTGTTGCCCTGGAGGAGCTTGACGGCGTTGAGGGCGCCGCCCGTCAGGTCCTGCAGGTCCACGCCCGTGAAGCTGTTGGTGGTGCCCATGTTGCCGCCGATGTTGGCGATCTCCGGGTGCTTGGCGATCCACGACAGCAGGTCGAGGTTGAGGTCGACGAGGTTGTAGTCGCCGCGCATGCGGTACCAGTTGGACGGGATGCGCTCCCAGCCGCGGTTGTACTTGAGCGTGCCGTCGGCGTTGGTGGTCACGCCCCAGAGGGACTTAAAGTTCTCTCGGTCTGTATCGACGGGACAATGAGTCAGTCACTATCAACTGGTCAAGGATTGACGTCCAAAGACGGAGGACATACCCAAGTTACCGCCGCGAGGGAACTCATCAGAGTGGTTGCTGAGTAGGCGGATGCCGAAGAGCAGGCCGGCATTGCGGACGAGGAGGCCGGTGTACGGGCCGTAGTAGAAGAGCGGGTTGGTCGCGATGCTCGTCTTGATGGCTGCCGCCGCAATGTCGCCCATGCCTTCGACGGACAAGGCGCCACCTACAGGGATCTTGTCGTGGACCTCCATAAACTTGTCCATGTTCATGGTCGACGCGTCACCGGTGATGTACAGGTCGTCGCGTGTCAGCGACGAGTCCGCCTCGATGAAGTTGTGGCTGCCGTCAAGGCCGCGGGGGGTGCCTGGAGAGAGCAAGCACATGTCAGCACTGGTCTGGTTCGCATGAAGCCAAGGCTGACGACTTACCCAACAGACCCAGGAGGTTGCCGAGCAGGTTCTGCGACTTGGGGCTCTTGCCGCCGATGGAGAAGCCCGGGTTGAGCGAGAGGGGGTTGCCCGTGCCAGTAAGGCCCATCGCGGCGATGAGAGTGGCCAGGTCGATGCCCATGCCAAAGACTTGAAGACTGATGTTAGCTGCCGGCCAATCTTATCCACAAGGAGCGTGCAGACTTACCACCGTTGATGCCTGCAATGGCCTCGAAGAACTACCATAGGGTTAGACAGCCACGTCAACCATCGCGACAGAGGGAGAACATACGCCAACAACACCATCACGGGAAAAATAGCCGTGGTTCGAGAGGGCGTTCAAGCCTGGGCAGGGACCTCTCTGGTCGCCGGCGGCGACATTGGGAGGCCTGAACTCATGAGCGCCGTCGACTATTGGGACAACGGGTCAGTATGAGGCGCCCATCGCGGTAGATGTTGGCCAAGTTGTCACGGACCTTGGATCGGCTTCGACGAGTCAACCAGGAGAGCACGCTCCTTCAGGCGAGCCAGCCCCTCAATGATCTCGTTCAGCTCGAGGCCATCGCGCGCGGCAAGCCTCGCGAGATTTTCAGGAGTCGCGTAGGCATTCGAGACGCCACTCAGGCATGCGGCACCGACGGCCAGCTGGCCTGCAATGTTGGACAAGCGCATTGTGACAGTGGACAGCAACTGACAGGTGAGGTGGCGAGCCAATAACAGCTGTGGTGAAAGTAACAATGAAAGTGGACAGGCTGCGGTTGGAAGATGGGACGGAAAGCCACACAATAAGAGACAAGGGGCCTCTGACCTCTTTGGCCAAGCACTGTCGTGTCTGACGCGTGTCAGTCGATATGCAGAGAAGACGCCCAGAACCGGTCCGTGATGGCAGCAGTGTCCCGCCAATTCGCTAGGACGGGAAACACCTTAATCGCCCACGTGGACGCGGGAGACACGCACGGTACGGGCTCAATCTCGTTCTCTCCACCTCTCCGCCCTCAGAGCCCGGCAAGCGGCATCTTCCACTGTCCCGGGCAGGGTCAAAGCCACCGGCGCCCCGCCACAGTCAGGGTCATGTTTTGTCAGAATCTGGGTGAAACGCCAGACTAGGCAAGGATAGGCGGATATCCGGCCAGGGGACCTTTGTTATAGACCAGCTGGAAGCGGCAGAAGATCGCCAGCGAATCAAGGAGATTTATGGGTTCGATCCTTTGCCAGCAAGGGGATAGCAGGGCACGCCGGCGCCGGGCTAGGTACAATAGGGTACCGTTAGTGGTGTTATAGGGCCACTGATACCGCTATAGACCATGGGCGCGTCTCCACAGGCCGAGCCCTGACAGGGCATTTTAAGATTTTGACATCCCGGCCGATTGAGAGGGACATCCCGGCCGACAGGGTCTGGTGGCCGGGGACGCCCTGGCCCCTCTGTGGCATGACGATATGCACGGCCGGGGCCTTGGCGAGGGCGCTCTGGCGGGCTAGCATGGACCGGCCGCACACCAGTAGGACTCAGCATCCCAACGCGGAGGCTACGGAGCCTGGGCCGGGGCTTCAACCTCTGCGCGAGCCATCTTGGCAGCGCTAGCCTCCAAGCTGGGTATGCAGAGCAACGGGTCAGGCAGGGTCAAAGAGCATGGGCTGTCGTAGGAGTGGTGCAATCCTACGCAAGTCTGCTATCTGCGTGCTCGCTCCCGGGAGCCAACCGTCGGAACGGCTGGTTTCGCAAGACCCAATCAATACCAGCCAGGGAAGAGCCGAAGCTACGCAGTCCGTCGTCCACTCTGTTCCCGCGTCGTGAGCCAGGGGTCCTGTCCGGACGGTTGACTGTGGAACAAAACCTGCATTGCTTCCAAGCTGCGGCAGGCATCTTGTCAAAAAGGCCATCCTTGCACCTCTGGGTCCAGACCTGCTTCCCTCACAGTCTCATCGCATCTCGACTTGCATGATGCTGTTCTCCACGATAGTATGGGGTTTCCTGGCCGCGTTCAGCGGCCTCGTGGCCGCGCTCACGCCAGAGGAGACGGCGGTGATGGTGCAGGCACTGAAGATGTACCCAGCTTGCTCGGTAAGTTTTGGCATCTCCCCCCCCCCCCTCCCCCTGGAGACCGAGCAACAAGCTTTGGTGGCGGCGAGACTGACGAGATGGGACTTCCGCAGATTCCGTGCTTGACGGTATCAGTACAGGCCTCGGGCTGCAAGCTCACAGACAAGTCGTGCATCTGCAACAACCCGACACTCACCGCAGCCACGGAAAAGTGCATCTTGACCAACAGCACCTGCACCATCTACGAGGGCCTGCAGCTGCAGAATGCTAGCATGGTCACCTGCGACTTCCCTTCCAGAGACAAGTCGACAACACCGCTTGTCATCGCCATCACGGGCGGCACGCTGGCGACACTGGCCTTTGCCATGAGGATCGGAACCCTTCTGTTGAGGAGCAATGGCCGGCCCATTGGCATGGACGACTGGCTGGCCGGCGCAGCGCTGCTCCTGGCTGGACCACCAACGCTCACAGCTCTTGAGTTCAGAGACAACGGCCTGGGCAAGGACATGTGGACACTGAAGCTGGAGCAGATCAAGAAAGTCCTCTTGGTAAGCCTTGGAGACCCCTCGCGCGACTGTCTGCCTTGCAAGGCCCCCCTTTGCTAACTTGTGCTTGCGTCCGGTCTTAGTTCTACTACCTCGGCTCCGTATTTTACATCGCCTCGATCACCATGGTCAAAATGTCCCTGGTGTGCTTCATCCTCCGCGTGTTTCCCGACAAGAAGTTCCGGCGACTCTGCTACATAATCATGGGCTTCGTGGCCGCATATGGCATCTCCTTTGTGACCGCGACGGCGCTGCAGTGCTGGCCCGCCGAGTACGCGTGGCAGCGGGTCGACAGCGCCTACTCAGGCCGGTGCAACGACGTCCACCTGCAGGCGTGGTGCGCCGCGGCGTGCAACATCGTGCTCGACCTCGTGCTGCTGGTCCTGCCGTTGCACAACCTCTGGAGGCTCAACATGGGCATGAAGAAGAAGGTCATGATCATGTTCATGTTCTCGCTCGGCATCTTCGTCACCATCATCAGCGTCATCCGGCTGCACAGCCTCGTCACCTTTGCCAACTCGACGAACATCACCTGGGACTACGTCGAGGCCGGCTACTGGAGTCTCGTCGAGATGCACGTCAGCATCATCTGCGCCTGCCTGCCGTACTGCCGCCACCTGCTCGTCGCGCTGGGCGCCCGCTTCCTGCAGTCCACGCAGGCCCGCAGCAACTACGCCGCCAACTACGCCAACTCGCGCTCCCGCAAGAACAGCGAGGGCGCGATCCTCTCGAGCGCAAAGACGGGCGGCGACACGCTCAGCGGCCAGCAAGGGTCCAAGACGCCCAAGCACGGCGACGAGGGCGACTTTGTGCCCCTCGTCGAGTACCCGCACAACCGCAACTGGGACAAGCAGACGAGCGTCCACACGACAAATGTGACTGCCTCGCGTGGTTCCGACGACCGGCCGTGATTCATGAACGTCTTTTCTTCTCCTTGTCTTCTTTCATTGTCATCACATTACGGTACGGGAAAAGGATTCGGCATGCATGGACTGTCTTTGTCCGCTTTGCATATATACACACACGCGGGACCATCGAGTTCTATCATAACGGCACGGTTTCAATTATACATTCTGTACACATCATAGAGAGGCAATTCCACAGTCGTTACTGGAACGCACGCGCGTAAAGGCTTGAGATCCATGTATCAATCAATCAGCTGGTACACACCATCACGCAAAACAACCTCCTTTGTGTCCCCACGTGAAGAGCCAATTCGCCGTGCCATCGTGACCACCGCCACCACCGCCACCACCGCCAATGATGCCGTCTTGTTATCGCCAGCCACCCCGCCGCTCAGCCGTGTACGAGTCCGAGACGATATCCCGCAAAGATACTCCGTACAGCCATGGTATCCGCCCGCGTGCCGATGTGGCGAGCGACGCCATCCTGCCGCCAGCCCGTGCCGTTCCCCTCCTGCCCACCATTGGCGTGTGCATGTCCCATGGGACCTGTCAAAGAGAGCTACTGATCCTGGTGTGGTGCGATGTGGCGGGCTAGGACCGTAGCCCGTCCGTTGTGGCGACTCAGGGCCCTCGTAAGGCTAAAAACTCTCCGTAGCTGACGGCGAAGCAGAGGACCAAACCACCCACCCACTTGGGGGCAGAAGAGGCGCAGGTAGAACGGAGCCAAGGAGGAACTAACTACTCCGTTAGCACTAGCCGCCGTGGGGAACGGCCTGATACTTAATGCGCTATGATCATGGGAAGGCGAGTCATTTCCAGGTTCTCCATGACTCGGATCGGCCCTCGACGTTGTGTGTGCTCTATTGACGTCTCTCGCACGTTGCAAGTCGTGCCGATCCCAATCTTACGGAGAAAGCATCGGCAACTGACCGAACCGTACGCTCGGATCCCCTGTTCGCGTCCTGCTAGGGTGATCCCAGCTGGCGGCCGCAGACCGACGTAATAACCTTTTGGTGCCTGTCAAGCAAGATAGGGGGCCCCTGCAACCTGTCGAAACTGTCATGGGGGCTGTCTGTCAACAAGGTGGAGCCTTGCAAGGGAATCGTCTCCGTCATGCTCATGGGGGAACCTTGTCCAGCGTCGGGGAGAGCCTGCCGGATGGCGAGCTTTCACAATGGGCAATCGCAGAGAAGCCATAAAGAGCAACAGGGCCTTGGCAGGCGGACTGGGCCCAGACGGCTCTCCTCCAGCTCCAGCAACGGGACCATCTCGCACGCTCCTCGCGCCACGGGATCTGCACCTTTGAACGGGATCATCTGGTCAAATGAACCCTAGATCCTGAGAGTTCTTTCTAGTCACTCCTTTATTCTTGGATTTCTCTTTGACCCTCTCTGGATCGTGTTGTTTCGTCCCAAGTCTCAGACCCAGTCGCAGCAGCAGCAGCCATGAAGGCGTTTACTGTATTCTTGCTCGCCTCGGGCGCGGTCGCGGCGTAAGTTCCCTTGCTTGGTCCCTGACTCATGGTTGACCAGCAGTACCATGTCATACAATCAACATTGTCCATCTTGCTGACCCTGTCACTCTACAGCTGGACCTCGAAGCCTGTCCAGGACCAGAACATCTACCCGCCCAATGGCTACAACCATCCCATCCAGGCTCCTGAGGACAAGTCCACGTATGAGTACATCATTGTCGGCTCCGGTGCGGGCGGCTCGCCCCTCGCGGCCCGCCTGGCGCTCGCCGGGCACAGCGTGCTCTTGCTCGATGCGGGTGAGGACCACGGCACCGACCGCCAGGTCCAGATCCCGGCCATGCACCCGTTCGCTAGCGAGTACACCCCGATCAGCTGGAGCTACTTTGTCGAGCGCCACGACGACGAGCAGCAGGCCTTGAGAGACACCAAGTACACCTGGAAGACGCCCTCGGGCGACTACTGGCAGCGCCTCAACGACACGAGCGCTCAACCGCCGGCCGGCTCAACAAAGAAGGGCCTCCTGTACCCTCGCACCGGCGCTCTCGGCGGCTGCACGGTGCACAACGCCCTGCTGATGGTCCAGGCCACCAAGAAGGACTGGGACGACATCGCTGCCGAGACGGGCGACTCGTCATGGGCCGCGAGCAACATGAACAAGTACTTCAAGAAGCTCGAGCGCAACGGCTACCTCCAGGGCAGCCTCCTGAACCGCGGCAGCCACGGCTTCGACGGCTGGCTGCCCACCCGTCTCACGCCGACCACCTTGATCGTGCAGGATCTCAAGATCTCGTCTCTGCTGGTCGCCGCGGCTGCGGCCATGGGCCGGGGTCTCCTCGGCGGGCTGCTCGGCACCGTCACCGGCGCCCTGCAGGTGCTCACCCTCGACGTCAACACGGCCGCGAGCAACCGCGATACGGCCGACCTCATGTACCAGATGCCCCTGTCGATGAACGAGGACTACGTGCGTACCGGCCCCCGAGACTTTGTCCTGTCTGTTGCCACGGCCAAGAACGCCGACGGCTCGCCCAAGTACAAGCTCGACATCGCGCTCAACACGCTCGTGACCAAGGTCAACTTTGACCAGTCTGGCGCCGTCCCCAAGGCCACTGGTGTCGACTACATCCATGGCAAGAGCCTGTACCGTGCGGATGCCCGTGCCGGGTCCGGCGCGCCCTCGGCGTCCGGTACCCTCTTCGCCAGCCGTGAGGTCATCGTCTCTGGCGGCGCCTTCAACACCCCCCAGATCCTCAAGCTCAGCGGTGTTGGCCCTGCGGCTGAGCTGCGTGCCCACAACATCCCCGTCGTCAAGGACCTTCCTGGCGTCGGTGGCAACCTGCAGGACCGGTACGAGGTCCCCGTCGTCGGCGAGGCACCCAGCACCTTCTCCCTGCTCAAGGGCTGCACGTTCCTCGCGGCGTCAGGCGACAGCTGCTACGACAAGTGGAAGAACGGCCGCATCGCCGAGACTAAGGGCACGTACACGACCAACGGCATCGCCTGGGGCTACCTCAAGCACTCGTCGACCTCTGGCCCGGACCACGACCTCTGGCTCGGCGGCTCGACCGCCTACTTCCACGGCTACTTCCCAGGCTACTCGCGCTACGCGACCGCCGGCGGGAACAACTGGTCCTGGCTCACCCTCAAGGCGCACTCGCGCAACCGCGCCGGCACCGTCAACATCACGAGTAGCGACCCGCGCGACACGCCCGCCATCAACTTCCGCAACTTTGCCGAGGGCGGCGAGGAGGACCTGACCGCGCTCGTCGAGGGCCTGCAGTACTCGCTCGATGCCTTTGACAAGCTTCTCCCGCTCGACGGCAGCTTCAAGCGCGTCTGGCCCGACCCGGCCAAGGTCAACACGGCCGCCGAGCTGCGCCAGTTCGCCCGCGACGAGGCCTGGGGCCACCACGCCTCCTGCACCGCCCCGATCGGCGCCGACTCGGACCCCATGGCCGTGCTCGACTCCAAGTTTCGCGTCCGCGGCGTGTCCGGCCTGCGTGTCGTCGACGCCTCGGCGTTCCCCCGCATCCCGGGCTTGTTCATCGCGCTGCCCACGTACACGATGAGCGAGAAGGCCGCGGACGTCATCATTGCCGACGCCGCTGCTTCGCAGTAAACAAAACAGTGCACGAGATGAGGTTTCTCGGCATCATGTGCGGAATCCGTACCTCCATTATCTAGATTATCCAAGTTTTATAATTTATATCCATGTAACAGTTCTCAATTCACGACAGTAGCGATACATTGGTAGATAGCTACGATACGATACAATGGTAATGCCATACTCCTTTCTACACATTGCCAACGTCACTCGAATGCCAGATGATATTGATTCGAGGTCCTGCCGATCGGCAACCCTTCCAAATCACACAGTACAAATCTCCCTTTCTCACCCACGAGGGTCGGACCCTTCCCCGAGACGCCGCAGCTAATCAGCAAGCTCTTCTTCTTCCGAGATATGGAGCTCCCTGCACGTCGCCAGGGCCCCCAGATCGGACACAGGGGTCCTCCTCACCATCGCACTCGAGGCGGGGCACGCCAAAGTGTCAGCCCCCGTCGGCCCAGAGCTAAATGTGCTAGTCTCCCTAGCCCGCCCCCCAGTCTATACTCCGCTCCGCAGTATGACAAGTCATGGGCCTCCCCGGGCTAGCGGCGCCCCTTATTCTTACCTTTCTCTGACCCTATCGTAAAATAATGTCCCGCGGCGTTGGCGTCCGCGCACGCCGTCAGGAAGAAGCAATACTCCCGCCGATCGCTATCCGCCGGAGTCTCCAGCTTCCCACTTTGGTCGCTGACGCCAGTCGACACGACGCAGTAGGATTTACGCAGCCAGCGTGGAGAAATACACCGTGTGGCAAAGTCTGTGCTTGACGAGGCTCGCAAGCCCGCGCTGCCTGGTCACCTTGCTTGACCCAGATGACAGTCAGGCTTCAGCCCACTGTCAAGCCCGGGAAAATGCATCTAGTGCAGGCGGGTCCTGCTGCTTGTTTCCTGTCCCACAAGGATCGGCACCGTCGAACCCGACGACTTGTTCCGTGTACGTGCGTACCGCAGTGCTCATGCACGCCAAGCCAGCCAACGTCGGTGGCTGTGGAGAGACTTGACATGACGAACCCGCGGGCACGGATCCCGCAACGTCCGGGTATCGACTCATGGCGTGCGTCTGGCCGGGCAGGCAGGCCAATCAGCCGCCGCCTGTGCCGTCGGATGCGGTACTATGGGAGGCACCACTGCCGAACTACTGCACCTGGCGTGCTCGCTCCCAGCCTCATTTGCCGTGTCTGTCGATCATTCCTCTTGTCTCGAGGCTCGAGCTTTCCCATGTGCCTCTTTTCCCAGTCGCTTAGCTGTCTCGTGGCGCGGATTCATCAGAGGAGCTGACAGTAGCGGCGCGCACTACGCAAAATCAGCCGACACAAGTGCCCTCTTCGCTCACATGACGGCGAAAAATATAGACACAAGTGGCAAGAGAACACGCCGCACGACTCGTGCGCACGACTCTGCACAACTGCACACTTGTCATTCAGGGGCACCTGTGAGGTCCGTCTCCAGGACGAAGGGATCTGCACTCGACACCCCCGAAGGTTCTGTAGTGCGTGAGATTATCGGCCACCGGCCCCCTTGGCACCCTAACGCGAGAGTCAGACTCGTGGCTACCGGCTGCGTTGGAAGGACGCCACTCTGATCGTGAACAGCGCTCAGGCCCTGCCATTGTCCATGGGAAACATCCTGCCTCGCCTTCCTTGAGCAAGGAATACCCTCGTTGCCACTCTCCACCTGTCAGTGCGGGATTGTCAGGGTCTATCCCGATCCCAGATCAGTAACTCGTGCGGCACGACGTCAGGCCCTCGTGGACCACGAAGAAGGCTCGTCTCATACTCCATATACGTGAGACAACCGCCAGTCGTCTTTCCTTCTCTTTCAGCCTCCTTCTCGAAACCCAACTCCGAAGTTTAAATCCTTTGGGTGAGACGCAGCCAGCCAGTCAGCCGCTCCCGGGTACGCGTACGACGCAAGCAGCTACGCAACCATGGCCGTCCTCAAGGCCGCTCGTCTCTTGTCACTCCTTTACGTCCTTTCTTCGGCTCCCTCGGCCACCCAGGCAAAGCCGCTCCTGCTCGAGTCCGTCCTCGGCCCCATCAAAGATGTTATCGGCACCATCGCCTCGGGCGCTGGGCTCATCGAGGGCACGCTCGGGGGTATCAAGGGCCTGCTCGGTGTAGAGCAGAGGTGAGTTATATGTCTTTTTTCCTTTGGTTTCATCCGATCTTCCCAAAGGGTAGTGAAGCACGTAATCCTTCGGCCCCTCTCTCGTGCATTCGCTGCAACGTCCGTTCACCCATCCCATGGGCCCCCTGCCTTATCACGATGCATAAGCCTACACCTATACCCCAGAGCAGCCTGGCGTTGGCCCATATCATGACTCCGTAACTGACACGACGAGCCAACACAGCTTCGACTATGTCGTCGTGGGCGGTGGCACGGCCGGCAATGCCATGGGTGTGCGCCTGGCCGAGGCCGGCTTCAGCGTCGCCATCATCGAGGCCGGTCTGTTCTACGAGCTGGGCAAGCCCGTGCTCGGCACGACGCCGACGGGCGCCTTCTTCGGCGTCGGCACCAACCCGCTCGACCAGTTCCCGACGGTCGACTGGGGCTTCGTCACCGAGGCCCAGGCGGGGGCTAACGGGCGTCGGATTCACTACGCCCAGGGCCGTTGCCTCGGCGGCACGTCTGCGCTCAACTTCATGGTGCACCATCGCGCCTCGACGGGTGCGTACGACAAGTGGGCGGACGCCGTCGGTGACGATAGCTACCGCCTGACCAACTGGATGCCGCACTTCAAGAATAGCATCACCTTCACCGGGCCCAACAACGACATTCGCCCGGCCAACGTGACGACCACCTGGGACCCCTCGGCCTTTGCCGCCGACGGTCAAGGCGGCCCCGTGCAGGTGACGTACACAAACTTCGTCTCGTCGTTCGCGACCTGGCTCGAGAAGGGCTACGAGGCCGTCGGCATCCGCAAGACGGATGGGTTCAACAACGGCAACTTGCTCGGCCACCACTATGCGCAGGCGACGATCCGCAACCGGGACCAGACGCGGTCCTCGTCGGCGTCATACGTGTACAGCGTCATGAACTCGGCCTCCAACTCGCCTGCCAAGAAGAACCTCAAGGTCTTCACGCAGACCCTAGCCAAGCAGATCCTGTTCGACTCGGATAAGAAGGCGACTGGCGTCAAGGTCTCCCTGCTCGGCGCGCTGCCGACCTACACCATCAAGGCCAAGAAGGAGGTTATCGTGTCCTCGGGCGCGTTCAAGTCCCCGCAGCTGCTTATGGTCTCGGGCGTCGGCCCCAAGGCGCAGCTCGACGAGCTCAGCATCCCCATCGTCTCCCAGCTTGAGGGCGTCGGCCAGAACATGTGGGACCACATCATGTTCGGCCCCTCGTACGCCATCAACATGCCCACCCTCGACTCGACCGTCGGCGACCCCCAGGTCCTCGCCCAGGCGCTGCTCGACTACACCCTTAACGCCCGCGGCCCCTTGACCTCCAACGTCGCCGACGTCCTCGCCTGGGAGAAGATGCCCGAGAAGTACCGCGAGACCTGGTCCGCCGCCACCCGCCAGGCCTTTGCCGACAACTTCCCCGCCGACTGGCCCGAGGTCGAGCACATCTCGGGCAACGGTTGGATCGGCGACTTTGGCTGGCCCGCCGTCGACCGCCCCCGCGACGGCAAGCAGTACGCCACGGACCTCGGCGCCATGGTCGCCCCCCTGTCCCGCGGCAACGTGACCATCTCGTCCCGCGACACTTTCATCCCGCCGCGCATCAACCCCAACTGGCTCACGCACAAGGCCGACCAGGAGCTCGCCATCAGCTGGTACCGCCGCATCCGCGAGGTCTGGGACACGGCTCCGCTGCGCTCGATCCGCGTCGACGGCGACAAGGAGGCCTTCCCCGGCCGCGAGTTCGCCACCGACGCCCAGATCCTCGACAAGATCCGCGACTCGCTCGTCACGGTCTGGCACCCGTCGTGCACCAACAAGATGGGCAAGGCGGACGACCCGATGGCCGTCGTCGATAGTCGCGCGAGGGTCTACGGTGTCACGGGCCTGCGCGTCGTCGACGCCTCGGCGTTCCCCATCCTGCCCCCCGGCCACCCGCAGAGCACCATCTACGCGCTCGCCGAGAAGATTGCCGCCGACATCATCAAGGATTGAAGAGGGGGTGCGTCTCATGATTCATGTCTTCAATGGGTTACATGATCCTTGACGTTGGTGAGCGGGGCTGTGCTTCATGAGAGGCAGCCCGGCGATAGTCTTTTACACACACTTCCAGACGAGTGTTGTCTACTTTTGTAATATCCATATATCCCGAACACGTTGCAATGTGATCAACTTCCCTTCGAATTCTTCTTATTCTGCTTTGACTGCCTGTTAATGTTGTGATACACGTGAGTCGGGTGGTCATGCCTCCACGAACCAAAAATGCTCCCATGTTGATGGCGGCACTTGAACCAGCCATCGAGAGCTTGTAGGGCTGTATGCACATCAAGCTGCATCAAGGGCGGACCGGACCCTGGTCATCGGTCTGCGTGATCATTGAGCAACGTCCGGACTGTCAGCAGGGAGCCTTTCCCCGCTTTCCTGCGGATCATCGACGCCTCTAACCACGGTCGACCCTCTCTGTACCAAACAGCCCCCCTGGCGACTTCTTTCTGCTCTAGCTCGAGTCTCCCGTGAGCCCTATCCTGACGCGTGTTGGGCGTGCTGTCCCCATCTCCTGGTACCGAAATGAGTGCAGAGGCTCACGCGAAGTCGGTCAGTCCGCCACGACGGAATGCCTACACGCCCATCTTTGAGTATCAGACCAGGTTGGCCCCCCTTGCGGGCGACAATGGGGACCCGGACTCGCCCTCAACTTGTAACCTACATATTGTAAACCTGCTAAACGCCAGCTTTGGTAAGGGTCTCGGCCTGCACGACCCTGTGGCACAGCAGGCACGCCTTGTCACATACAACGCGCTCTCTTACACCTGGGCTACCGGCGAGTGTACACAGCAGCTCCATATCGACGACGAGGCGGATCGGGGCATCACGGAGAACTTGCACCAGGCCCTGCTCGCGCTCCGCAGGGCCGGCGATGCCAGGTGCTGGCTCTGGGTGGACGCGGTCTGCATCAACCAGCTTGACCCAGTCGAGAATGCACGGCAGATCCCATACATGAAGTTCATCTACCAGCAGGCGTCCACCGTGTACGCCTGGCTTGGCAATGATCTGAAGCACCTCGACATTATTCTCGAGTTGGCTGCGACCGCCACGCCGCCGGATGAGCGACTCCCCAGCAGCACATGCGGCTTGGCGAGCATCGCTACCGCTCTCGCCGAGCTGTACAGCCAGCCGTATTTTAGACGGGTCTTGATCCAACAGGAGATCCTCGTCTCGGCTGGTCATCTGGTCCTCAAAGCCGGCTCTCGCAAGTTCAGGTGGACCGGCGCTGTGGACGATCCTTCACTGCTCATCAACCACCAGGATCTGAAGGGCTTGCGCAAAGACATGGTTCGGTCGCAGGGTCAAATTCTGCTGAGCGCCCGCGTGCCGTTTGGTGTCGAGTTCCGCGGCAAGGTTCTCTCTACTGGTCAGTCCCCTGGGTCGATCGAATATAGGCCACCTGTGGAACTAGATCACGGCACCGACACCGGAAAGTTATATAAAGCTGCTCCGCCGCCGCCGAGATACGTCCCTGGTGATTTCGCGGCACAGCTCATCGTCATCCTCTCGGCGCAGAGAGAGCTGATACACGGCCACGTGCGTTCTTTCCACGTGTTCCTCACCAAGGGCCGCGAGAGGATGCCGACTGAGCTCATCCCGGCCCTTCTTTCAACTGGGTCCCTCAATGCAGGCGATCCGAGGGACTATGTCTATGGTATCCTGCCGATGACTTCTGTCCGATACAAGCAAAGGTCGATGAGGGAGCGGCTTGCCTCTAGAACCATACCCACGGAGATACCAATTGACTACTCGGACCGGGTCGATCTAGCAGCCCTGTGGTCCGTAATCACTTGGAAACTGCTGATGGAAGGCGGTTTGATCATACTGGCGAGGTTTCTAGTCGCACAGGTGGAGGAGCATGACGACGAGGGGTTCCGATCTCATGGTAGGACATTTCCATCTTGGGTGGTGGACTGGCGCCTTGTAGCCCGAGTGTTCGGCCACTGCCCCTCTGGTCTGCGCGAACGGTATAAGATCACAGAGAGCCAGGGTAAGTCGCTGGTCAACGCCTATAATCGGGAGTCTCTCGTTGATTTGGATGCAAACATCGGATCTCCGCCCAAGCGACCGGCCAGGCAACACGAGCAGTTTTGTTCAGACGACTGCAGGCCAGACGCTAGTCTCGACCGCTTGATAGTCCGTGGCCATGAGAAACACCGATTCCGCGTCAGAGGCCAAGCGGTCGTGTTTGAGCACGAGACTAGCCCATCGAGCGGGAAGGTCGCTTGGGACCTTGGTTTCGACACGACCGAAGGGGATATCATCGTCTCTCGTGACCCCTGGGCTGGAGAGGGGTTGTACTATGAGGGCAGACCTTGGGGCTGGTACTTGGTGAAAAGCGACCCACGATTCAGACAGATGGAAACCGGCGGTGTCTGGCTGATCCGACCACTTGCAGAAGGGAGCCAGTTCCGACTGTTAGCGGAACTTTCTTTTTCCTGTAAGTAGTCCCAATCTAAGAGGAATGGCAGGAGGTCGCTAGCATGCGCTCTTCCTTTCACGTGGAGCACCCAGAGGCCCCGAACTTCCGTCGACTGCTGCGGCTACCAGTAGGAGAAGGCCTCAAAAGGTTGGCGGACCCACGACCACCTGGTCGAGAAAGTAGCACATATGTTATAGTTTGGGCTGTTACCTACCCTCGGCATAGCCGTTTAGTCTTGGCAGTCATGACCCTTACGAGAAGCACTGCTTGCTTATCCAAAATTTCCAAAGTTTCCAAACACCAACCGTCTCTCAGCCGATCACATCAGAACCAAGTCCCCCACCACAGGCCTGTGGTCGCTCACGATGATCCCGTCCCGCACATTATCCAGCACCTCGACCTTGGCCGGCGACCACTTCTTCTGTCCCACGGGTCCACACCAGACGTAGTCGATCCGCTTCTTGCCCACCCTCGTGAACCCGGTCGACGTCAGCTCGATGGCGCTGCCGTGCGGCGCCGTGGTCCACAGGTCGCGCAGATATCCCAGGCCCTGCAGCGTAGCATACGCGTCGCCGCCGGGCACCGAGTTGAAGTCGCCCGTCAGTGCGACGCCCAGGGTACCACTACCCCCCCACGTCTTCTGCAGCGCCCGGATGCGCGCCACGACGACCTTGATGCCCTCGGTGCGGGCCTGGGAGCTGACGTGGTCGAGGTGCGTGTTGGCCGCGATGAAGCGCTTCCGGGTGGCGATGTGCTCGAACACGCCCAGCGTCACGATGCGGCGGTTGTTGGCGTTCCAGCCCGTCGAGGGGACATTCGGCGTCGGCGAGAGCCACTTGGTCTCCGAGTGCAGCACGCGCAGCGCGCGGCTGTCGTACACGATGGGGCTGTACTCGCCGCTCCGGACGCCGTCGAGGCGGGCGACGCCGACGTGCCGCCACGTGCTGCCCAGCCGGGCCTTGACGTTGGACAGCTGGTTGTCGAGCGCCTCCTGCAGGCCGAACAGAAGGGGCGTGCTGGCGGGCGTGCGGAGCGCAATGTCCCGGATCAACCCGGTCGTGTGTGGCTCTCGACAGGTCTTGGGCTGGGCGTTGCAGTGTGAGGTCCGCCAGGGAAGCTCGTTCTTCACGGGGCTGGTTGTGGCCCAGCGGATGTTAAACGACACGATGCGTACGGGGAGAGTCGTTGCGTAGGCTGTCGATGCCGCCGCCGCGAGGACGACGAAGACGAGCTGGAAGAGCTGCATGTTGACTGTGTCGCCTGTAGGAGGTTTGGCAACGTTGTCCCCACAATGATGGCTGGATTAAGGTGAGTTTAGGAAATGATTCCGACACTGAGGGGAAACCTATATCATATATAAGGGTGTTCTGGCACGGCCATCTGTACGTCGGCGGTCACCATCCGTCGAAGAATGTCGTGCCGCGACCCACGCGCAAGGCTTCGCAGCTTTCCTGGAAAAGGGGGAGAAATGGGATGATGTACGGTCTACAGCCTTGATACAACCGACGCCGTTGATGTCTGGCGGCACACCAATGTGAGAGTTCACGTTTCGCCATTGGACAATCGAGGACGATGGCACTAGACGAGTCCCGGTGGCTTGTAAACTGTTGGAGAACAAGTAAAGACCGCTCCAGACCCTCCACTTCAGCCCTCGCCGGACAAGAAAAGTCCAGTGCTTTCAGAGGGCATCAGTCAACAAGCTGTGGTGGCGCTCGCCCGCCGTTGAACGTGCTAGCCCAGAAGGACAGTACAACAAAGTAGAACCCCGCGGAGGCGCCAATCCGCCTGGCGCTAGGATGTTATTGTTGCCGGAGTGTCGGGACAAAGGCCTGTCTTGAATTAGTGCGGCTGAGACCAGAAAGCCTGAGACAAAGCGCACTTGCAAAAGTCTCCACGCTACAATCAGTCAATGCTCTTACTTCAGGTACACCGGCCGTGGCTTGATGGCCACCACACGCCGCCCCAAAAGGCCCAGAAATGACGAGTTGCCTTGCCTCGGGCCATGCTCCTCCATGCTTGTTTTGAGTGCAAGCTCACTGCTCGTGCGAGCCACATAACAACCACGTCGTGATATCACGTGGAGGCCAGGGACATCGAGTGTTCGGGCTTCACTACCTGGTTCAATGTCCCTCAACTCTGTATTCCAGCCGTTCCTTGAGATATCTGCGCCATTGCAAGATTACCCGAACAGCTTCTACATTCGCCGATGCCGTCATGTGGCCAAGCTTTAATCATGGCAGATTAAGCTCGAACCGTGCTTCTCGTGGCTTTTCCAAGCTCAGAGGCCACATAGAAATAAGATTATTTCGGTTCCGTTTGATATTTTGAGGAACGCCTCAAACCTATTACCAAGACTCGAACCTACGCTGCGAAAAGTTGTGAGAAGGCCGTACCATGATTCCCCATTAATCCTTCCGCACGGGCACTACGGTCAAAGTGTCGGCCCTACCCAGCTTACCCACCTCCACGGCCTCTGCCTGCAGATCAACCTTGGCATAGCGAAACTCGCGCGCCGAGACGCGGTGCGCGAACAACCAGTCGAGTTCCTCGAGCGACCGGCCCGCGCAGTCGGGCACGCAAAAGTACGCAAAGGGCAGGGACACGGCGGCGATGGAGCCGAAGATGAAGCCCACTTTGCCCCCCAGGTTGGCGTAGGGCGCGTTGAGCAGGTACGGCATCGAGGTGCCGACGGCGGCCTGGATGGCAATGTTGATGACGCTGGCGGTGCGGTACGTCATGTCGCGGGCGCGCGTGCTGGGCACCTCGGCCGACAGCGTGTGCGACGTGGGCGCCCAGCCGAACGAGTAGCCGAAGCTGAAGATGACCATGGTCGCGATGATGCCCGTCTTGGTGCCGAACGTGGCGGGCGTCACGGTGCCGAGGCCGCCCATGGTCATGACGGCGATGAGTTGGATCGTGGCGCCGACGTGGATCATTGTCCTAAGCCGGGGTAGAAGGTTGGGGGTTAGATATATAGTCACAGCTTTGGAGAAAAAGAGGAAGGAGGAGTTTAAAGAACTAACCGACGACCCAGACGGTCGGTGAGCAGCATTGACAAGCCCGCAGTTAAGACGTTGGTTGCGGCAATAATACACGTAATAGTAAACGGGTTGACAGTGCCCAGCGACTTGACAAACAGCGCGCCGTAGAGCGAGATGAAGAGCTGGCCCGTGGCCTGGAGGAAAACGTTGGCGCCGATGACAATGTTTGTGCGCCGGAGGTTGGTCCCGCGCCAGATGTCGAGGAAGCTGCCCTGCGCGACCGTGTTCTGCAGCGCGTGGCTGATGGTGGCGAACTCGGCCTCGATCTGCTCGTCGGTGAACTTGCCCTCGCGTAGCTGTCGGAGCACGCGCATCGCCTCCTCGGGGCGGTCCTTCATGAGCAGCCATCGCGGAGACTGCGGTGATGAACATCAGCGTCGTTAGTAATGGAAACTTGATGAGTGAAGAGGCGCTCTCTCTGGTTAAGATTGAGAAAGATTGACTAACCTCTGGGATGAACCAGACAAGTGCGCTGACAATGGTCGGCACGACAAAGAAGAGGCCAAGGACAATCATCCAGGGCTGGTTGCCAGGAAGACCATCAGTGCCCCGCGCGATGAGGTTGGCAACCAGGCCGCCAAACTATTGCGCAAGCAATGAGAGTCAGTAAACGAAAAAGGGACACAGCCAAATGTGGACCAGAACACGCAACTCACCATCAAGCTGATCTGGTATGTGCCAACAATAAACCCTCGCGCCTGGGGCGGAGCAATCTCGGACTGGAAGACAGGGACGACGGCAAGCTCCATGCCGATGTAGATGTCTGTTCCCAAAGACTCTGTCAGCGAAGCACTCCGAAAGAGTCGCAAGAATGAGCTTCTATATTGGGGGAGGGAGGGGGGTTTGTAAGTGTCCTACAGTTGAGAATCCGGGCGACGAGGATCTGCTCGCGCGTCTTGGACGTGACGACAAGAACAGCGCACACAATGGCCCAGAGGCTCATGCTGAACATGCACATGCGGCGGCCGAAGCGGTTGCTAACCCAGCTGCCGAGGACGACGCCGGTGGCCTGACCGAGGTAGTTGATGCCGTTGAACCACGACAGCCAGACGGCCGACAGCGCCCACGTCTTCTTGGCCGGGTCGTAGTCGCCAAACTGCCGCGCGAACGAGTCCATGGCCTGTGAGGCCGAAAACCCTTGCTGGTCGAACCCAAAATTCATCTGGGAGAAGGTGATGAGCAGGATGCCCATCGTGAGACGCGTGTTGAACGTCTCCCGCAGAGCGAGGTGCTTGGGGATGATGCTGAACCCCATGGCGGGCGAACGGCTACGGCTTCTTTCCTCTGACTGACGATTGTAGAACGACAAGGCTGTGTGCTGTGGAGGCAGAGCCTGATGGACATGCCAGGGTTGGCGATATCAGGGTCACATCCCGATGCAAGCAGCGCCCGTGTTCCTTTATGTCCCGTTGCGCGAGTCGCTGTGCCGTCCAGAGGATGTTGGTGTTGTTGAGGCTGGCCAGGACGCCTGAGCTCCACAGGCATTGCACCATTAGCACGCCATGGCACGCCCAGGACGAGATCCGGAGAGTGCCCCGGATCTCGTCCCCAGCACCGGGCCTCGCAGCGCCACAAGGGTCTCGTGAGCCTGCTAGTGCCGGTCCAACCCCCATCGAGCTGAAAGCAGTGGCGGCATCCTCGCGAGTACCATCTCTTGGAAGGTAGCATCAGAGCGAGAAGCCGAATTGGAGAAGATGATTTCTTCTTCGGCCGCAAGCAGCACTTGTCTCATTAGGCGTTAGGAATCAGCCGTTTCTGCATCGCAATCTCTCCATGGTCTGCAAATGCTACTATGACTCATGAAACAGGTACAGCTATCTGGATTTCACGCTTGCAATGGTCTTGGTAATTCTCTATAATGCAGGTGGAACCGGCTTCACGGTGATGGTTTATCCTGCACTCTGCAGTCATAACGCTCAGGTTCAGCAGTTGCATACCGAAGCTGCCCTGGCATATAAAAGCGTACGCTAGGCCAGTCTGAACCGGGTAGCCGGCCGCACGAGGAGGTGGGCAGAGACCTCAGGCGTCAGGAACGGAGGCTATGACGCCTTCCATAACCGGGTCGAAGAACCCGTAGAGCTGCACCTCGAGCGGGTCCCAGGGAATCTCGCCTTGGAAACCATCATTGTGTGGGAGCGACATGAGAGTGGAGGAGCCAACATCGCTCTGCTCGGCGGAGGCGGCAACCCCCTCGTGAACCCGGTCCGGACGCGCCCATGTTGGTGGACCTTGGGCGGTTAGCACACCCACACCGGAGGCGAATGAATGCCCTCCTCCTCCTCCTCCCCCTCCCCCTGAGAAGATACCGTACTGCTGTTGTTGCTGCCGACCTTGCTGCCGCTGTTGCTGCTGCTGGAGTGAGACGAGTGACTCGCCAGCCTGAATCTCTAGACTCGGCCGAGGAGTACCATTGTCGCTGGCGCGGTGATCCAGAGGGTCGTCATTACTAGGCCGTGCCGATCCCGCATTCGCTGCTTCTCCTGCTGTATGATCCTCGAGGTCATCCAGGAAGGACCCTTTAGAGGCCAGATGCTGGCTGGCACGACTGGGACCTCGCCATGAAGCATGATCAATTGATTGTTGGCCTCTCGCCGCCAGACGACCCCTAGTCGGTACGCCACGTCTGGAAGTAGTACTAGTCGTAGTAGCAGCAGCCATACTGACAGTCTCATCCCGATTGTCCGCCGTGACCGCGGCGGCATCTTGCTCGGAGCCGGCCCGGTTGCTGGCATTTAAACTAGCCACAAGGTCATCGGCCTCGTCGAGCATCTCGGCAGCCTTGGGGCCCTGGAGCGCCGGGGGCTGCAGCACGCGCACCATCCTGCATGCATCCTGCAGGTCAGCCCGGACCGTGGCCAGCATGGCCACATGAGGCGGCCGAGCCGCCCGCGACGACGATCTAGGGGCCATGCTAGAGGAAGGATTGATACCACCGTCTTCGCCCTCCGCCGCGGCCGGGTCCAGGAGATGCCTAAGGAGACACACGATCTGCGAGATCTGATGGATCCCCACGACGAGGTTCGGGACCGCCAGAGCCCGGCGGAAGCCCGCGCGGTACAGCTGCGCGAGAAAAGCCGCGATCCGGATTGCGGCCGCGAGACACGCGGCCTGGCACTGCAGCACGAGCAGAGGCGGGAGCGTGGCGCGGAAGACGGCCTCGTCGGCGGCCTCGCGCATGCCGGGCACGAAAAGGCGGTAGAGGTTGCAATGGCACTGGTTCCAGGCGACGTGCAGCGCGACGTATATGCCCAGGTCGTGCGAGTGTGCCTTGAGCCGCAGCCTCGCTGGGTCTGGAGAGAGATCGTCGGGTTGGTCCCGTTGGAGGGCTGTCAGTTGGGCCTGCAGGCTCTCGAGGTCTGTGGTCAGGATGGGCGGCGGGGATGGTGGCGATGAAGATGAAGATGGTGGTGACAAGGAGAACAGAGCGCTCTGCCGCGCGACTCGCTTGGTGTAGGCGAGGATGCGGTGGCGACACTCCATCTGCCGGATGTAGAAGCCCAGGGCATCGCAGTGCCCGTGGTGTTGCCGCTGCTGCTGCAGCCACCCGGCCTGCGAGGGGACCCCACGCTCGAAGGTGTAGTCGTCGCATGGCAGGCGAATGTGGATGCGGTCGGTCGGGCAGACGACGAGGTCGTCGATGCCGCCGGCGAGCAGCTTGTCGACGAGCCAGATAGCCCAGGTCATGCGCCGCCGCGTCTCGTGCGCGATGGGGTCATGCTCGAGGGCCGGCAGCTCGTAGTTGAGGCGCAGGGTAAAGGCCAGGCGGGCGGCGAGGGCGACGAGTACCCAGGCGTCCATGACGTGACTGCGGGTGACGCGGAACTGCAGCACGAGGATGAGGACCTGCAGGCGCGTGGTCATGCTCGTGGTCGTTGTTGTGGTCGTAGTGAGATTGTCCTCGAGGACAAGGCGGCGGACCTCAACCAGCCAGGCCTGGGCATCTTGCTTGTGCTCTGGGAGATGTTGATGATCTTGATCTTGATGATTGTCCTCGAGGTGGCACAGGCGACCGAGGGCACAGAGAGTCGCGGTCAGCAGCGGGTCGAGGCGGCCCTGGCTATAGTCGGCGAGCACTGTCGCGCGGTGCAGGAAGCGGATCGAGGCCGGGCTGGTGCTCAATGTGCCAAAGAAGGCCCGGATGTCTGCCTGGACCTGGTCCGCATTGGCAGTCAATCGGATCTGCACCGTTTCTTCTGATGCTGTCTCGGCCAGGGGCGTCTCGTGGATGGTAGGAGTCGCGACAGCGTGCTCACTGACTGAATCAAAATACTGAGGCGACGGCGAGGACAGCCTCGGGACAGTCGTGCCGGGCGGGAAGACACAGGCAAGGCCACGGGCATGGCATCGAGAGCACGGCTGCCGTCCCGAACACCGGGCCTTGAGGACACGGCAGGCGTCGCATGCACGGCGGGACCTCCTCCGGGCGAGGCCGGCCTGGGTCACGGCCGTGGGCGATGGAGACGCCGAGGCTGTGTTCCGTGCGCCTGCCGCATCGTCGAGGCCCGGTGCCGGTGCGTAAGAGCAGCCGATCTGGAGACGCGCACATGGCCCGCAGCGAGACCCGGTGCGGTCGCAGCGGACTTTACGTGCACGGCACTCGCGGCAGGCCGGGCGCGGAGTGGAGGCGGATGTCGAGGGGCCCGAGAGCAGCAACGAGTCGTCCATGGATGGATGGATGGATGCGAGGATGTGGTGTGGACCGCGGGGGAGGGGACGGAGCAGAGAGCATCCTGAAGTGCCAAAGGTCGGGCAGGGCCGACGAGGCCGAGGTCAGGGGCCGGATGTCGGCCATCTCCATTGCTACTCGTCCAGCCTCGAGCACGCCATCATGCTTAAGGGCAAGCGTGCCCTGCTCAGTACTGCACCCCATTGTACGCAACAATATGGCGAGTTTGTATCGTCTACCCGCCTCAGCTCGTCCACGCCATCACCAGCCGCCGCCATGGGGTCCCAGCACGACCACGAGGCCTCGCCTGCGGCACACCGCAACGTGGTCCAGATCATCGCCGACGACCTGGGCCTGATGCTGGGCTGCTACGGCACGGCCGCCGTCCAGACGCCCAGCATCGACAGGCTCGCCGCCGAGGGCACGCGCTTCACCCACGCCTTTGCCAGCACCGCCTCGTGCAGCGGCAGCCGCTCGACCATCTACACGGGCCTGCACACGCACCAGAACGGCCAGTACGGCCTCAACCACGGCCGCAACCACTTCCAGACCCACGACCACATCGAGACACTGCCCACCGTCTTCGCCGCCCTTGGTTACCAGACGGGCATCATCGCAAAGGTCCACGTCGGCCCGCACTCCGTCTACCCCTGGGAGTGGCACTCGCCCTCTGACAGCCGCGATGTCGCCGCCAACGCCGCCGAGGCCGGCCGCTTCTTCGACCGCGCCCGCGAGACGAACCGCCCTTTCCACCTGACCATCGCCTACCGCGACCCGCACCGCGACGAGAGCCGCGGCGGATTTGGCAACGACGAGGCCGACGTCGCGCACATCCCCGTGCCCCCGTACATGCCCGAGGATGTCGAGATTCCCGAGTTCCTCAGCGATGTGCCCGAGCTGCGCGCCGAGCTGGCCGAGTACTACAAGGCCATCTCGCGCATGGACCACGGCGTCGGGCTCGTCATGCGCGAGCTCGAGGCGCGCGGGCTCGACAGCAACACGCTGGTCCTGTTCCTCAGCGACAACGGCGCGCCCTTTGTCAACTCCAAGACCACGCTGTACGACGCGGGTGTCCGACTGCCCCTGATAGTGCGCCAGCCACGGGCGCTGCAGCCGGTGGGCGGCGGCATCGTCAACCCAAACATGGTCTCGTTCCTCGACATCCTGCCCACCTGCATAGACTGGGCCACATCCCATGGTAAGGGTTCAGGGACGCCGTCGTCCACCATCACAACGCCCAAGTCCTCCACCTCGCCTCCCCGGCTGGGCAGATCCTTCCTCCCGATCCTCGGCAGCAGCACCGAGCTCGGTCCGGACGCATGGCCGCCGCAGCACGTCTTTGGCTCGCACACGTTCCACGAGATACAAAACTACTGGCCCACGCGCTTCATGCGGTCCAGGCGGTACAAGTACCACCGCAACGTCGCGTGGAAGCTCGACTTCCCGTTCGGGTCGGACCTGTACGGCAGCCTGAGCTGGGAGGGCCTGCGCAACAATATCAGCGGCAGCAGCAGCAGCAGCAGCAGCAGTAGCAGCGAAGCAGCAGTAGTAGAGACGGACACCCCCGAAGTAATGCTCGGCCGTCGGCGGCTGACGTCGTACATCCACCGCGGGCCAGAAGAGCTGTTCGACCTAGCCGCGGACCCGCACGAGGTCGAGAACCTCGCGGGCAGGAACACGCACGCAGCCTTGCTGGCCGAGATGCGGGCCGCGCTCGAGGCGTGGCAGTACCTGACCGACGACGCGTGGCTGGTCAGGGACGGCGCGAGCGTCGTAGCGACCGCGCGGTATCAGCTGGAGCAGCGAAAAGGCAGCATGAGTGGTGGAAGCGGGCTGCAGCTGCGGGATCGCTTCGACTTTGACGCGCGGGATCCTGCGTCGGCCGGGTCGGCTGGTGTTGCTGCCGGGGACCTGTGGAGGCCTGCGGTGCGCAAGGAGGGGAGTGCCACGGAGGCTGTGATGGGCAAGATGGGATAGCACATTGTACACTAGGAAATATTTGATCAAATGATGTGTCGTGGTCTATACTCGCAGGGGTACTCTCATCATGCATACTATACAGTCCCATGATCAGTCATGGAGTATCCTTCAGCACATACTACAGCTTGAACATTGCCCCCTTCAACCCCGACCAAAAGATAAGCCAACGACTATCAGAAGCTGTAAAAGTAGACCTGCGCGTCCGGAGTGACTTTGCGGTTCCCATACACATCAACGCTCGACAGCTGTACCTGGCCCGGTGACCCAGCCGCGGTACCCCGAGGCTCGACAATATACCCGAAGCAGCCCGTGGTCGCGTTGGTCGAGAGGCTCATTTTTGCGATCCGGGCACTGGCACCTTTAGCAGCGACGGGCACGCGGACCTTGGCCGCTGCCCAGCTGATGTCGAGGGGCGCGAGGACGTGCGCCGAGCTCGACCCGTCCTCGTACCGCAGCGTCACGGTCAGCGGGCCGTCGATGATGGCCGGGGTATACGCGGCTGTCACGTCGTCGTTGCGCTGGTACACGGGCAGCGAGATGCCGCCGCTGCTCGACACGGCCCGGGGCGGGTCAAAATCGACCTCGATGCTCTGCCAGTTGGGGATCCGGCAGTCGTACTGCCGGCCCACGACGGTGACTGGAGGGTCAAGAGGAGCAGGAGCAGCAGCAGGGGCTACAGCTGGTGACGGCGTGGCCGCCGGGGTGTTGGCCGCCAGCGGGATGCGCACCTGGGGCGGGCAGGTAAAGGGCTTGATCGTGTGGTCGCCCTCGTTGAACTCGAGCGGCCAGTAGAACGTGTGCGAGAGGGCCTGGTTGTTGTTGGCGTGGCCCACGACGCCGTTGCTCGTCCACGACGTCGGACTCGAGCGGTACGCCAGCGCCGCGTTGAGGACGACCACATCCCCCCCGTGGCCCGGCAGCACGCTTGCGCCCTTGTTCTGCGCACCGCAGCCGTCCTCGCGGAGCACGCCCCCGTCCGTGTAAGGCCCCAAGGGGGAGCCCTTGGAGTAGAAGTAGTACGTCATGCCCGCGCAGTTCTGGCACGTCTGGGCGAAAAGCATGTAGTAGTAGCCCTTGCGGTAGAAGAAGGAGCTAGCCTCCATCGACAGGCCCTTGGCCGCGAGCTCCCGCGCCGTGAAGACGAGCTTGTAAGTCTCGGCGCTCGGGGCGGGAACGGAGACGAGGTCCGCGTTGAGCTTCTGCACCGTCACGTCCCACGTGATGCCGACGGTCGTGATGTGCGGGTTGCTACCGTCCTGGGGAAGGGTCACGTCCGCGCCGAAGGTGTCGGTCAGCAGCCAGTGCGTGCCGTCGGGCCCGAGCGCGATGTCGAAATCGTGCCCGATGTTGGAGCCAGACAGGACGCCTGGGCGATCGCCGCTGGGGCCGCGGAATGGGCCCGCGGGCGAATCGGACACGAGGTAGTATAGGTCGTTCAGGGCCTGGTTGCCCAGGAGCATGACATAGGTATTCGTCGTGTTGGAGTACCGCACAACGGGCTTGGTAGGGGTAATGGTGGATTCCGGTGGGATGTAGAAGTCCTCGAGCTTCCAAGAAGTCATGTCAGGCGATGAGTAGGTCCTACATTATCCCAGTGTCAACAAGGGATGCTCGTCTGGCGAGATGGACAAATGGTTGTAGGCCCGGCTTACTTGATGCCACAGAATGCTGGCGCAGCCCTACACTAAAAGTCAGCTTGACGCAAAAGCGTACGGGGCTGTTCAGTCGCCATGACCTACCCGCGAGGCTGGGTCGGGTTGGGCGCAGAGCCCTGCTGGCTGGCGTTGATGTTGCCAAACCCCGAGATTCTGCCATAGACGAATTTGCCACACGCCCACGTAGCACTGTTTTCTAGCGTCAGCCCCCGGGGCTCGACGGTGGCAGGAGTGTCTAAACTTACGAGTAGAGGAAGTAGCGGCCCTCGTAGTATGAGATGTGCGACTCGGCTTGCTCCAAGGCGTTGCCGTCGACATCGACCGCGACGGCAAGCTTCCCGCTACCTTGATAGTCAGCAGGGTGTAGCGGGATACCATCTTGCCCGCTCAAGAGGTCCGGCACATTGTTGATGTACGTGGCATAAGCGCCACTACCGGGTCCGGTAGCCTCGCGAGCAAGTGTAGCCCCGAGGACGGAGGTGGCCAAAGCCCCGAGATGCAAAAGTTGACAAAGCATTGCGAAGTTGCAACCTGCATGATAGGTCCTGGCTCGTTACTGGGCTATCTGAGGAACTCTGACGGAAGCACCTGATTTCGACAGTCTTTTTATGCCAGGAAGTCCCTCCCAGCGAGCACGTAGAATCGCCATGAATCACGCAATCTGCTCCTTTCAGGGACAATATCACATCGGAGCATAATAGACGGGTTCGTCCTCGGCTGTCCCAGCATTCGTCCCAGCATTCGTGGGGTTGACAGGCGTTCCCTGCGATGCGACCCACAACGAGATCCGGGCCTCCAACGATGACTGGCGCCGGATCTCGCCTGACCACCTTCGGGATGTGAGCAGCTACGATTTTTGGAGCATGGCTTCAACCCTCGCAAGGGTCAGCTTTTCCGTTCGTGGTCGGCCCGGTCATTTCCCATCGACTGGCACTCGTCCTCCATGCCCGGGAGTTCTTGGGAGGCCGACTCGATAGGGAGAACCCCTCATCTCACAGAGGGACGTCCAGAATCTTCGTTCCCCGCATCGGCTGACTCGAACAACGCGTATGTGGGCCGGGCTTGTGCTTCATGGGTCAGGGTTGGCGTGGGGGTCCAGGGGTTCATACAAAATCTAGTCCTCCCGTGGACGCCATTGCATAATGTCGTCTGGGACAGAGTATGCATAGGGGAGCATTTGCCCGCCCTAACACACTTTGTCACACCGTTGAAGCACCCTGTCCTTGGCACAGGAAGCACGATGGTGTGAAGAAGTATCGCATTGTCATAGGTGCAAGCCATGAGTTCCTTGATATGCGCAAGAGATCCCTCAGCCGGGCGAGGGGCTACAGACCTTGAGCGAAACCTGGACCGTAGCCCCAACATACCTTTCTTGCCTTGAACACCCAAGAGGCATTACAATGTCTTATAAGCTGTGCTTTAGGTACTCTTATCAATCTTTCTCGGGAGCACGACTACTTCATCCATTGCAGCCATGATCTCAGGCAGAGGTTCAGGCCATGAGCTTTCCTTTGCCCGGGATTTTGTAGCGAGCGCAGCACATGCACCTTTTTCGAGGGTCTCCGAAGATCTTTACATGAGAAGCAGGTACCTAGCATGAGATCAAGATTTTTCGAAAGGTTGGTGTTTGATGCATTGTTCCTCTATAATTCCTCTTGTGAGAGTTGTAATCACCTGGCAGCAGAAAGATGCCAACTGCCCAGGGTCCTTTTTTATGGTCGCGGCCTCGTAGAAATCCCCTACTTCCAACGAGCGGTGCCAACTTCCACACCACGCGGCACGAATCGATGCAAAATACAGGTGGCTTGGAACGTCTACGTATTTGCAGCGGGCAGACAGGTCGACAACTACTTTCGCTGCTCCAATGCCAATTCCATTTCAATCAATGGCTTGAAGCCATCTAGCTGCCTCGCCAACTCGCGCCCTTTGACAAGGACGCATGGTTTGCGCGGCTTCCCGCCGTACCCAAAGTACGTGTTCAGTGCAGCCTTGACGGCAGGAAATCCGCCCTGAATGGCAACCCAGTCTCCCTCGGCGATTGTGGCCTGCAACTCCCTCGCCTCGCCGAGCGTTCCTTGCTGCCACAAGGAAACGAGCCGGGTGCACGTGCGGGGCGCCAAGTTCGCCGTGCCTCCGATGATGCCGTGCCCACCGACTACCAAAGTCTGCAGTGTGAAATCTACACTCCCGCCGAACGTGAGGAATGGGGCCTGCTCGCTCCGTCGCTCCCCGGTGGTCCTCGTCGCGGACACCACGCGGGCGAGCTTCCCCGTGTTTCCGCAGGTGAGTTTGACGCCGACGATGTTAGGATGTGCCGCGAGCGCGATGATGACGTCGGACGAGAGGTCGACGCCCGCACACGCGCCTGGGAAGTTGTAGATGAGGATGGGGACAGGGCTGGCGTCTGCCACCGCGCGGAAGTGGTCGAGGATGAGGTCCGTCGGGATCAGAGATCCGTAGTAGGCGGGCGGCAGGATGAGCGCATGGGAGCCGCCCGAGGCAGCGGCGTCGTGGCAGAGCTGGACGGTCTCCCAGGTGGACTGGGCGCCACACCCGACGATGACAGGGACTGATGTCTTGCCAGCTGCGTCGAGAGCACGCCGAGTGGTCTCGGTGATCAGGCGGCGCTCGTCATGATCGAGGTGAACCGCTTCACCGTTGGACCCGTGGGTGACAACTCCGGCGATGCCGGTCGCCGCAAGACGGGTGACGTGGGCAGCTGTGGTTACAACATCCACGGACTCGTCAGGGTGGAAGAACGCCACGGTCGGTACGTAAATACCCGGGACGAGAGGGTGTGAGCTGGCTGATGAGCCGTGGGTGTATATATTGCTGCCCATCACTCTCAAGTGGGGGGTTTAGTCCTCAAGGGATGCGGTGTCTCGTGATCTAAGGTGCTTTGGTGTGGGACAATGGAAGGGAGATAAGATTGAGGAGTTCAGGATGGATCTGGCGACTGGAAAGCCAAAATTGCGAGATATATAGTAGAAAGGCAGTCAAGTGACACGCCACGCTCGCGGCTCCGTCGTCCCTTTCCCAGCATTTGGTGTGCACCGGGATTGCTCCAACGTCGACATCAACAACGATCAATGGCTCCGGAGGAACACCATTGGAATCCTCTTGCGGGACGGCACCCTCTCGCGAGCCTGTAGTTTGTTATGTCATGTAATATCATATCACGCCACTGTTGCTGACAGAGTCTTCACGCTCCCAATCCGTTCGAACCCTCTTTGGTACCACGTAGTCACCAAGCAGAAACAATCACAGAAGACCTCGGCAGGAAGCAAGGCCCCCCACGCAGACGTAGACCCGCCAAGAGGACCCGGGAAAAGGTCTCGTGGTTCCACCTGGAGTGCCGGTCCCGTAACGCAGGGTGTGACTCGGCAGAGTTTGCTGCATCGCGCTCCTCGACCGATTGCCGACTATTCTGGGCCGCCCCCCGGTGGCTGGCTCCATAGGCCATGACTCGACGCTGAGGCCGTGGGGGTAAATCTGTCGAGAACAACGGCTCATGATCTGACAATGAATGGCCAGTAAGTCCGCACTGGACTTGCAGAGTGTCAAGCATGACACAAGATCAGCCCGAAGGTGGCCCCCACGTGAGTGACGTGAGCCGGCATGCAGGGCGGCTCCAACGCCCCAGGGCGTAGTCCGGGCGTAGTCCGGACGTAGGGCGTTCCGCGCATGGGCTTGGCCGGACCAGCTTCCCCACAACGGAGACGCCGAGGGATGAGATCGACGCGGGGCATTCTATGGGGTGACCTGCAAGCCTCGTGCTCGTCGCTTTCCCAGCCAACATCCTGCCAAACGCTGTCTGCAGAAGTGTGGACTGACAACATCTTCACGAGGAGTCAAGTAATCAGAGAGGCGAAACGGTCCATAGCATCTTGATCTGCTGCCTGGACATTTCTGACAAGCTACAAGTTACAGGTTGCTGTGCGGGTCTTCTACGTCTGCCAGGTGCCGATTACGAAACTCAGCCATCCACATGCTGTTGTCTGCTATGGTCTGTTCCCAATTGTCATCGCTGCCGTAGACTAATCGGCGGGCCTCATCTTGAAACATCTGGTCCGAAGGGACAACACCTTTGGAGACAGAATCTTGCGCGAAGCGTCCTAGATGCCACGCCAGGAACTGCGTGAATAGGGAAGGGGACACAGTAAGCCCGCGCTGCTCTTGTGGTATCAGCTGGGTTCTCTCTGGGTTGCCAGACGGCTGCTGCTCTGCTTCTGAGGGCCCACCATGTGTTCGCACCATCTGGGCCAGGTGGTCGATAGTTCTTGGATCTGTGGCTGAAAAGGGAACCTGAGTGTTCGACTCAAAGGCCACCAGGTAAGGCGGGATCGAGTTGCGGACTTGGCTGGCAATGGCGGGTTCAAAGTCGTGCTCGCCAACCCAGCTATCCATCGACTTGCCCTGGCGGAAGTGCTCTGCTAGATGGTTGGCACGAGCTTCCCACGATTCCAGCCGGCTGTCACAGAATCCACATCTTGACGTAACGACAGGCCCTTTAATCTTCCAATCCTCTACTGGCGGAATGGACTCCAGCTGGTGAAATCCTCGAAGGTGCTGTATCAGGTGGTCCTTGCGCCGGAAGAGCTCCTGCTGATCTTTGCGACAGACACCATGCTTGTGAGACTCTAAGTGCTCGCTTGTAGGATCCAACACGCTGCAGTAGCTGCAATGAACCCTCTTGGTCAGAGGAGAGACTGCGGTGCCTCCGTAAGGCGCACAGGCCCAGAAGTCACAGTTGAGGTGGAGAGACTGCTCGTGGCGGGTCCAATCGTGCTTTGTCTTGAATGTATCACAGCAGAATGTGCAGTAGAACCTTCGACTTGTCCCGTTTGAACTGCGTCGGCTCTGTCTAGATCGAATGTTGAGACTCTGAGGCGCGACCCGTCTGCGTCTCCGGCTCGCATTCGACCCCGAAGACCTGCTAGAGGCAATGGAGCTGATGGACCCCTGCGTCCAGCTGTTGACACTGGGGCTTGACTCTGCTCGACTTCGCGTGGCGCTGTGCCTCTGCGCGAGCTGTGTGGTCTGTACGGCGTCGAATATGGCCGACAGTGGCGCCGCCTCCGACTCCGGCGGGCTCGCTCGCCACCGCTGCATCGGGTCCCAGCCCTGACCTGGGGTATCTGGCACCGGAATTGGGGCACAACCGGTACCTGAAGTAGAATGGAGAGAGTACTTGCTCTTACGGCGGGGAAGACCACGTGCGGGCTTGGCTTGACACTCGGTTGTAAAATTCTCTAGTTGAGGATCTCTTGCTGCGAGTCCCATCACACGGAGCTGGGCCGAGGGCTGAGGGCATGTGGGAGGTGGCGGTTGGTTATCAATATACGAGGTCAAAAAGTCATTCCTGTCGTACGCTTCGCCTCGAACACCGTCGAGGGCGCCGGGAGAAGCAGGTCCAACAGGGAAAACCTCGGGAGGTTGCACGAGGGCAGCCCCGGGATGACCTCTGGGCGTAGCAACGGATGCCGGGGTCGAGCTTGCAAGGGTGAACTGGCGGCCTTGGTCAGCATCGATGGATGTGAACACCTCAACACCCCCAGCCCTGGATGGCTGCGGCCACGGGGGCATTGCTCGGCGTGGCGAACTGCCAGTGGTGGTGCTGGTTGTGACAACAGGCTCTTGGCGGAAGGCGGGCAAAACGACACCGCTGTCTGGGGATGAAGACACATGCATCTGCTGGTGGAACATCCCCCGGGACGGCCATGTCGAGTCGCATGACTGCTCCATCAGAGGCAGTCGTCTGGCATGGGCGGATGTCGGTGCGTGGATGGGTGATGGATGCGAGGAAGAGAGTTGCGATGTCTCTGCCCGTGACCCCCAATCCTATGGCAGTTTCGCCAGGGTGAACCTGCAGCGCGCCTTGCTCACGCCTTGCTCACGCCTTAGGGCGTCCTTGAAGGCGTCCGCTCCACCTTCGAGGGTCACGTGCCAACGTGGCATAGGACGACCCCCTCCCCCTCCCCCCCTAGGTGAGTCGGGACAGCTTCATCATGGGGTATGCTGTGAACAAATTTCGTCCCACCCCACCCCATGTATGTCACTCTCTGCGCCTTGAGCGTCGAGTCGAGCTGTGGACTCCACTTGTCGCCGACCCTTAAAGGCCCGAGTGAGGGCACATCAGAGACTAATACGTGCTCTGTTGGCCTGATTACCCTATAGATACTCACCCATCGTTATGGGTTATGTCACACTGCATGCTAGGCCAGTCGTGGAGATAATTATCACCCCGATGGCTCGCTTGACCGATCCAGTGATGGGTTCCCCGGTCAATCATCTTGTGTCGTCGTCCAGGTCGAACGCGAGTGTCATGGCTTAGATCGAGAGGTGGCTCAACCGGAGAAAGGGGGCAGAGAAGACTAGCACTACTGTGGCCGCCCTCTCTGATGAGAGCAAGTGAGCACAACGCCAAACCGTCCTTGCAGTGCTGTACAGATCTCATGGCTCAAGACATAAGTTATGAGTCCAATGGTTGCGGGGTCGGTGTGACCTGTCAACCCGAGTGGACAAAACCCTGCGGGTGCCACCCAAAGCCTCCAACGACGCCGCGACATCTGCCGAGTGTGTCAGGGGCATGACCTTTTCATTATCGAGGACGAGCCATACTACTTTGTTCGGATGAACTCCTACGTCGGGCATGGCCCCGTAACTAGAGAGTCTCTACCGTACACGGCGAAATTTCCCGTTCTCAGCCTCCCATACATGTAGTTCCAACCAAAGTGTAAACAGTGGATACCTGAGCCTTGAGCTGCTGCATATGCCCGTAGTGGACGGAAATAGAGCCTAGTCTAGATCCCTAAGAGAGGAATGAAAGCCATGTGTTGTAAAGCCGGTGCCAAGAACTGCTGGCACGCCACTCACTTTTTCCCCCTGACAGCCTTGACCTGAGCCTTTTCTTTCCGATGGAACCCTTGGGGTTGGGATCGTTCCGAGTGCTTGAGGTGTACACATTCCCCGTCTGGCCCTTGCTGAGGCTGGGATCGCACAGAGGACGTGGGCGACTAGCCGCTATTGGGTCCAGGCATGCTAGATCTGATGCCACACTGGATTGCGTCTCGATGAGCATTCATGGCGTCTGAAATGAGAGTTTTGCGGCCCTCGGCAATAGATATGGCAAACTCGCTGCTCAGATTGGCCACTTGTACCGACCAGCCAGCCGCGGTGGGAAGCCGAGCGACCACAAAGATCGCACATACAATGGCGGCTTTCGAGGACTCGGTGTAGAAATCTATTGTTATCATGATGCATGTGTCGCTAATTCTGGGTAACGTGCATGATTGTGGTTGAAATCCAAATTTGAATTTTAACCTTTTGCTCGGGCTTTCAAAAGTCACGGAAAAAATAAAACAAAAGAATAAAATAAAGGTTACCGGGCTACTCTTCAAATAAGATCTAACGGCATGCAGTAGAACATTCAGCAGGTGGTCTTAAGCCAAAAATAGGCAGCGAGATCTCGCTCCCGTGCTCGACATATCTAATCTTTGTCGAAAGTGGTTGAAATGGTTGCTGAACACCGCATCCTGATTAACTGGGAGTGTGGCTGCCAGGGGCCGGGGTCAGGGGCAAGCGTCCAACGCCCCCATCTTGATTCCGACGCCGAACTCCGAGACACGCCTTGGCAGCCACAGCTCGCGCAATTGTGGCGCTGGTTGCCAGGCTGACGGACACTGGCGCCGAGCAAGCACACTACAGCCGTGTAACAACACGCCGGGACCATCAACCTTGTCCTCACACTCAACCACTTGGTCTTGCCACCACACAAGACCTCAACCCTCTGACGATGCGTAGCCACGTGCCTCTCCTCCTCCTGGGCCTTGCCCACGGCAGCCTCTCCCACCAGCCTGCCCAGAATGTGCTCTCCTCTCCAGGCGGATCGCATGCCAGTGGTCCTGTCTCGGCCCTCTCCGAGGACGCAATCCGGGCGGCCCTGGTTAAGCACGCTGACCCCGTCGACGCTCTTATCTACCTGCAGCCTCACCTCGCCTCTGAGCTCAGCCAGCCGCGCCTGATCCATGTTCGCGGCGAGAAGGAGGCGAAATGGCTGACCGAGGGCGACAAGATGCGCCTCCGCCGCAAGGGACGCAAGTTCGTCGACATAACCGACAACGCCGACTACTACACGGACGTTGACTCGCTGCTCGCCGGCGATCCTCGTGAGTGCCTCATTGACCATCTCAGGATCGGACTCTCCAGATTGACCCCTTCCCTCCAGACCTCCCCGAGTTCCGCCACCAGCGCCTGATCAAGCCGCTGCTCAGCCACGTCTCGACGGACCGCATGCGCGCGGCCATTGAGCACTTCTCGGGCTTCTACAACCGCTACTACGGCGACGTCATCGGCGCCCACAGCGCGTCCTGGCTGCACGACCAGATCGCGGCCGTCATCCAGGAGGCCCCCTTCGGCACGCACATCTCGCTCGAGTACTTCACCCACTCCTTCCCGCAGTCCTCCATCGTCGCGCGCTTCGAGCCCAAGGTGCGCAACGCCAGCGCGCCCCTCACCATCCTAGGCGCGCACCAGGACTCCGCCAACTACCTCTTCCCCTTGCTCGCGGCGCCCGGCGCTGACGACGACGGCTCCGGCACGGTCAGCATCCTCGAGGCCTTCCGCGTGCTCGCGCACGCCGGGTACACGCCACTCGGCGGGCCCGTCGAGTTCCACTGGTACGCAGCCGAGGAGGGCGGGTTGCTGGGTAGTCAGGCAGTCGCGCGGTTCAAGAAGGAGCAGAACGCCAAAGTCGGCGCGATGATGGAGTTCGACATGACGGCGTTCGTGGCCGCCAACGCCACCGAGTCGATCGGCTTCGTCAAGACGCAGAGCGACGAGAAGCTCACCGACTGGGCGGTCAAGCTGAGCACCGAGTACGTCGCGATCCCTGCGCACGTGTACGACCTCGGCGAGGGGGCGGGCTCGGACTACATGTCGTGGACGCAGCTCAAGTACCCGGCGACTTTTGCGACCGAGGGCAACCCTGTTGCGGGCGGGAGTGGCGGGTATGGCGAGTTCGATCCGTACATCCACTCGAGCAAGGACACCATGTATGTCAACGACTCGACCGGGGTGTACTCCATCGATGTAAGTTTGTTCTCCGATTTCATATCTCGGACTAGACGACCTGCTGGCGGTGCGACTAATCTTACCAATCCACCGAAATAGCATATGGCGCGCTTCTCGGAGCTTGCAATCGCCTTCGTCGTCGAGCAGGCTGGCTGGGACAACAAGTGGAGGTAAGGTATACCGGCGTGGGGCGATAACCATGGATGATAGTGTCGTTCTGTGGCTATCACGAAGTACACTTCAACCGCCGAATAACCTCACTGGTGATGGCAATAGACTAGATTGCCGACATGTGGGCTGTGATGATCGCAGCTCTCCTCAGATCTTGATCTATACATTGCCGTTTCTGTATGCATGAGAGCGCTACTCCGTTCCGATAATGTCGCAACATCTTGCCTGTCCCTGTTGCTCGAAGTCCACGACCTCCTAGGAGCCACTGCCCTTCGACGAGCCGATGAGGGTGTACTTGCCACCAGCCTGCGTGTCCAGGACAAGCACTTCAGCAGCACTCCCACCTCCACGCTCAACCGTCAACTCGACCCCAGTGTCCGCAGCAGTGACGGCGACCTTGCCACCGAGCTTCGACTCAACAAGCACCTTTGTCACCTTCCCACCTTCCCACTCCGCACTAACCTCGAATCCGCCCCGGGCCAAGAACCCCTTGAAGTGCCCCTCCTTACTCGAAGGTGGCAGCGCGGGCAAGAGTCGGATCAGAATAGCCTCCTCGCCCCCAGTGCCGTGATACTCGTGGCTCTGCAGCAGCGCCTCCGCGACGCCCGCAGTCCCGCCAAAATTGCCATCGATCTGGAACGAGGCCGGCGGGCCCGCGTCGAGCAGCGAGTCGTGCGTCAGGTTGAATAACAGCGCCGTGATGTCCTTCTCGACCTCGGCGCCGTTGCGGACCCGGGCGTGCAGCGCGAGCGTCCACGCGCGCGACCAGCCCATGTCGCCGGCGTCGTTTCTTTTGTATCGACATGTTAGTACCGAGTTGGATTGGAATCTGACGACCGGGCGTTGAAGGGGATGATGATGATGATGTTGACCAGCAGGAGGGAAGGGAGCCAACGGGAAACGGGAAACTTACGAAACTCTCCAGTCCAGCGCCTTGCCCGCGGCGTCCCAGATCTTTCCATCCCCCTGCTTGATCTCACTGCCCGGGAACAGCCCATACAGATGCGACAAGTGCCGATGTCCCGGCTCCGTCTCGTTGAAGTCCTCGATCCACTCCATCAGTCTGCCCGTGCGCGACGAGATCGCCAAGGGGGGCAGCTTAGCCCTGAGCTCTTTCACCGTCGTCAGGAACTCGGAGCCCGTGTCCTTCCCGAGCACCTCGGTCGCGGCGAGCAGGTTATCAAATAGCTCCCGCAGCAGGCTGTTGTCCATCGTCGAGCCCACGGTCATGGCCCCCGTGATGCTCCCGTTCTTGTACGAGTTCTCGGGCGAGGTCGACGGGTTCGTGACCTTCCACCCTTTGTACTCGGTCAGGAAGTCGGCGAAGAACTCGGCCGCCTCGTGGAACAGGTAGTAGTGTTTCTCTAGGAACGCCGCGTCGCGCGTGTACAGGTAGTGCTCCCAGACGTGGCTCAGGAGCCAGACGCCGCCGAGCGGCCAGTACGCGCCCGGCGCCCAGATGTCTTGCGGCGCCGTGTCGCCCCAGATGTCGGTGTTGTGGTGCGCGAGCCAGCCGCGGGCATTGTACATCTCCTTAGCGGTGCGCTTGCCCGAGGTGTAGACCTTCTCGATGAGGGCGAAGAGGGGGTCGTTCAGTTCTTGGAGGTCTACGGGTTGGAGGAGCGTGTTAGCTGGTGAGGACAGGCGAAATGTTGTGGGCGGTGGACTGACTGGTCACTTGAGATGGCCAGTAGTTCATCTCGAGGTTGATGCTGTGGTTTCTTGTCAGTGTCTGCTCTGTGAACGATGCTTGAGTAGGTGGACCAACTTGATGGTGTATTTCGAGCCCTATGGCTAGGTGTTAGTAAAATGCCACTGAAACAAAACAGTCAATGGACTGGTAGGACTCACCCATCCTGGGCTCAACTCATCGTTCCAGATCCCCTGCAGATTCGCGGGGAACGTCCCCGGCCGAGACGACGATATAAGCAGATACCTCCCGAACTGGAAGTACAACGACACAAAGTCGGGATCAAACAGTTTCTCCGCCTTACCGAGAGCCTGGCGCCGCATGTCCGTGGCGTTCTTCCTCTGGTCGTCTGACGACTTGCCCAGCGACACCTCCGCACGGCCGAACAGCCCCTGGTAGTCTTTGACATGCTCGTCGCGGATCTCCTGGTACGTCCTCGCCGCCGCTGCGGCCAGCTTGGCTTTAACCACCGCCAGCAGATTCTCCGGGTGGCGCACGCTCGTCTCCGTGTCCGAGTATATCCACACCTCGTCGGCGCCCACGACCTGCACGTTGTCGCCGATCTGCCTGCTCGTCCCGCCGACGTGCGACACCCGCGCGCCCGTGACGGCGCGGATCTCGCCCGAGCTGTACGTCGCGAACAGGCTGTGCTTGTCCTCAGCGTACGACTTGTCCACGAGCCGGTTCTGCCCCGTCGAGGGCCTCTCGAACTTGACCCGCACGCTCAGCATCCCGGGCTTGCTGGCGGTAAGGCGCACCGCGAGGACGTCCGCGGGCGCGCTGGCAATGTACTCGCGGCGGTACGCCACCCCGGAGATCGCGTCGCGGAAGTACACCCCCGCGGACCCGTCGGCGAGGTCCAGCCAGCGCTCGTAGCCGGTGATGTTGGCCGTGCTGACGCCGTCGTACTTGATCCGCAGGTCCCCGCCGGGCTGGTATATGCGCATGCTCGTCGGCGTGCCGCTGAGGCCCAGCGCGGCCTCGAGCTCGGCCTTGGGCACCTCGCCGCGCAGCAGCAGCTGCTGCACCGTCTTGAGCGTGGCCGGGGCGTCCGGATTCAGCCGGTCCATCGCGGTGCCCGACCAGAACGAGTCCTCGTTGGTCGAGATTGTCTCCTGTGTGGTCGCGCCGCGGATCATCCCGCCTAGACGCCCGTTGCCGATGGGTAGCGAGGTGTTGAAGAGCGTGCCGGGGGACGTGTACCATAGTCGCAGCGGGTGGGCGGCGGAGTTGGGAGGCGAGAAGTCGGCCTCTGCTGCTTCTGCTGTGGCCGCCATGGTTGCGGTCGTCGCGAGGAGTGAAGTGAGAAAGTGTGGCTTCATCGTGACATGTCTTCTCTTCGATCTGTTAGCTTTACGGCGCCGGTTAAGCTAAAATAATAATGGAGCTACAAAGAAGCCAACCCAGGGCAACGGTTCGGCTATAAGTATAAGCTCAGCATCAGCTATGTCCGGTTCATATACCCCCAGTCGCTCCCTCAATTATTGTCCCGTCGGCATTTCTCCTGCCTCGCGACATGATCTCCCGAGCTACGTCAGGTCATGCACCCCGTATATGCGCTGTGATCGTCAATGGCGCATGTCATATAATGCCCAAAAATGCGGGGGAGGGAGGGAATTCTTCCGCTGGTGTTCATTGCATTTAGCCGGCCTGTACGAGATCAGCCCCTCACACTATACTCCTTGGCCTTTGAATATGAAAACAGTACGGTGCGGGGTGGCGCATCCTAATTCTCTTGTCAGGTCGATCATGGCACTTGGGGCGTAGTTCTTTTTGTGATCAACTCTGATCGCTGTTGTTCTGCAATTCTCTACTCTGGTTCAAAGCTATGTGACAAGAAGTAACACGATTCTTTTTCCCTGCCAAGACATGATCATTGACTGGTACAGCCTGATCGACTACGTCCAGCAGCGGCGGAGGACAGATGGGTTCTCCATTCTATCAAATCGACACTCTAGCAGCTGAAAGGTTCAATGACAGTCAGCGATTGTGATCACCATCATACCCGACCGACTACTGCCACATACCGCTCCGCTCTATCGTCCCCTCCGGCATGAAGCGCCGACAAAGTAGAAGAAAGACCTCTTACTCGTTGAACAGGACATAGTTGGGGCCGTTGTTGGCGCCCTCGCCGACGGTGGCGGAGGCGACGACATCGCCGAGCTTGCCGGTCTTGACGTCGCGCTTGTAGACGACGACGCGGTTGTCGTCCTGCAGCGCACTGGCGACGAGGGTGCCGGCCTTGTTGAGCGAGAAGCCGCGGGGGTTGCGGCCGCCGGCGGGGGCGATCTGGGCGAGGGTGAGCTGGCCATTGGCCGGGTTGACGGCGAACGAGATGATGGGGTCCGAGGGGATGGTGCCGGTGCCGGAGAAGGCCGGGATGGTCAGGCTGTTCTCGCCGCGCGACGAGATGATGACGAAGCGCTGGTCGGGCGAGATCTCGAGCTCAGCGGACTTGGTGCCCGCGGGGACGCTGCCGCCGGGGCCGTGGGTGCTGAAGTTGAGGATCTGGGCAAAGGAGAGCGAGTCGCCCTTGTAGGTGACCTTGTAGCCGGTGATGGTGTTGGTCAGCTCGTTGACCGAGTAGAAGTACGTGTTGCCGCCGTGGACAGCGAAGCCGCCGTGGCGCGGGCCGGAGCCGGGAACGGCCTTGGCCGGGGTGATGGCGGTCCACGAGTTGCCGTTGACGCGGTACAGGCGGAGGAGGTCAGCGCCGAGGTCGGGCGAGACGAGGAACTTCCGGGTCGGGTCGAGGATGGCGTCGTGCAAGTGGGGGGCCTCCTGGCGGTCCGGGTTGGGGCCGGGCGCGGCGAGGGTGTATGTCTCGTTCTTCTGCAGGCGCAGGTCACGCGGGTTGGCGACATCGTAGCTGCTGAAGGTGGAGGTGTCGCTGCGGTTGTTGTTAGTATGAAAGCGTGTAGCTGCCAATGGACCAAGAGGCACTCACTAGTGGGCAACAGCCAGTCTGTCGTTGTTGTAGCCGAACAGGGTCGAGCTGACGGGGCTCTTGAGGACGGGGAGGACGTCGAGGGTCTCGAGCTTGCCGTCGGGCTTGGTGCTGTACGAGGTGAGCGAGGCGGCGCCGCCCCAGCCCTCGTTAAGGCAGTACAGGCGCTGCTTGGACTTGTCGAGGGTCAACCAGGTCGGCTCGGAGCCGCAGTCGAGGTTCTTGCTGACGACGGACAGCGTGGAGCCCTTGAGGTTGAGCGACGTCACGGCGTGGTCGTTGTACGAGGTCGCGAAGAGGATCTCGGCGCTGGCAGGGATCGCCAGCAGCAGCGAGAAGAACCGCATGGGAGGAGCCATTGTGGTGGAGAGTTGACTGGGCAGAGAGGCGGGCGAGTGAGGAGGAACTTGTCAATTGCTGGTGAGACAACCTGACTGAGCTGCAGAAGCCAGAACCAACAATCTCGCAGTCCTCAGAGTCGCATCGTGTTGTTTATATATGTTTCGTCCGATCAGATGCTACGGAAACAAATCCATCAGCATCCCCCCTGCCGGCTGTATCCGCCTCAAAGGGTCCCCATCGCAGATGTGACGCTGTGCAGGGTTGACGAGTGCAGCACGGAGTACGGGGAGGACTTGGGCCGGCGGAGCCACTCCTCAGTGCTGCCACCATCCGCCCTCGGACGCGCCGGAGGGCCGGCCCTGCTGAGCAGAAGGCGGAGGGTGGCATTTTGATTCTCCGCCGGCGCCAGATCCCGAAACCCCCAGCACACCTTTGGTGCCTCTGGGGAAGGCCGTGAGGGGATGTGGAGAGAGCCGCCAGGGGTCGCCCCCGACAGGGGACTTTGCGGTGATGAGCCAGGGGAAAACAGGAAACCCTAAGGAAATTTGGTTCAAGCGTCTGGCCAGGCCAGGCGGTCCTGCCGAGCTGGCCGTCCTCGAGCTTCCCCGCTGCTCGACACCATCGCGTCAGCACGGAATGCTGACGAACATTGTCAGCCCGATGAGGCCACCTTGGCGGACCCCTGCCTGTCGGACTTCTCAGCACTCCTCAGCAGCACACAGGTGAGTCCAGATCGAGGCACACACACAGGAGTGGACCCTTGCTCCTTGCTCGTAGAGTCCTGGACGCAGTATGCACGCCATGCAGGTCCCAGCGCGGGGTGCTTACTCCGTGAGAATCCTGCTCTTTCGTCAGTCAGTTTCCCAATGGCACGGCGGGCCGCTCATATCTGCCAGGAATAAGCCACGCAGCGCAACGGCCCTGGCATCCCCCATTTTTCCCGCTGCCTCGGAACGCCACCCCACACAGCCTGTCTGCTGAAGAAACGTGATCGGGGCCGAGAGGTGCGGATGGGGCGGTGCTGAGGCCCGGAAGGATCCGAGGCTGTGTTGGCAAGGCTTCAGCTTAGAGCACGTAATCACGACCTCTCGTGTGCGCATCGTGCTGCGGCTGCATTGGGAGACATTGCTGGCTGGGACTGAATGGACTCTTACGATCCCGTGTGCTGCATCGGCGAAGCATGCCGCAAGCCGATGGCCCGATAGTCTTGTTGTTTGGAGGCCGATTCATCCTGCCCCACGTTGCACACCACTCATTCAGTAAATCAAGGTCAATTGTTGCTTCGTATTGATCGCTAAACATTAGGTGAACCATTGAAAAACAAAAACCAGGATCGTTTTTTCGTTGCTAGAGTTGTCACACCCTTCGTCCATCCATCACTTCTCCCTGGTCGGCAGCTCCAGCTTCGCCTCCTTGACACCGCGAGCAGAGAAGCTCGCCCGGACCTTTGTCCCACCTCCAAGATCGAACTGGTTCTCGAGCGTCTGCTCCGGTGCCCCGAGGACATCCGCGAACGGCACCTCCACACTCCCGACCTCGCCCTCGCCGTTAAGGATGGCGATGCGCAGGGCCGCCGCCGAGCTGCCCACGAGGTCCGACGTCAGCGGGATGCGGAACTGCTGATCGAAGCTCGGGTTGTTGATGTCCGTGCCGGGGGCGTCCGACTTGATCGCCGTCTGGAAGCGGTGCTTGTCGCCCCACGTCACGACGACGCTGGGCTTGAGCTCCTCGCGCTGGCCCTTGATGCCCAGCGCGCCGGCCACGAGCACCGTGAGCAGGCCGCACAGCTTGCCCTCGCCGCTGTGCGACGACGCCGAGAAGCTGCTGCTCTCGGGTGCGAACTCGAGAAACTCGGCCGACAGCGCGATCTTGCCGCCTGTCTCCTCGCCTCCCGGGTACACCATCGACAGCTCCGTCTTGCCGCCCGCGAGCATGAGGTCCTTGACGGACACGGTCGCGAGCCCGACGTGGTCGTCGGAGCCGACGTCGTGGTCGTGCACGTTGAGGATGACGTGCTGGTCAAAGTCGCTGACCACGAAGTCGTGCGTCTCGCCCCAGGTCGGGGTCGTCGTGTTGTTCTTGGTAGTCGTGCGCCACTCGGGCTCGGCGCCGACCTGCACGGTCGCGTAGCAGTCCGGGCTCGCGCGGGTGAGCTTGGACAGGAATTTCTTGGCCTTGCTCTGGGCCTCCTCGGCGAAGCCCCACGCCTTGTCGACCGTGATGCGCACCACACCCAGCGGGTGGTGGTACGTCTTGAAGTAGTCGGCGTTGCTGTCCATCTTGACGAGGAACCGGTTGGGCAGCACGAGCATGCCGTTGATGACGCTGAGGATGACCTTGCGCACGGCGCTGTCGAGGACCGAGAAGTCGGCAATGTTGGCGGCGCCAGTGAAGTCAAGCTTCAGGTCGGGGGGGTTGATGAAGGCGACCTGGGCGGCGCCGATCTGGTGATGGTGATGATGCTCAGTACGTGCTGTCTCTTTGGACCGTGGGTGAACAGACGCATGATGGAGAACGGCGACTTACCAGAGGAATGACATTTGTCAACGGGCACAGCAGGATGCTGAGTCTGCCGTGTAGCTCGACACTCTTGACGCCCTATTGCTCACATGCTTCAGCCTCGCCTCTTGTTTCATTTCCCAGAGCAGTAGCACCACTCACCACCTTGGGGAACATGTCCGCATCGAGCTCCATGTCGCACTTGCCCGCCCAGTTGACCTGCAGGTCAAGCTTGATGCCGTCAAGGGGCGTCTTGGTCACGCGCACGTCCGAGAAGACGAAAGGGACGTTGCCAAGCTCGACCTTGGTGAAGTGCAGTGACGCCAGCGGGCCCGGCAGCATCGTCTTGAACATGGGATCAACGATATCCTTGATCATCTTGCTGCCCGCGACATCGATGTTGGGCCAGAGCTGCGCGACGATGTCGTTGAGGAAGCCTGTGAAGGGTTAGCTGTCAGAACAGCTATTGTGGTCGTAATGCCCGTGATGAGCCGGCAGATGCATACCAGCGGACTCGCCCGGCACCTCGGAGGAGAGTCGTTCTATGATGGCTGCCATCTTGTGTCTGTAGATACAGTAGCGGGGTCGCGGACTGATTGTGATTCAGCGGCAGAGGCACTCGTTGATGTCCGGAAGCTGGAGGAACAAGTTGCGAAGTAGTGCCAGCAATGTTGGGTGAGACCTATAGCTTGTCGCCGCCAGTCCTGAGGATCAGTCCAGGAGATATTTATTGCATACAGCTGAGGCCGCACAAAACAAGGTCGCCCGTAGCTGTTCGTGACGTCAGTGGTACCCCTGAGCGAGTCTCGACGTGGCACACATGCGTTGGCGTGAGGTGTTAGTCTGAGGGGTTTCCCCTCTCTTGTGGGCTGTGCAAAACAGGGAAACCAGTGCCACCAATCCCTGCGCCGTGATGAGAGTGTGGGTCAACTCTAGGTCGGTTAAGCTTCCCAGATCGCCAAATAAGCTTAACCGACGAGGTCCATCTTTAAAACAATGCAGTTCTTGCTCAGCAAGCTGTCAACCACGCCATTCTTGCCTTGCGGTGATGATATGCGAAGATATAGCCGGTTCACAACGGCTTGTGCCTTCCATCGTGTCATACCCGGCGCCAAGCAGACGCCCTTGTGACGCCAGCACACACACGACGTGTCACGAACTGTACGGACTGAGCAGGACGCAGTAACCTTGTGGGGAATATGATGAGACAGACAAGAATCTTCAAAATAATTAAATGCAACCATAAAGTTTACTTGGACTGCTGGGCCGAGATCCTCGTATCCTCCTCGGACGCACGCAGGGGTTGCCGCATGGCATCGATGCTCTGAGCTTCCTTGTACGCGTTCGTGATCGGGACCTTGAGCTTCGTCCTGAACAAGACGCTGCTCTTGGCCGTCTGCAGCTGGCGCCACTTGAGGAAATTGCCGTAGCCCATCATGAGCTGCAGCGAGTAGTCGGCCGACTTGGAGTCCTTGTTGAACGGCTCGCCCGCCGGGATGTTGCGGAACCACCGCATGTCGCCCGTGGGCTTGGGGACCATCGAGACCTTCTTGCCCGCCGGGCGCAGCTCCGAGGTGGAGTGGCATGATGCGCACGCGGAGATGAAGTTGTCGGCTGTGTTTTGATATCGTGGTCAGTGATGTGGAGGGGGGCAATGCAGGTATCTTTGAGGGGCCGAGCGCCTTACCAGGACCGTTCATTCGCCCATTCCAACCCCAGGAAGGTCGGGTGCCGTTAAGCCGCTTTCTGATGATCTCGGCTTGAGGATAGATCCAGCTCTGCTGGGGCTTCGCGTCCGGATCTGCCTTGATCTTGGCATCCGTCAGTTCGGGGTCGTTTCCCCACATGATGCCCACGGGCATGATGCGGTCCCAGGGCTGCATCAGACATAATGGTGGTCAGTACGACGTCAGGCTAGGTTCATGTGGACAAAGAACTGCACTCACGTTGGATTCCTTCATCTCGCCGTTGTACATGAAAGTGCCGAACACCCAGCCGATATCAGCGCGGTCGTCGACCACCGCGAAGTCCACCTGCAAGAGCCGCATGTCGGTGTGGTGATCGTTTCGCGGGCCAGCACCCGTCTTTTCGATCGTACTGGCGATGACCTATTGTTTGGCTTTGAGTCAGCCATTTCTTACGCCCAGGCGCGCCTCTAGGTCATAATATAGACCTCCAACTTACGGCTGGGAGACTGGGGGCGCCAGTCATTGTGAAGACCTGATCGTTCTTGGCATCCGTCATGAGAATCTGAGTATGACTAGGTTAGCCGGGCGCGCGTCCACGGGGCGTTGCTAGAAGCACGGCGGTCCACGTTACCTTAAAGACGCAAGTACCCTTGGGGAACTTGACGTGCTTGTTCCAGTCGGGATTGGCCTTGTTCTTCCAAATGTCTGCGAACACCGTCGCTCCTGAATATAGGTGTCAGTCTCGATGCTCAAACTGTTCCCCCCCCCATAGGGTGACTAACCAATCTCGTTATAGAAGCCGCAGGCCCAGGTCTGTAGCTCATCAGTCTGCTTGTCGGACAGCTCCTTCGCTGGGGTGGGTCTCTCAAAGGTGAGTCCGCTGAGGGGCTCGCGACCGTTCTGGCTCCAGTGCATCCACGGTGCGTGGTACCACTGTCGCTGCCTGTTCTTCTGAACGACAAAGTCGTTGATCACATTGCCTTCCCAGATATACCCTTTGATGACCTTGCAGAAGCCTTCGGGATCTGTCTTGAAGTCGACCTTGAGCCAGGGCGCATCGTCGGTCGGGTCTCTATAGATGGGAGTGTCTGGGCCAGGCAGGATCGGGTTCTCTCCGTTGGCAATCTTCGCCTTCATAAGGCTAGTGATGCTGGGGTAGTCATTGCGGATCTGGAAGAGACGGCCCTTCCAGTCCGCCGGTGGCTTGACCATCTGCTCGCCATTGACCTCGTAGCCAAACGATTTCTCGAACTGGATTTCCGCATCACTGGCCTTGAAGATGGCCTTGTCCTCCTTGACAATCTGGCTTCCGACGCCACCTGCCGTAGCAGTCGCCGCTCCAATGGCGAGAGCTCGCCGTGTAAGCAGTCTAGAGAACATGTTGAGGTCGAGTCTTTGGGGTATAGAGAGAGAAATGGGATTAGAGACCGAGCTATCGGAGAGAGAAGGGGAGCCTCGATGTCAAGTAGGCGGGAGTGCCTTTGGTGACCTTGAGGGCGGGGAGGCAGGTCACTGGGGCTAGCTAAATCATGAAGCCGCTGCGCATTCGAACCAGCGAACCACGGCCCAGCTGAGTGCTATTGAATGCAAAAATGTGTCTCTACTGAGAAAGACGGACCTGGGCTTGAAGCTGAACGCGTGTGGCTGGCTGGAGGCATTCCCCAGGGTTCTCAACCCCTGTGGCGCCTGCGGACCGTCCCGGACTGGCCAATTGCGGCTCGGCCCATGGGTCTCACTTCCCCATCCCCAGCGCTGCACACGCGACTATTGAGCAAGGGATCCCGTGGCACGTCTCCGTGGGCGGCGAATCAGAGACTCCTGATTGCTGATGGGCGGCCTAGAGCTCAGCCGCAGAGGCTGTTTGGGCATATGTTTCGGAGCAAGCTCCAGGTCCGGTCGGGGTGAACCCAAGATGCTCCGATGTCTGGTGCTCTTGCCTTTGGGCTCTTGTCACCTTGGTTTGTCATGTCTCGGAAAGGACAGCTAGCGCTTGCCATAATCGGCAACGACCTTTGTTGGGCTATTGGCATGCTCAGCTGCCATCATACCATGTTCACGCGCCACATTGCCGACAGCGCCGAGGCCTGAGACCATGCCAGTCCATTTCCAGATCCCCAGACAAAGCGGCATAAACTTTGATGGCGTCGGGAGGTGGGCAGATGCGCAGTCAGGACTATCAGTACCGAGGTGCTTCCACTCAAGAACCAACCCATTTCCCATTCGCACTCTGTCAACAGCTTCTGGAGGACGCAGCATCTTGGTCCAACACCGCAGTCAGTCAAGATGTGGCTCTCCAACGTGGGAAGCACAATCGTCCTCGCTCTCAGCACGGTTCTTCCATTCCATATCTTGCGAGATGATGGTGCTCCCCAGCATGCTCTGTTCTCCCCTGAGGCATTCCACGGCCTGGGAGGGACGCCTGACTTCACAGCACCGAGCGGCCCAGACCATGGCGACGGCTTTGTCTGCGAGTACCCCAAGCTCAAGGGCTGGAAGTCATGCTCTACCAAGAACGACCGCTCGTGCTGGCTCAAGGGCCCTAAGGGCGAGAGATATGACATCAACACGGACTATGAGACCAAGTTTCCCGAGGGAAAGACGCGGAAGGCAAGCGCCAGCCCGCAGACGAATCACTGAGCAGCGGCTGACACACAATTCAGTACTATCTCGAGGTCGACAAAATGACTATCAATGGCGACGGCATCGACAATGTCGAGGGCAAGGTCTTCAATCAGACATACCCGGGCCCATGGATCCAGGCGTGCTAGGGTGACATCATCGAGGTGACGGTCAAGAACAAGCTCAAGTACAACGGCACCACGATCCACTGGCACGGCCTACGGCAGCTCAACTCGAATGAGATGGACGGCGTCAACGGCGTCACGCAGTGCCCCATCGCGCCCAACGACACTTCTACGTACAGGTTCCGGGCCATGCAGTACGGCACGTCGTGGTACCACAGCCACTACTCGCTGCAGTACGCGGACGGCCTGGCGGGGCCGATCACGATCTACGGGCCGTCCTCGTTTCCGTACGATAGCGGCATCGACCCCATCCTGATGACGGACTGGAATCACCGCAGCGCATTCCAGGACTGGCAGCGGCAGCTTACCAATGTCCCGAGCTTCCCCAAGATGAACAGCGCGCTGATGAACGGAATCGGTAAGTTTCGAGGTTCAATCGAATCCCAAAAGGGCATGCACTGACCTGTTCCAGGCAACTTCGCAGGCAGTTTCCCGCACGAGCGGTTCAACAAGACAGTCGAGGCAGTAAGCTCACTGAACTGAACCAAGTCGTTCCGCGCTAACGATGTGACACAATAGGGCAAGAAGTATCTACTTCGCCTGATCAACACCTCGGTCGACACCACCTGGATCTTCAGCATCGACAACCATAATCTTACCGTGATGTCCTCGGATTTTGTTCCCATCGAGCCCTACAACACGTCTCAAGTCGTGCTTGGCATCGGTACGTCATGTTGCTGTCTTACCAAGGACTATCAAGTTGACTGACGTCCCTCCAGGCCAGAGATATCATGTCGTGCTCCACGCAGGGCCGATAGACAATGATACATTCCCAGCAGACCCCGACAACAACTACTGGATCCGCATGGTGGCAGCGACGGACTGCAAGGGCTTCGAGGACGGCAACGAGCCCGACGAGCGGCAGGGCATTCTTCGCTATAACAGCTCGAGCACCACAGTGCCCACCACGTTTAGACCCAAGTATTCCGTAGCCTGCCGTGACGAAGACTACAACAACCTGAAGCCTATCCACAAATGGAGCATTGACCCCGTCCCTTTATTCAGTGGTCAGTATCTTCTGCCAATACCTCCATATTGACTACCTACTCCAATCACGAGAAGACACAGGAACCCAGCATGCTGACTTCCGGTACCCAATAGACAACCAAAACGCCGCTGAGCAGTTCGATATCGGCAAGGACTACTACCCCAAGAGACCCGCCGCTGGAAACAACTTCACTTGGTGGAGCTTTGGCGACAAGCCGCTGTGGCTCAACTTCTCGGACCCGACAATCCTGAACCTCAACAACAAGACATGGAACCCGGATTACGTTGTCATCCCCGAGGATCGTGCAAACGCCTGGGTATACCTCGTCATTACCGCGCCGGGCGTGCCCCAAACCAAGTTCAAGGACCGGTCATTCTTCCCCGTTGCGCACCCGGTTAGTTGCCTCCGCCTTCTGCAAAACGGTCGTCTGTGAAACTCAAGAACACGACTCTGACCTGCCCCCTTCCAGATGCATCTCCACGGCCACGACTTCGCGCTCCTCGCCCAGGGCACCAACTCATCTGAACTCCAAAACGCGAAGCTGAAATTCGACAACCCGCCGCGCCGCGACGTCGCGCTGCTGCCCTCGGGCGGGTACCTCGTCATCGCGTTCAAGGCGGACAACCCGGGCTCCTGGCTATTCCACTGCCACATCGCGTGGCACGCGTCGAGCGGACTGGCGCTGCAGATCCTGGAGCGCCAGGCGGATCTGCGGGAGATGATGACGGGCAAGAGGCTCGCGGAGACGAGGCGAGTGTGCAAGAAGTGGGATGAGTGGTTTAGCAACCCGAAGAACCACTGGGAGGCGGATGCGCCGTTCCAGGATGATGCAGGTATCTGACGAGCGCTTCGGGAGTTACCCCTGGCTTGTAGGGACGTCAAAGAGGCTTCCACCGACGAGGCCGAAGACTACAGAGTGGCTGTCGTATATCAAGCAATTACTATTACAATGTGTTGGAAAGCTCTCCTGAATCACTTTCCAGTTCAAGGCAATAGTGTCGGCACAGCCTCATGCTCATGACCCCGTCTCAAGAACAAGTGAGCTTGGCTACGCTTCCCCACTGGGTCAGCGCCCCGCAAATGATCCATCGTATGATTGCACTGCCCTGCTTGAGTCGGATCCTGCGTGATGGGAGGCTGCTTATTTGCTTATTTGTTCCCGACTTTCGCATCGTGTCCACGACGCAGCTCATTCTGCATCAGGCTGTCGAACAGCCAGTGTGCAGAAGTCCTGAAGCATTGGTACATTGATCTTAAAACCACGGCTCTGGCGACGTAGTGGGCTCAACTGCCAGGATGTCACCATACCCGCCCACGATCGCGCAGGCGAAAGCCAGCCCAGCCTTCCCTGCAGCATTGTGGGATCTGCAACCCTCTCAGTCAGGCATTCTGGCCGCCGGCGCAAGCAGAAGAAGTCCTGCAAACGTCAGCTGGGAGATCCACGGCGACGGACCGATCAAAGTCATCGTTAGTGACAGACCAGAAGACCATTCCCCTTCGTCTCTTCCCACGCCTTAACCTCGCCGGGTTACCCTGCTGACTCCCTTGGTGCAAGCTCATCTGCGGGCTCGGCCTCGTCAAGGCCGACTTGCAGAACCAGACGCTCTTCCTCGGCCACACCCACGGCGATAAGTACTCGCTGCTCCTCGTCGACAACCGCGGCACAGGCGGCTCCGCCGCCGGCACGCATTTCCACCGCACCAGCACGTCCGCCATGGCCCACGACATCCTCGAGGTCGCGGACCACATCGGCTGGACGGGACACAGGCAACTGCACGTCGGCGGCGGGAGCATGGGCGGGATGATCGCGCAGGAGCTCGCGCTCGCGGCACCCACGCGGATCTGCTCGCTGAGCCTGTGGTCCACGACTGCGAGGTACGAGCGGAGCCCGAGGGCGTCGTGGCTGCAGGGGATCTGGGAGTCGTTGCAGATGGTCCTGCCCAAGCCGCTGGAGGAGGAGATCCGGCATTTCGCGCGGATCGCGTACACGCCCGAGTGGCTGGCCGCGCCGGATGATGTTGAGCTCCCCGAGGCTGACACGCCGCGATGTAGCGTGCCACCGGGCGGGATCGGTCGCTTTGAAAACAACTATGAGCGGTTTGTGGCTGTCGAGGTGCAGAAGCGTCAGGTCGCAGGGAGTCTGACGTTCTCGGGGTTTGTGATGCACGCTGTAGCAGCAGCCACGCACCACAAGTCTCCCGAGCAGCTGCGGAAACTGGCGGACGAGGTTGGCAGGGAGCGCATCATGGTTCTGCACGGGGTGCAGGATCAGGCGATGCCGGTGGAACTGGGCAAGAAGCTGATCGAGGCGATCCGACCGGGGACTTCGTCCATCGTGGACGGGCTGGGACATGCACCGATCCACGAAAGGCCTCGGTGGTTCAACGACTTGCTGGCGGAGAGGTTTGAGGCTGGGGAGAAGGACAAGCTGCGCAGTTGAATGAAGGTGTCATGGTTTGGTACGCGAGACTTGACCTTGCATAATTGTTAAAGGTTCTCGCGGTTGACGACAATGGCATACAAATAGATAGGCGTCGTGTATTATGCCTCGGTAACTCACGGTATCTAGGTGGCTGGCCTCATGCTCACACCCGGACTGGGTGTCAGGGGTCAAGTGACTCACTGGGCTTTTTTTGGTAGACTCACGCCCCAAGCTGCTCCTTACTACGCGCAGTCTTCTGCACAAAAACATTGCGACGCACCGTCTCCAAGGACATCCCTCCAGCCACCCACAACCCGGCCGATAATGAGTGCCGTTGGCGACGATGGCAGGATGGCCACGGCCAGAGGCGACCACAGGGCCGCTCTGTCATTCCTGGATCTCCCACCTGAGATCCGCAACCAGGTCTACACCATCGTCCTCCACCGCAAGCGCGACGTCGAGAAGCGGCTGGTGCCGGTGCTCTGGCCGGCGCCCGACGACGCTGACACCAAGGAGGACCGGGCCCGGCGCCGCCGCGAGGCCCGGTTGCGCGCCCAGGCCCCCCCGTGGCGGCACACGGTACTGACGACGCAGCCAGGCCGGCTCGCGTGCACATGCAGGCAGGTCTACCACGAGTTCGCACCTATGGTCTTCGCATCGCACATGATCGTGGTCAGCCCGATAGAGCAAGTGCGGCATCGTCTGCACGTGCCAGCCGTCGTCGGGGGGAGCGGCTCGATCTACAACTCCTGGGCCCCGACGTATGCTCTCGACTTCCTGGAGCGCACCACTCTTGCGCCGCCGCGAGACTTGCGCCCGCCGCTGCTCATGTGCACCTCGCTGCAGCTCGCTATAGCCACCCCAGTCACGCCCGCAACCCAGCGACGCTGGCACCGCGCGCTCGCCTTCCTCGCGGAGCACGGCAGGGCGCTTAGGGAGCTCCGGGTCCGCTTCGATCACGACTGGCACCTCTCGCAGTGCCTCATAGGATGCCCGTCACGAGACGAGTTGAGGCTGAGAAACACAGGCGAAGCACGAGTACGGCCGGGCATGGGGGCGAGCGGCGAGGACGAGAAAGCTGGTCCCCTCCAGCATCCCACACCGGGCTGCTGCGTTGAGCTGGCCGAGGACGTCACCCTCATTGAGATCCTCGGCCGCTTCCGGGGGCTGGACAGGCTCAAGATCAGGGCCTTCTCTGGCCAGGACTGGTCGGCACTCCTCGAGCAGCATATCGATCCTGGCCTGGCCGTTTACCATGTCGGTTTCCTGCACCTGGGTAGCCACGTGGAGGGCGTCGGAACTCCGAAGCTCATGCACGCGGACTACAGAAGACCATCGGGACTTGATTCCGGCCGATGTTAGAGGAGGACCCTTGCTAGGTTTGAGAAATGAAAAACAGCGAGGGACTATGACTAGTGTCCGCACGGGTACGTGCAAAGGCGAGCAGATATTAAATGCTTTATTATGACGTGATTCCAGCCGAACATGATAGCGTAGCGTCCTGCGACATATCCCTTCGAATGATCATCGCGAGACCACTTAGGATCCCAGCATGATCGCGAGCTACTTTGGAACGTACCAAATGCCCATCTCGCCCGTTTACATGCAGACATGTCATCGATCTAGTACCCCCGCTGACGCCAAACCATGGTCCCCGTCTCTCACTGCTGTGCTGTTCTGTCATGGCATGCAGTCCCGCCAGGAGAACAAGATGCCCTGTCATCCAGCCGACCGAGTACACAACGGCCGACGTCGACTGCCGGCAGTCTGTGGCCCACGTCTGCAAGGGATTACGTGTACAGCGCGCGAACACCGGCTTATCCCCGTGCCAGACGCATAAACCGACCTGCAGATGACATCACACAGATCCGCGGGATGATACCCGCCGGGTATCGTCAGCTTAGCAAGCGAAAACAAGAATGTAGTCCGACCACATGTGGCGAGCCAAATACATGCCAATAGTGCTGAGACTGGCCCCGACAAGTCGAGACCCGTGGCGTACACCTCATTCTAGCATATAGCAATGTATATTCTGTTCTTTGAAGCACCGTCGAGGCAAGCATAGATGGTTCACAAATCTCGGAATGAATAGTGCTAGTATTTCTGTGTTATCGTCGAGCAACTTCTTTGTGATTCCGAGTAAAGACAGGCTCTTGCTCGTGAGAATTTTGTCGGTTGGGTGACAAAAAAGCAAGGAACATAAGACATGCTAAAGAGCGTGTTCCAGTCAATGCGCACGGTGTTTCCGTCTCCTCGTGTTCGCGTTCCTGGTTGTTCAGACTGATCTCCCCATCTAAACGTCATTCTGCTGCTTGCGGAGGTTGAAGACCTTGATGGCTTCCTCGGCAGCCTTGACGCCACTCAGCACCATAGCACCGAAAGTAGGACCTGTATGGCGCAAATCCCAGGTTATATGTTAGCAAGCATTTCCAGGCAAACAATGCTTGCTGGAGACCAGATGTGGCCGTCTGTCCTGTGGACTTACCCATGCGGTTCGCGCCATCCACCTCGGAAAGTTCCATGCCACCAACAATGAGACCAGGCACAATCTCACGCGTGCCCTTGACAATGGCGTCTTCAGCGGTGTTCATGTCGAGGCCTCGCATGCCGCCGAGCTTTTCAATGCGCTGCATGCTGACGAGACGTTTGACGCAGAAGGCGCCCATGGGACCGTCGTGACCCGTGGTCGAGATGACTACGGGGGCGTTGATGGTGTTGGGATCCATGCAGGATTGATCGTCGTGGTGCATCGAGACGAGAGTCCAGTTGGTCACCACGCCGGCGATGCGCACCCCTGCTTCCTCCCCAAGCCCCTCCTCACCTGAGCAGCGGCGAGTGATCAGGTCTTCGACGCAGGTCGCGTTGAAGAGCTTCACGTTGGGCATAGCGAGGACCTTGGACAGCAGCGTCGAGGTGAAGAGCGCAGCATGCTTGACCACGACGTAGTTGCCCTCGTCATCAAAGGGGACTCCGAGCTCGCGCAGGAAAGCATCGGCGGGCTTGCGCATGACCATGGCGGAGAACAGCTGTCCGCCGAGCCAGGCACCACCGCCTGGGGCGACGCCGGCCTCGATAATGGTGATGCGGAGATCGGGGCGGCGTGTTGCGAGGGTGTATGCGGTGCTGAGACCGCAGGACCCGGCGCCCACGATGACAATGTCTGTCTCGGCATGCTCGTCGAGGTCAGAGAAGTAACGACGGGTCATGGCGCGGGAAACCTGGCTCTCGCGGATTGGGGCGAAGCGGAAAGTCTCCCACTTGCCCTCCATGTCAGCAATGTTGGTGTTGCCACCATCATGCTGGACAGCGAAAGAGGGGCTCTTCGTGATCGCTGAAAGCTTGACAGCTGCAGGAGCAGCGTGCTTAAAGGTCGGCGAGACAGCAGCGGGAGGTGCCATTGTGGTTTATTGACCTGCCGAAGTTAGAAAGACTTGAACATGTGAGCATGGGGATTTGGGGTGAGCATGATCCTTTCGCTGGTATTATCCAGATCAAGTTAAGGCCGTATGATCTCAGCCACGCCCAATGTCATCCAGCTCTCCCCCTTTCCTTCTCCCACGAACCGTCCAACTGAGGCAGATAGACCGAGGGGCCTATGAGCTTGGTGGTTCTGAGGGAAGGACGGGGGGGAAACCAGTGACAAGGGGCGGGCACCGGCTCATGTAATAAACTTTACCTGATAGGGTCATGATCATTCTGGACAACATCTTGAAAGGCCGCCATTGTGGGCGTCTATTGCTCGAGCCATTTGGGCGAAGTAGTACCGTGGCCTATGCGAGTTGGCAGTGTAGAAGTTAGTGCTGTTCGAATTGTTAATCGATGCTGTGTCACAAACTTTGACTTTGAGTCGTATAGAATTTCGGTGGACGATAAGTGATGGGTTTGCGAGTTTCGTCGGAGGGAGTGATGTGGGTGAGTGGAAGAGCAAGAATTTATTCACACGACGAGCCGATTGATATATGGAAGTGCCACGTCACCACATTTCTGGCGAGGAGGGGTAAGTGACAAGCGCGAGATAAACCTAGGCACGTACGTAGACGTGATATCATAGGCCAATTGAGGATGAGGGGATCAGTAGCTGTAGCATTGTACCGTCGGATACAACCGGCGGATAAAGCCGAGCGAGAGGGGGATTATGAGAAGCCAGGCCCCGGTCACGTCGCGGGGCAGCGTCGGCGCGGAAGCGAAATTCTAATATGTCTACGGCCCCAGTATTAGGACACGAAAGCGGACGACAAGAAGCTTGTGCGAAAGCTTTTGGGCTACTCTTAGGACTGCCCTCACTGTACGAGCCTCAACCTCTCGCCACTGAATCGTGTGGCAATCCTTGTTTAGCCAGGACTATTAATGTCGGGGAAAAACTCGAGACTTGATATTGGCGGAACAGAAATTGTGTCGGCGACGGCCGGAGAACCTCCAGTGTTGTAGGTATTGTTCTTCTGGTCCATCGATGTCGTTCGTTTCTCATCATGTGATTATGCTTGAGGCAGCCTCGCCGTATCCATGGCGCTTTGCTCAACCATGCGGGCAGCCACGAAAGCATTTGGACCAGCAGGTTTTGGTAGCGTAGTGGGCTTCCGATTGGTTTGGGACTTCGTGATAGCGCTACAGGGTGAGCCAAGGAAGTCCCTGGTAGACACAACCACACGATCAGATCTCATCGCGAAAGCGCTTGCGACAGGAATGCGAAATCTCCTTGGCGTGCATGTATACCGGTCACTCAACATGCTGGCCAAACAGCAATGAATTTTCGTCACTCCGCAGTGCTTTTGACACGGTCCTAGTGACCAAGCTATCGCTGGGTGCCGTAGCCGAGCGCTGTATTTTTATTCAATGACTGCGGGCTGTTGCGGCAGCATCGTATCCAGTCCTCACCGCCACTGGGCGACATGATCAGGCGCAGAGGCTTGGTGGGTCCTGCTCTCCTCGACGATGGGCGCACTCGAGATAGTCAGAAGGCAGGCTCCCCTCGCTAGTCCATATCCCTCGCTTCTCTATTTGGGGCAGTCTGTTGATCTGGGAAAAGCACTGCGGGAAGGAGACCGCCATCTCGTTCACGAAGCAACAGACCCTAGTCCGTCGAAATCACCTTTAGGTAATACAAAGTCGCCGAAGTATCAACGGAGACGGTCCACTGCGACACGGTGATGGCCTGGAAACAATCGATAGGGCAGTCTGACGGTGCGGGACCTAGAGAAAAAAAGCCATTGTTGCCAGCGGGTGAGGGGCAGCAAGAGGGGCGAAAAGAACAATCCGCCCTCTTTTTCTTTCTTCAACACTCCACCCAGAGCTTAGATTTGGGCCCATGGGGCAAGGGTTCGCCCCCGTCACAGCTGCCCCAGTCCAATCACGAGTCCCTGACACATGGAAAACATGACAGCACTACTGGTGGGGCGTGCATGAAGTTCAGGGTCCAGCTTTTTCTCCCATTCGCCGCTTGGAGAGAGTCAGAAGCCAGAAGAAAAAAAAGTTGAGAGGTGAGGGGTCACTCTGGGTTTTTTTTGTTTACTTTGATAGGAGCTCTCCCCGCTGTGTGGTGGCTATAAGTTTCTGACGGCCGCTAGCTTTCGTCGTGGCTGCTCGTCATACACCTACCCTCCCATCTACTCTCCTTCCTGCTTTCCGCTTTCTTTCATTCTTCGCAAGATACCCCCATCCTTATTTCCACAACCACAACCACACATCCCCCAAACCACAACCATGTCTTCCGACGAGGGAATCGAGATCGACCCCCAGACCATCAAGGAGCTCGAGCTCCTCGAGGCGGCCCTGTCCGATGTCGACACCGAGATCATCGCCAAGCAGTACCTGATGACCAAGGACATCTTCGCACAGCGCCACAACACCATCTCCAAGATCCCCAAGTTCTGGGCCGTCGTCTTCAACAACGCCCAGATCGACCTCGAGGCCGCCATCACCCCCGGCGACCGCGAGATCTTCGAGCACGCCCTCACGGGCATCGAGGTCGTCCGCCCCGAGATCCCCGCCTCCGCTAAGCTCACCGACGCCGGCCTCTCCGGCTACGGCGAGCCCCGCAGCGTCACCCTGCGCTTCCAGTTTAGCGAGAACCCCTGGTTCAGCGACAGCGTGCTCGAGAAGACGCTGTACTACCGTTACTCCAAGGACGGCGAGGCGGGTCTCGTCTCGGAGCCTATCAAGATCAACTGGAAGGCCGGCAAGGACGTCACCGAGGGTCTGACCGACGCGGCCTACGCCTTCTGGCAGGCGCAGAAGAAGTCGGCCAGCCAGAACCTTGACGGCGTCGTGTCGGGCGACGCCCGCAAGGCCCGCGACGCCGCGGCTAAGAAGCTGCCCGAGTACAAGACAGTTGTGGACACGCTCGAGAACAAGGTCGAGGGTGCCATCAGCTTCTTCAACTTCTTCTCGTACCGCGGCCGCTGGACCAGCGCCGCCGAGAGCAAGGAGGCCAAGGCCGAGCTCGACGCCAGGCGCCAAGCCGCCCTTGCGGGCAAGCCCGTCGCCGACAAGGAGGAGGAGGAGGAGGATGACGACGAGGAGATGCCCGCCGAGGCCGAGGCCGAGACCTTTCCCGCCGGCCACGAGGTCGCCGTCACCATCGCCGAGGACATCTACCCCGGTGCCATCGACTACTTCATGTCCGAGACGCTCGACAGCGATGACGAGCTCGACGGTCTTGACCTCGATGATGACAGCGAGGACGATGACGACGTTGAGATGTCGTAAACGTCTGGGAAATGGGAATCGGAATGGGAAAAGGAAAGGAAAAGTTTGAAAAGTCTCAATTTAGCGTGGAATCTTGGGCCCGGGAAAACGGGGAACATCTAGAGGGATAGACGAATATAATGATTGACCATCAACACGAGCCCAAGTACAGTGCCAAACACGCCAGCTGTGATGATCTTCCGCAGCTGCTCGATCCCCAGAGTCCAACGAGGGGTTGAATCGTCCAGTGAGGTCCGAGCCGATGCTCGTAGCACTATCACAAACCCCGATCACCACCCTCCTTTTGCCTCCTCAAAAACCACGCTGGTGGGGGGCCCAGCTTCTGCCGACCCCGGTGCTCCTCGGGGATGCTCTCCCAGGCGGCCACTGTGCCCTCCCACCCCCTTGGCGTGCCTCTCGGGAACACGAACCGATCCTGCTGGCCAGAGACACTCACATCCACATCATCGCCAATGTCATCATAGAAGAGCCTCGGGCCACCATACACCTGGACCTGTCCCGCGTGTGTCCGCTGCGGATAGACGCGCATCGCACGCCGTCCTGGGTCCGACCCCCCAATTTCGAGCTCCAGCTCGAGCTCCCCGAGCGCCTGCGCCTGAGCGCGCATCCAGCCCAGGAACGGCGAGCCACCTTGGTACGGCACGTCGGCGGGGTCTACGGCGTCGAGCACGATCACGGCGGCCGGCGGCGCCTGGCTGTCCGACAGGTTGGGGATGCGCTCGGCTTCGCTCTGCTGGTCCTGCTCGCTGGTCTTCAGCTCGTCGTCGGCGGCCGTGGCTGCGGTCAGGAGTGTTTCGAATGCGCGCTGGTCGACGACGAGGTAGACGTCGAGCTGCAGTTGTGAGCGCCAGGGAGGCACTCCATTGGCACCGTTCTCGGACTTCGCATCGTCCTCCTCGTCCTCGTCGCTGTCGTCGCTGTCGTACTTCATCATGTCCAAATAACGGCGCCGGCCGTCCCGGTAGCTCTGGACCTGCTCGTTCACAAGCACCCGCAGCTCGTGCATATCGCCCTCATCGAGCTCCGTACGCCCGAACAACTCCCTGTCCGCGAGAACAGGCAGCACGAAACTCTTTGGCGTCTTCGAGTCCGCGTTCGGGGCAAACCCGGCCCTGTCGCCGTGACTGCTCCTGCCTTTGTGGTCCGCGCTGATCGAGCGAAGCGCTGTCCGTCGGAGCATGTCGTACGCCCGGGCCCACTGCGCCGCGTCGACGTCCCGCTCGTCGTGGTATGCTGTACGCACGACGACGAAGCCCCACGAACCCGAGGCGTCGGCGAGGCCGGTCATGGCGGTGTGGAAGGCATCCAACGAGGTCGGCGGGGCACCACCGCTTGGGCCGGCCATTGTGTGCGATGTGTCTTGGAGATGACTCTTTTGCGGACGAGGAGTAGGGGCCCCTTCGCAGCTTTTGTATTATGTTGCCCGCTTGTGATGACGGGTGGTGACCAGACAAGCAGGATCGTGCCAAGAATCTGGCGTCGCTGAAGGATTCGTGGTGGAGCAAACTCCCAGGAATCAGCACCACTCCCGACCGCCTCTCCCAGAGGGGATTTAGCCTGATTCCTCACGGGACCATGTACACCATGAAAACATCGGCAAGGATGACCAAATGGCGAAAGTAACGTCCGTCATGTGTTTAAAAAGGAATAAGTGCAGTTAGGAGACGAGATTGTATATTAGAACGACCATACTAAATCGATATTTCCGCGCGGTATGAAGTCGCTAGTGACCTGAAGCTAGACAAGTTGAACAAATACGTGTCTCTAGGAAGTCTGTCGAAACAATATGCGATCACTCATTCGGGGAGTCTCATCAGGGTTGTGAATTAGTTGCGATTGTCCCAGTACGAAGGTCAAGATTGATTGTTCACAATATTACCTGCGTGAAACTTTCGGTCATGCAAATCTGTCAGATTTCGTTGAGCTAGCATTTCTCGATTAAAAACCTAAGTGGGCAATCGCGTGAGCATAGACACTTCCATCACGACCAACAAATGTTGTTAGAAGCTCCGATTCCACCATGGTATGCCACGCCCGCCTTCGGCAAGGGCGATGGCCAATCGGCTCCCTTTCTGTGATACAAGGATGATCATAGTCCCAAGGTCTCGCATTCTCAATCCCCGCGCAGCCAAGAAGCTTGGCAGCGGTTTATTGCACTGAAGATTGTCAGCACTATTTCCTGCCGACGCCTGTCGCGCCCATGTGATGCTTAGAGGGTATATGTGGATGCTTTGGCTTATTGAAGTACACTAATGCTGTGTTGCTGGTTCCTGGGAGCACCTTCATACCATGAACCAACGATTTCATAATCACAAAAAACCATATCATGGTCAACGATGGATATCGTAGCCAGCATGGCGAGGCGGATTCTTGATGCACAGCAACCCGTGCCCAAAAAAGGAGACGAACGAGGTTTGACAATTTTTTCGGTCCGTGTTGCCTCAACGTTGATTTTCACCCGTCTTGGACTTGCAGGCGCGAGTGACGGATGAACATGTCACAAGAAGAGCATGGTCGGGCTTATAATCACTTTGCATGAGTGAGTGATGGGGGATGCATTTGGGGAGGGTTTCGAGTCTATGCTCAAGATACTGGCGTAAATGGGCCGTGATTGAATTCGACTCTCGCGATCAGATGACACAGCAGGCCTGTGTCTTTCTCGGTGAAACTAGCGTACATAGAGACATTTGTAGTTCCGTTTGAGTCAGGAATTTACAGCATTTCTCAAATCACGAGTCAGGGACTATAACAGATGAAGGCCCGCCGGTGGGAGCACGGAAGGGCCCGTGTAGACGCGAGGTCAGAGTCCGTGCCTCTGAGCTTGCCGCGAAAGCCCTGCCCAGATTAGCAAGGCTGCGGCGTTATGCAGTTTCGCTTGACTTGTTACTCCACCACGCCAGCATTCGCCACGTTTAACAACGCATCGAAACGGGGGCTCGGTGTTCGGAGCCGCGCTGCGGAGTCGATGGTGCGGTGCGGCTAAAAGGGGCACACCCAGCTGGCCCCTCGTTATGCACTGTACACTAGCGAAACAAAACCTTTCCGGGCCCCCCAAGGTGCCGAGGGCAACGAGACGCGAGCAGGGCGGTTGTCCCACTCCACACCTTATTTCCGGCGCGCCACTGCTGGGAAGATAAGGGCACTGCGGGAGCCAGCCGGCCGTTGTTTCTTCAGGTACGGCGGACTCTGTTATTCTCCGAGCCCATGAGAACGCTGACGATACAGCCCTTGGACTCCACTCTCTGTAACGTCGACCTCCGCAACTGCAAAGTTCCTGGTTGGCCACCGCCGGACAGTGAGCCACCCCTACAAGCAGCGGTCAGGAATGTTGGTCCCGTTAGTCCTGACAGCCAAGCCAGGATGCCACGAGCTAGCTGACGAACACCTGCATGAATGGCAATACAGCCCCTGCAGGCCATGCAGAAACGCAACAACCTTGGCCGCGGCCGAAGTGCCGTGACTGGGGCGCGCAAACTCCACCGCCGCGCAAGGATATCACTGCCAGTGATTGGGTTTTTGTCAGGGGCCACGGCGAAGTCCAAGCCAGAAACTGACAGCTGTCTCCACGATCTTGACACATGGGAGCCCAGGGTGCCGCCCCAATCAAGGATATGTCGCCGCGGCTGACGCGGAGCGATCCATGTCTATCGCCTCCCAGCCCACTCCAACACGCCCAGGAGGGGCACAGATGGTCGCCGTCGAGGGGCAGGCGAGGCAGGATGGCCAATACCTGCAAAGACGCCTCGTTATCTGTCAAAAATGCGCTATAAAGCACCACGCCCCTCTAGTCTGTCTCCAGGACCTCCTGCCCCGGCTCTAGTCTGATACTCCTCACAACCACACAGCAACATCATCCACCATGCCTCACACCACCAAGCAATGGATCCTGGCCAACAAGCCCACGGGCGCCCCCGTCCTGTCGGGCCCCGACGCCACCTTTAAGCTGCAGACGGTCGAGCTGCCCGCGATCAAGGAGGGCCAGCTGCTGTGCAAGGTCATCTACTTCTCCAACGACACCGGCCTGCGCAACTTCATCCAGACCACTGTGGCCCCGGAGCGCATGTACGTGCCCACCGTCGAGCTCGGCATGCCCATGCGCTCCGGCGTTGTCGCCGAGGTCATCGAGTCGTCTGCCCCCAACTTCAAGGCTGGCGACCTCGTCATGGACTTCCACCTCGGCATCTGGAGCGAGCTCGTCGTCCTCGAGGCCGCCACCACCCAGCCCATCGCCCCGCTACCAGCCGACATCTCCCTCACGCACTACCTCGGCGCGTTCGGCGCCTCCGGGCTCGCCGCCTACACCGGTCTCTACTTCGCTGGCGAGGCCAAGCCCGAGCACACCATTGTCATCTCCGCGGCTGCCGGCGCCACAGGCAGCATGGCGGTGCAGATCGCCGTCAAGCTGCTCGGCGCCAAGCGCGTCATCGGCATCGCCGGCTCTGACGAGAAGTGCGCGTGGGTGCGTGACGAGCTCGGCGCGCACGAGTGCCTCAACTACAAGAGCCCGACCTTTGCCGCGGACCTCAAGGCCGCGACCCCGGACGAGGTCGACGTCTACTTTGACAACACGGGCGGCGAGATCCTCGACCTCATGCTCACCCGCGTCAAGCACCACGGCACCATCGCCGTCTGCGGCGCCGTCAGCACGTACAACACCGACGAGGCCATGCCCATCAAGAACTGGTTCGAGGTCATCTCGGGCCGCATCACAATCCGCGGCTTCATCATGCTCGACTACATGGACAAGGTCCCCGCCATCCTCGGCGAGCTCATCGGCGCCGCGGCCCAGGGCAAGATCATCCTCGGCAAGGGCGAGACCATTGTCGAGGCGAGGATAGAGGAGCAGCCCGAGATCTGGATGCGTCTGTTCAGCGGCCAGAACCAGGGCAAGCTCGTCACCAAGCTGCAGATCTAGATGTAGTATGGTAGAGAACAATAAACAAAGTACACAATATATGAGATGACGACTTTTTGGTGAACCCATGTATTTCAGGTAGGCGCGTGAATTGATATACAGGCGAGGGAGTTCCAGATCAGATAGCGCTGCCGCAGGGTTGAGCATGCGCTTCTGGGCCTTCTGCTGAGCACTACGGTGATGGGACTTAACTTTGCGCCCATAGTGGACGGGAGCATCAATTGACAATGGACGAAGCAGGCGAACAAGGGTGTCCCGATGACGAGTGACACAGGCCTGCACGTTGGGAGGACAGGCTGGCCCTGCATACGGTCAGCATGTGTTTGGCAAGGGTCAACACGGGCGCGGGGAAGAAAAAGTCTCCTCATTCAGCCACTATATATGTGCTCACAAGGCAATCAAAGTCTACTTGCCGCGCAGTTCCCGCAGCTTCAAGTTCAGCTCGACTGCCATAGCAAGAACAAAATCGCCTACACCGTCTGCACCATCTGCTGACAATGGCCGGAGTGCCGCCTTGGCTTCGCGAAGTGCGCCATGGCAATTTTGGACCGACCCCGCGAGGCGACATATTCATGCGCCTGGACGACGATCTAGGTCCTTCACAAAACCCAACAGGTGCATTGGGAGAGTCTGGACACCCCGCGTGGCACAGTGAGAGGTGGGAAGGTGGTCGTTTCTCGTCCGAGCTACTTCAGATCGAAGCAGCTCATCGGGAAGAATATGCTTCGGGGCAAGACAAGCTCACCTTATTCCAATACGTCCCCGGGACAAACGATGATGGCCGTGTCAAGCTGACATGGCTTCATGTGAGCACAAATGGCTCCCCGACGGCTATCTTCCGGGACTTGATGATGCTGTGCCCATACCTGGGCGCGGATCTCCGCGGAAAAGCTCTAAGAGCATTGGATCTCGCAGAGAAGCACCGTGAACAACGCTACCAGGGATCCCACGACACAGAGTCTTTCAATTCCGGTGACGACATGTTGTCACTGTTCTCAACCCCTTATCTGTGTCTGGAATCCGGTTCGCAGAGTCACGCATTGCCTGGCCAGAGTCTACTCGCTCGTCTGTACGGCTACGATATCGACCCTCGGCGAAATACGAAACAGATCATCACCGAGCTTCTCTCAGATCACCTCCATCAACGTTGTTTGCGAGTTGCAAACTTTTGGGTTCTACTGGCCCGCCAAGGAGACATGGAGATCATGATTACTTCATCTGGCCACGCCTTGCAAGCACTGAGTCGAGATGTGTTGGACATGAAGCCAGCAGCCAGACCCGAGGACTTCTGCAACATCCTTCTCTTGTTCACTGATCGTGGTCTCTTCGGGCACACGCGCTCCAAGAGCCGCGTATTCAACCTCGTCGTTGAGCGGTCGTGTTCGTACGCGCAGCTCAGAAGGTACATCGAAGTGGCAGGGAGTCTGCATAGTTATGGTCGGCAGATACCGCCACCCACACGAAATGGGGAGTGCCTCGTCCCAGAGCTATGGCTTCAAATGCTTCGCGACCTCGGTCAGCACGCACACTCGTTGCAAGTGGACATTTCCTTCGCGCGGCCTGGGCCCCCTCCCCTTATGTTTGGTTCCCGGCCATTTCCCTCCTTCCGGACCAGAGCTCAAGCACGGAAGAACCGCGATCAAGCACGCAGAGGAGTGGCGGGTGGAGCCTGGACACGGTTTGTCGACCGCTCTCGTCACGAGACAGATAGTAGTATTCTCGGGGAGGGCGATAGTGCGGACAGCGACAGTGAGGACTCCTCTGCCACCACGAGCTCATCGTCCGGGTCCAAGTCCACAGTCTTGGACGGTGACGACAAGCAATCCGCGAAGAGTAGACGCTCGGGGTCTCAAGCATCAGCACATGGCTCAGAGAAATCAGGGCAAGGTGCCGATTTCGCGTGCAAAAGTGATGATCACAGTACGTTTGGCTTGAATCCTCCACGGAACGATAATTGAATTTCCGCTCGTTGCAGCCTAGATACTGATAACGAATCAGACTCACTTCGGTGCAGTCGTCGAACACAGCCGCTCGATCCCATGTCGACGCCGGAGGATGAAGGCGAGGCCGTAGAGAATCTGAGCCCATGTGCCCTCCCGTTCTTCACATGGCCGCTACACAACTAGATGCAAGAATCCCGGTCAGAATTCGTGGATAGAGACCACACAACCTGGAGAGTTCTCGACAAGATCCAAGATGACATTAAAGCATCTGCGTAGGCAGGAACATATGAAAACAGCTTCCGCTGCACTTATGGCGAGCTCAAGCGGCGTCTTGAGCCACTGAACCAACCGCAGACCGTCTATCCTGTGTTCAACAGTGTTGGCGAGGGGCTGGCAGACATCCTGGTGAAGGTTCTGAGCTCATTCGTCCCCCTTGATAGCCCAGCAGCAAAGCATCCGATGCTCCAGAGCTTCTGGGGAGCGGCGGACGAGTTCTTGCGGCAGCTGCGAGTGCATGGTGGTGAGCATAGCCGCATAGCAGACGAAGGCGTACAGTGGGTTATCCGGGAGCCCCTGATGACAACACACCCGGGGCCGGCAGTGTGCAGTGATTGCGATGCGGACACAATATTTCCGACAATGGACCTCGCGCTGCAGCACTATCACTCGGAACATCGCAACTGTCCCATGGCAGGCTTTATCACCACCACGGAGGAGGGGCGCGATCCATGCTTCTCTTGGATACACCCACTGAAGCCCCGAAAGCTCTACAGCGACATATCTGGATCCTCAGAAGGAACTGATTTCCGGTTGCTCACTGACAAATTCCGGTCTTTGCTCTCAAGAATCCGGGGCATCCAGCTATTGGTCGCTCAACCTATAGGGCACGGGCTGGACTCTCGCATTGGTCGGCCGCGATTGACTCTTAGTCTGGTCCACGCCTTCCGGGAAATGTTGCATTGGCTTCTCACAATTGCCCACAGCTGGACGCACACTTTTACAGACGAGGAAGACGCTGACCGCCGTCTCGAAGACGCTGCTACGGAAGCGTCGAAGGCCATCAAGGACGTCGTCAAGTACTTCTCGAACGCGACGATGGAAGTGATGCAGTCAAATCTCGGGCTCATGGAGGCTGACCCAATTATTCACGAGAGCGTCGGCGCTCGTTTCGTTGCCCTGGCGCTCATTAATAAACTCCAGAACAGCACGCTAGCACACGCAAGGCAGTACAAGGACATGCATCCGCTCACGCTATATCATCGTCACTTCCGACAGTTCCGCTACGAAGGGCGCCGTCGCCCCCGGAAGTCCTTCTTCACGTCGATCCATCAATACGAGGAGGAGCTCCAGGCGTTGCTCGACGTCGTCCAGGACCAGCACTATACCCTGCGCTGGTTTGGCAAGGTGGTGCTCGAGGGTGACCGCATCCCGCCGAAGCCATATGAGAAGTACGGCAACGAAGAAGTCCTTGTCACGTCATATGACACACCAAGTGACAGTCCCAGGTGCACAGAGGCGCGTCAGATTCACCAACAGCAGCTGTTGCTGAAGGAGAGGCACACGCAGGCAAATAAACTGCTCGACCAGAGCGAGCACCTACGCGAAGAGGTCCTGCACCTCATCGACCTCCTCGAGGAGGGCCACGGCCGGGCGATCCGCGTCTTCACCATCGTTACGCTGGTATTCTTGCCGCTGTCGTTTGCCACAAGCTTCATGGGCATGAACACGACCGACATCCGCGACACCGAGCACGACCAGCGGATCTTCTGGGCTATCGCAATCCCCGTGACGCTGCTCACGCTGACGCTTGCTTTCCTGTACGGCTATCACGGCGAGGACCTGATGGAGTGGGCGCGGGAAACATGTTCGAGGCGTGGCACGCGCGACATTGCCCTGTATCCGCAAGCTTCTCCAGGTATGTCAGATCACCGACCACCAAGCCAGCCAATGCCACAGTCAAACCAGCAGCCACCACATAATATGACAGATGTCATGACTACGTTTGAAATCAACGAAGAGACCATGAATACTCGTGATAGAGGAAAGAGGCCAGGGTTACATTTCACGCTAGAGGCTTTTCTGAACTCTAGAAGGCGTAGGAGACACAAGACACAAAGGAAAAGGTAAACATGACGTGCCTCAAGCCAATTATAATGGAACGTCACAATGCTTCGGAATGAAACAAAGGTTACTGGAAAATGTAACATAGGCATTTAAGGACTGCAGCGGTGACATGTAGAACTTTCTGTCATGCCTTCAATGCCGTCCTGCTCGATAGCTCAACGGCAGTGCTTTCTCTATCAACACACTCTCTCAGACCCGACCTCGCTCCAGGAACCTGTTTGGAATATCCACATGTCTGCAACGGATATACTCGCACAAGTTCTTCCCTAGGCTGTCGAAGCTGCTCGTCGAGTTGAACCCGCGATCCAGGTGGTCCTTAAGCAGGAAGTGCACCGCCTTGATGTTCGGGAACTCACAGCGATCAATCTGCTTGCCTACGTCGTCCTTGCCGAGCAACTCCCGCAGCTTTCTCGTCGACAGGATGGTCCGCAACCACTCGTACTCGTCGTCCCGGCGCACAAAAAGGCCCAGGTTGCAGTTCGACGACTTGTCCCCTGACCGGCCCAGCACGACGTAGCCCAGCGGCGCGCGCGTCGTGGGGCCGAACTGCGACAGGTCCGCGGGGCTGGCGGTCTCGTAGCTCGGCTGCTCGCGGGCGTACTCGGCCGTGACCTTGGGCGTGGGGATCTCGACGACGGTGCCGTCAGGCAGGTGGGCCGTCTCTTTCACGAAGCTCTGCGGCATGAGCGTGGCCCAGTACTCGAAGAAGGGGCGGCCGATGGCCGTGCGCATGTCGGGCGCCATCGTGCTGCCCGGGTACCCCTGGAGGAGGTTCTCGATGCAGTACCGCGCGAAGCTGCCGCGGTCCGAGTCGGTGAAGCTCGCGCCCGATAGCAGGTCCGGGTCCCGCGTCTGCGCGAAGATGCGCAGGTCCACGGTAGCCTCGTTCTGCGACTGCGGGTCCTGCGGCACGCCGCCGGCAATCATGAACTTGAGGCACGAGAACTTCTTGGCGTCGTCCCCCATGTTGCGCAGCGTCTGCCGCTCGACCATCTTGAGCTTCTCCTGGATATCGAGGCCCGTGAGGTAGAAGTGGAACTCGGCTTGCCAGCCGCCCTTTGCCGTGAAGCCGACTGCGGAGGTTGTTGTCAGCATATATTCATCCTCACAGCTGTGGAAAATAGAAGAGAAGACTCACCTTTTGTTGTAGAGGGCGGCGGCAGTCCCTTGACACCTGAGACTTTGACCTCGTTCTTGCCAATCTGCGTGATAACCATATCCTCGATGGACGCCGTCACGTCCGAGTTGTAGTACAAGGGTCCCTGGATCTCGTAGAGCAGCTGGCTGGCGACGGTATCGGTCGTTACGAGCCCGTCGCGGCCCTTCTCCATGGAGATGACGGCCTCGCCCTTCTCGTCGATGGCAGCTATGGGGTCTGCGAACCATCTGTGGTCAGAAAGCATTTCATCGGGCAATCATCATGAGGTAACACTCACAGCCCATATCGGTATCATTGTCACCGAGGTCCTTGAATCCGGAATAGTATCCGCCAGTTGCGTACGTGCTGCATTCGATGATGTGCCCGATCATGAGCGCGCCGGCGAGCTCCTGAATGTTATCGTCGCGCGTCCAGCCGTGCCACCACATGGCCGCGCCAACGGTGACACTGGCGTCTGCCACACGTCCGCAAAGCACGATATCGGCGCCGCCCTTGAAGCACTCCGCGATTCCCGTGCCGCCGAGATAGCACTGTGCGCAGATGGGCTCGAACCCCCAATCCTTGATGGGCTTGTTGGCGGGCAGGTTGAGGAAGGGCTCCTCGCCCTTGCGGTACAGCTCGAGGGCGGCGTCGGTCACGTCGTCGCCGTCGACGACGCCGACCTTGAGGCTCACGCCGTGCTTGGCGATCAGCTTCTTGACCTCCACCGCGAGCCCGTGGACGTCGCTGGCGCCCGCGTTCACGGCAACCTTGACGCCGCGTCGCGCGAGATGTGGGATCGCTGGGTCGATCTCCTCAAGGAAGTACGGCTCGTAACCCTTGGCGACAAGCGTCGAGCCAGTTGACATCTTGGTCTGGGCGAGGCGGTCGCGCTTGTCGGAGCCGCGGAGTGTCATGTTGCATTCACTATAGAGAATAAGTTGTGGTTAGACTCGCAGAGTGATTACAGGTCAAGGATAGTGCTGCGGATGGGGATGGGCATACCTCATCCAGTCGCCCGTGATGACATCGACATCCTCATTAGCCGCCATGTCGGCCATGGCACGTTTCCTGTCGTAGACACCTGATATCTTTCGTGTCAGTACCGTGTTCTGACACCCTGATCGGTGGAGACTGGTGAAGACTCACCTCCAGAGCATCCCGCGATGCGAATGGGCCGCTTCGGGCCGGAGCCGTTGGCCCCATTGACAGAGTCCTGGATCATAGGCGCCATCGTGTAAGATGTGAGACGTGCAGAGAGGAAGAGCAACGGGACTAAAATGAACTGTTGAAGGGCTCTGACAGGTGGAGGGTTTGGACTTGAGATTATTTAAACTCCCTAGACCGTGGCTAAAAGATCGAAGGCCGGAAATAGATCACCTGCCGGCTATCAACTTGCGCCACGACTATCAGGCACGTCTGCATGTTGACGAGGATATCTGTGGTACGCTGCAGCTTGCCCTCCCGCTACGGCGCAACCCGACCTGCCGTTTTCCCGAGACCTCGCATCGGAGAGCGCCGCGCTCGGTCACCTGTGGGGGTGGCAACGACCCTCCTGGTGGTGTACGAGGGTCAGGATGTGGGCTGGGACACGGCGGGGAGAACGCTAATGATTCATTGCGGACAGACTGAATCAGCAGGTCGGCCGATGGCCCACTCCTCCTCAGGATAACTGATCCCCGAGCCAGTGATCTGAATAGCCGAGTGGCAGAGCTGTGACGCGGGCGACATGGCATGTTACAGAGATGCTGAATAGCAATCGGTGGCTGTATGATCACAAGCATGTATGTGATGCACTCTGAGAAGCTCAATCACCAATACCAAGTTTTGGAAAAAGGGCGGGCAAAAGTTGCGAGCGGTTCAAAACGAGAAAAAGCTTTGAGTGTTAGACTTAGAAATTACTCTAGTTTTCCCTTTTGCTTTGAGTGGTGTGTTCAAATTACAAAAACATTAACGTTATTCACCACTTGCAACAATTGTTGGGCTCGCACGATACGTCGTGTTTCTTTCACACCAACTAGCCTATTCTCTATGCAAAAACCCCTTGATCAGCTTCAACTTGGTGTGCACCAGCCCTGTTCTCAGATGTTTCGTGTTCCCGATGCTGTCCTGTATTGCCTTACTCGGAACGTGCACGTCAACCAGATACTCGGGCGATTCGTATGTCTCCAGCACACAGATCCTGTTCTCGTGCTTGGGATCCTTGTTGACCGCATACACCCATGTTCCAGGCTCGTCGTCGCGTCCCGTGTTGACCACCTCCTGCCAGTAGGGGATCGCAGTATCGACGCTCCCGGGCTGGTATGTCAGGTCGGCGAACAGCACGTGCGGGTCCTGTTGGTCCGAGATCGCCTTCGTAACGGCAGGCCGCGAGAAGTGGAATCCGGGCATCATCTCGAGCTCGTTGATCTGGGGGTCGCCGCTGAGCCGGGCGCCGCTGCCCATCCAGTCCATCATCTTCTTGACGGTCGGCGTAGACATGTGGGAGTTGAACGTGGCATCGTCGGCGTACCTTGGACAAGGTAGGAGGCTCAGCTTTGTTTTATAGTTGCCCGTAGGGAGTTTCAACGACTCACTCTTCGACCGCATAGACCACATTGCCATCTAGGTCATCGCGGGGCAGACAGATGGCGTATTTCGCGATCCCAGGTTCGCTTTGCAGGGCGTAGTCGGACGCATCACTCAGAAATTTGATAAACTAGGCCGCCGCATTAGCCTGAGAAGGAAAAAACATAGGCCGTAAACAACTGACCTGTTCTTTGGCCTCTGCATCTGCCAGAGGCATGCGAGCAACAACGAGCTTCCGTGCCATGGTTCGGGGTTACTGTTTGTGTAATGCCGACCAAATGTCGCTGGCGAACAGAGTAATCGAGACGGGTTGCCCAAGGTGGCAAACAGGGCCGAAGACGCGAAGTTAGGGGGGCTCGTTCCGTGCGGGTTGCTCTCAAAAACGGGATAACAACTCCGGCTAGGAACAGCTCCTCAAGAGCGTTTGCCGAGGGGAGCAAAAGAAGGAGGACTGGATGTCTCTCGAGTCATACATCTAGGGTCCAGGCAAGGAACTCGACTCGGTGTCTTGCGAACCATCAGCACTTGGAGTCCTGACCGATCAGGGATTCCCCGCAGTCATTCCCTCGTCCCCTTCCACAGGGGGCACGGGGAAGCGGAGCTCGTTAGACTTTGCGCTAATGACGCGCCTGAATATTGCAGCAAGAGAGGGGTGAGGTTGAGCTTGCTTGCAGATCCGGGGAAAGGGTTTCCGTCACGCCCAGCCCACTCCTCCAGGACTCATCGCCATTCCAAAGAGCGGAGCCACTCGAGCACAGAGTCAGCAGTGGAGCCCGACGCCACTAGTGGGTAGTGAATCAGCACAAGACGAGGCTCGCTTGGTCCTAGTGACGACGTTTGACAGCCGGGGACACACCACAGCTCGGCCAAGGAGGACCGTCAGGGGGCTACAATGATGAGCATGGATTTCTTCTTCACGACGAGCTCTGCCGCACCACCCTCCGCCTCCACTCTACCATCCATCATCGCGGGGGCCACGACTGATTCATTACTAGCTCCTCCAGACCGGTCACAACAGGTCCCGTCGCGGTCTGTGGTTACACAGGGTCCACAGCAGTGGGATCCCACCATGCATCACCATCACCATCGCGGGGCCCAAGCCTCGAGTCTGGCCACCGGAGGAACGTCCCCTCCCCAGGGGCTCTTGCCCCCAGCAGCCCCTGACGGGGCAGAGACCTCCTCGACGTACCAGTCCCACAGCAGCAGCAGAAGCAGGGACCTGGAGCTCGAGCGCAAGCGGGCGCGGGACCGGCGATCCCAGCAGGCCATGCGCGACCGAAACAAGTGGACCATCCAGAACCTCACACAGCAGGTCGCCTCGCTGTCGGCGGCACTCGACGAGCAGGCCAGCACGGCGTGCCGGCTCGGCGACCGCGTGAAGCTCCTGGAGCGTGAGAACTGGCAGCTCCGGACGGCGCAGACGACGCCAGTCCCAATGACGGCGACGACGCTCACGCCTCAGACGACTGCGGGCTCGCCGGGCGGTGCTGCCACGGCCAGCTCGCCGCCCATGGATCATCAGCATCACCAACCGCACCAGCAGCCGCACTTCCGGGCTACGAGGCTGCTCAGTACCACATCGGAGGGGCCTGCTCAGACGTCCTTCTACTCAGACTACCTGCTGTCCACAAGATGCCATGAGCCGTGGGAGTTGCCGCCCTTCAACACACCTCATAGCTGCATCGCCGATGAGATCGTTCAGGGCGTCGTCGCCACGGAGCGGCGGAATCGTCACTACTCCGCGACAGAAAGTTTACCTCAGCCCGCGCCATCCCCAGTCCTCTCGAGGCAGGGCATGGCATCACAACATCCCGAGTCCCCACCAATACCAGCATCGGTCCTCGCCAACGAGGCATCCTCCACTACCACCGGCATAAGAGGAAGTCTCCCGCACTCCCAGCAGCAGCAGGGCCCGCCTACCCCGAGACCGAACCCCACCGCCTTGAAGCCCAACCTCGCCGCGCTGATCCACAAGGACCAGCAGACGGACGACGAGATCAGCAACATGGTCGGCGGCATCGTGCGGAGCTACACCGAGATCGAGACGCTGCCGAAGCAGGTCGCCGTCTTCTACTGCATGTCGATCCTCGTCAAGTGGCTCGTCTCGCTCGACGCGCGCACCTGGGAGAATCTCCCCGCCTGGCTGCGGCCGCTGCCGTGCCAGCTACAGATTCCGCACGCGGCGTGGGTCGACCGGATACCGTGGTGAGTTGAACCCTCAGTCCCGCGTCCTCGTAAACGCAGGTTCACGAGTACTTGCTGGCCGGAATCCTGACTTGACACGTTACAGGCCGCGAGCACGGCGCTACCTTGTCCAGCACCCGGAGATAACCCTCGACGCGTTCGCGTCAAAGTACAGCTCCAGCCTGTCCGTGCTGTGGGACTACGACCACGAGCACGTGCTCATCAGGGTCGACGGCGGTGGCGGCGCGGCGAAGACGGTGCTCATCAACCCCATCTTCGAGCAGCACATCCGGCAGCTCAAGTGCTGGACCGTGGGCGAGACGTTCCGGACGCACTTCCAGGAACTGGCGGAGCTCATCGAGATGGACAGGCGGGAGTGGGATCGGTGATGGCATTTATTTGACACCGGAATGAGAGGCGGCGGGATGTGTGAGACATGACGAAACGACAAAAGTAATGACATCTGTAATAGCTCGAAATGATACCCCTTCACAAGTTCACTATTTGATCGTTGAAACACCAACATGACTACTCCCCATACCATCACAGCTTCGCACCCTCCTCCTTGATCTTGGCATACCCGTTCGACAACGCAACCCTCCCATCCCCTTTCACCCTCGTCTCAAACCGGACGTCCATTACCCCGGCCTCACTGCCCACGACCCACATCCTCGTCTCGAGCTCGTCGCCCGGGTACACGACACTCTTGAACCGCGCCCCGAACTCCTTGAGCCGGCCCGGCTCCGACCCGCCGAGCTTCCGCAGGACCCCGTGCGCGGCAATATTCCACGTGCCCAGTCCCTGGAGGATTGCGCCTTTGAAGCCCGCGCGCCGGCCGAATGCGTCGTCCGCGTGCATCGGGTTGTAGTCCCCGCAGAGGCGGTACAGGAACGCGATCTCAGGGGTGGTCGCGAGGGTGTGCACCGCATCGGGGGCGCGGTCGGTCGGGGTGATCACGGGGGGCTTGGAGGGTCCACGGGGCCCGTTGTAGCCGCCCTGCCCAATGCCGAACGCCGTCGAGGTGAGCTTGACGTAGACGGCGTTGGTTTTTGCGTCGACGAGGGAGCCCTCGGACTCGAGGATCATGGCGCCACCTGTGTTGGACCACGCTGGTGTTTAGTGTGGTGCTGCAGGAGGAGTGTCGAATATGCAGTATTATGATGAACTGATGAACGAACCTTTATCATAAACCCCCTTGACACGGTTCCGGATCTCCAGGTCTAAACCCTCTGAGCTCACGGGCAGCGGGCGGATGATCTCGATCCCGCGCTCCCCGTCGACGGACCGCTGCGCGTCGAACGGCGGGCATCCGGGCACGTCGCCGGTGGTGGTCCGCGCGATGAAGTCGAACACGTCCTGGTCCGTCTGCTTGAAGCCCAGGTTGATCGGGAACGTGGGGAACGCGGCGAAGCGCGGGTCGAGCTCGTAGAGGAAGTGCGTCTCGTCGGCGGTGCAGCCGATTGCGTTGGCCTGTGTTTTTGGTCAGTGATTGTCAAAGGTGGGCCACAAGGGTGAACGGGAGCATGTAGGGTGTGCGATCTGTGGCAGTGACAATGGGGTCATGGGGAACGCAGGGACGCTTGGTTCTCTGTTGTACGTACGAAAAGAAGCACATCGCGCCGGTTGTACGAGCACTTTATCGGGGGATATTCGTAGCCGGCGGCTTTCCTAAAGTCGACGTTATCGTAGCGCCCGGAGGCGTTCTTGACGGGCTTGTCGCTGGCCATGAGGAGTGTATCGATGCTCTGTTGCACGGAAACGTGAGGTCGCACCCAGGTACAAGCGAGACAACAACAACGGGGCAGGTCGGCGGAGAACGTAAGCCCTCCAAGCCACCGGGTTTAAATCAACTGGTTCTCCAATTCCTCAGAGTTGGGGAAACACCACCCCGCAACATGGAGTACCGCGGGCAATTCGGGCACCGGCCGGTGGGTTCCGGGGAGAGCAGTGTGCTAAACGGACAGCCCCGAGGGCGCTACACGTAGCATTCTGGGACCTTCATCGTCCCCTCCCTCCACTTGCCTGTGATTTTGATGTCCAATGGAAACAAGTATTTCTGTCTTGACTGCTAAAGAAATATGCTAGCCCCTGAATTGGTTCTTGGACACACCTCATTGCCAGTTCCTGATCATGCTCAAGAATGGCAGGACATGTGCCGTTTTTGTGCTCACACAGTTAATATTAATCAATAAACGCAGGAGTCGATGGCATACAACAGATGGAGTAATCTGGCACAGGTCACGGTTTTCCTTCTCAACACTGGATCGTAACCACCGAATTATCACGTTCAGAGCTTTGCTCGCGCCGCTTTAATGGCACTCGCCCTCCTCCTATCCTCCTCCTCCACGAGGTCCGCCGGCATCTGGACGTGCCTCGCCCTCAGAAACTCCCCAAAGCTCTTCGCGAACCCGTCAATCACACTGCTGCTGCTCACCCCGTCCTGCAGGATATCCCTCACGACAAAGTGCACGGCGTGCAGGGCCGCAAACTCGCACCGCTCGACGACATACCGCGGATCCCAGTCGTCAGCCAGCAGCTCGCCGAGCTTCTCCGAACTCAGGAAGCTGCGCAGCCACGTCCACGCGCGCGGGCTGCGCACCCAGAACCCGACGTTCGCGTTGCCGCCCTTGTCCCCGCTGCGGGCGAAGACGAGATCGCCGAGCGGCCGGGTTACCCAGGACGAGGTATTGATGTATGCGTTTGAGAGCAGGGGCGCGGTGTGCTGTCGCTGCGTCGGTGCTGAAGCGGCACACGAGGCCGCGCCCAGGGGCTTGACGTGGATGGTCTGATGTCGCTCCTTCTGGCGCTCTGCACCCGATGACGAAACCATGTGCACGGTCAGGGGGATATCGGACTGCGGTATCAGACTCGGGAAGTACCGGATGTACTCCTTGGGCTCCATGGTCCGCCAGTCCATGGCCAAATGCAGGCCGCAGTAGCCCTGCATGCCGTTGTAGAAGATTGCGCGGCGAAACTTCAAGAACGCGTTCCTGTCGTGGGACTGGGCGAACATGCGGATGCCCACGGTGCACTCGTCCTGCGTGCGCGGATTCGACTTTGCGGAGCCGAACCTGGTGATGCTGATGGTGGTGAAGTCCGCTGTGTCGATCTGCCGCATGATCTGTTCCTTCATGAGCCCGAACTTCCAGTCCGTGTCCAGGCCCGCGCAGAAGCCCGTGATCTCAGCCTGGTAGCCGCCGCGCAGACACACGGCGAGCTTGGCCGTCGGGGGCGGTGCAGAGCCCCTGATGCCCGACAGCCTGACGCGGTCCTTGCCGACCTCTTCGAGTGCGGCGTGCTCAATGTCCGCGACGACGTCGGCGTTGAGGTACACGGGGCCCTGGATCTCGTAGAGCAGCTGCGCCTTGCACGTGTCCACTGTCACGGAGCCGCCAGTCCCGGGTGGTTTCGTGATGATGCTCACACCGGAACCGTCAACCTCGGCGATCGGGTAGCCCAGGTGGTGCATTTGCGGTATCTCCTGGGCGCCGCAGAAGTTGCCGCCCGTGACGTATGCGCCGCATTCAATTAGGTGGCCGGCCATCAGACTGCCCGCGAGCTGCTGATGGTACTCGCTCGACTCTGGACTCCAGCCGTGCCACCACGTCGCGAGGCCCATCACCGTGCTCGCGTCGCAGCACCGCCCACAGATGACGATATCCGCGCCCGCCTCGAGCGCCGCCACGATCCCCAACTGCCCCGTGTACACGTTCGCGGCGAGGACATCGCCCATCTGATCGGGTGCCAGAGTCGTCCCAGCGCGGTTCAGGTGCGTAATGCTCCCAAACTCTCCCGCCCTCAGACGCTGGGTGACATCGTCCCCCGTGACAGCCGCGACTCTCACACTCGTGATACCCAGGCTGCGGAAGTACTCGTCCACCTTCTCCGCCAGGCCGATTGGGTTGAGCGCGCCGCCGTCGTGCACGACCTTGATCCCTTTCTCCGCCAGGAGCCGCGCCGCATCGCCTTCGTGCCAGGCCAGCTGCTCGAGGAAGTTGGGCTCGTACCCCAGCTCTGGCCGGGTCTGCCGCTCGATGGCCTTCCACGCGATGTTGAACTCCGCAAGGTAGTCGGCCGTGATGGCGTCGACCGACCCGGACTTGGCGAGGTTGTAGACCTGGTCGATGCCGTCGCCTATCGCTCCGGAGGCGTTCCCGATGCGGATGGGCCGGCGTGGAGATGATTTTGCAGGCATCTTGGGCTGGGAATCTAGACTTTGCTGAGATCTCGACGGCTACTTTTGCCCTGACTGCGGCTGTGAACGGTACTGTAGCGATCTTCTGAGCCCAGATCTGCTATCTCTGGACAGTCGTAAGAGATGCCTTCGGGTCAATCGCGGATTACCTAAGCAAGACTGACGACTTCCTGGTGCTTTTCTTGCGTTCTGCCTTGCTGGCGTTTGTGAAGACCTGTCGAGATGCCGAGGGAATGTTCTGCCGTCCCGGCTCGAGGAGTCTGCCAAGTGTCCCCGGCGGTGAACTGATGGCTCAATATTAACTCCACTTCCCATTCATCCGAGCAAGTACATCTGCATTTGCGACACGGCCAGCTGTTCTGCACGAAGCTAGAGGTGAAGTCAGAGGTCTCGAGGATTCAGATGTGTCAGACGAAGGCCCCTTTCCTCCGTGACTGCGGAGCACGCGGAGGAATGACCCTTGCTCCAGACCTTCCGGTGCGACGATCGTGCGGGGATAAGCTGGGGTCGTGTCTTAGGTTACCAGGGTCCTCCGCTAATCCTTTTCCCAGGGACGGCTGAATCATTAGCCCTGGTGTCTCCGGTGAGCTACCCCAAGCTCTCCACCGCGGCCCAGTTCCCCTCGCTTGCATAGACCTAGGTTTCTGGACCCCGGCCTGATAACGTAATGTCCATGCCAGCTTCAGAGACCAGTTAGTCAATGCCGTCGGATTAGGATTGAAACATGCGCTTCTGTGGTCCCGTGGCGTGTTGGTCGAGTCAGAAGCTCTCACTGTGTGTCAGGACTCCGAGATCCCAAGACCCAGATGCCCCAGCCTCAGCGGCGTCAAGGTCGCGTAGAGGCTCAGCATTACTGTATGCCCGGCGCTCAGATACTACCGACCCTACTGTTGAAGCCCCAAGGTCTTCCGGCATCCAAGAGTGGCGAGAGTCGGCCCATCATGGCGAAGCAGCACATCTACCACTCCCCGTACCCGACACCGCACGTCCCGACAGACTTGTCAGTCCCTGAGTTCCTGCTGAGGACGAACCCAGATGGTGTACATCAAGACAAGGTCATCCTCGAGGATTTCGAACAGCCCGGTGGCTGCTCAATCACGTATGGCGAGCTGCGAAGGCGGGCAGCTTTACAGGCAGGTGTGCTGAAGGAGAAATATGGCATACAGCAAGGAGACATAGTCGGGTTGTTTGGGCTCAACACTGTTGACTGGGCCGTGCTGTGCCTGGGAATACTGTGGGCAGGAGGCACGTTCTGGTAGGACTTTCCCCATGGTCTAGAAACAACACTGAGCTGACGCTCTGATCTCACGACTCAGCTCGATGAACCCGCTCGCCACAAGCCACGAACTTGTCCACTACCTGGAGCTCACAAAGCCCAAAATCATCTTCGCTGACGACGAGCTCGTCAGCCGAATCGAAACCGCTGTCCGTGGCTTATCTTCACATCAAAAACCACACGCAGCACATATCAGCACAGTCTCCCATGAAGCCCGATCCCTGCAGCACCCAGCACCACCCTTCTCCCTCGCAGGCCATGACAACCGCACCATCCCCGCCGGTATAATCTTCTCCTCGGGAACCTCCGGTCGCCCAAAGGCAGTGCAGCTCTCGCACCACTCTCTCATCGCGCAGCTGCTCGTCGTCCGCGCGACCAATCCCGCCACCCACGCCGCGGCCACGCGCGAGGTCTTCTTCCCTTCTTTCGCGCACATCTACGGGATCGTCTCGGGCGTGCTGCTCCCCGCGTGGGTCGGCTGCTCGGTCGTCGCGATGCGCCGGTTCGATTTTGTCCGGTACATCACGCGGTGCAGCGAGATCCGGGCCACGCTGCTGCGGCTCGTGCCCGCTACTGCGGCGCGGCTCGCGTCTGATCCGGCCGTGCGCGGGCTGGATCTGAGGAGCGTCAAGAGCGTCATGTGTTCTGGGGCGTCGCTGCCCGCGGAGACGATCGCGGGGCTGAAGGCGCTGCTGCACCCGGATGTTGTCATCTTGAACGGATACGGGATGAGCGAGGGGACGATCAGTCTGCAGCGCGAGGGCCAGGCCGAGACGAAGCCGGGGAGTATCGGGCGGCCTGCGGCTGGGGCGCAGGTGCGGATCGTGGGTGATGATGGGGTGGATGTTGCTGGTCCGGGGGTCGATGGGGAATGCTATTTGCGCAGTCCGACGTTGTTTATGGGATACAAGGACAACCCTCAGGAAACGGCGGCTACGCTGGACCAGGATGGGTGGCTGCGCACGGGGGATGTGGTGCGGATCGACGAGGATGGCGATATGTGGCTTACAGGGAGGAAGAAGGAGCTTATCAAGTACAAGGGGAACCAGGTTGCCCCAGCTGAGCTCGAAGGAATCCTGCTCGAGCATGAGCTTGTAGCAGATGCGGGTGTCTGCGGCCTGGTGGTGGACGGCGTAGAGGTACCTGCGGCATGTATCGTTCTTGTGGAGCACGGAGGAGACACACAAGGCGTGCTGGCGAGGATACAGGATCATCTCCATGAGCGGGTTGCACCGTACAAGAGGCTGCGAGGGGGAATCTATGCCGTGGCGGAGCTACCAAAGGGCAGTACGGGGAAACTGTTGAGGAGGCAGCTGCCTAGCATCATTGCTGGGTTGGTTGATGTGAAGGCGAAGTTGTAATTCCGAAGGAATGCAGATAGCCCAACGGAGAAAGTTGATGGACTGTGCTTTATCATTTAACTTGCCGACTGTGTCTAGATCTTTCAAAGAGGAGAAAAGCAGCAGCGGAACGGGAGGAAACAGAGACAAGACAAGTACTCGAAGCTGATACGCGCACAAACATCAATCATAGACAACAATATTCAGACGTCAATCCCGACAATTGAAGACCTCAAATTCAAATGATAGTACGACTTGAGATTCCGATCATCGTCGCGAGTTATCAAATTGATTGGACCAGCACGTCCGAGACAAGCTTGTGAGACTAACAAAAACATAGAATAACTACAACTGACAGAAACACGCATCATCACCTCATCAGACCTTGCTCCCAGCCTCGACCTTGCTCACAGGAGTCTTGCCCCGGTGCATCTTGCGCTCAACCTTATCCGTCAGATGTGCCTGCGAGTCCTTGGAGATCAGGCTGCCCGCCAGCGCGATCGCGCCAAACGCCAGGCTGACGAGGTACACGACCTTGAAGCTCGCGGCGTACGCACCGGGCAGCACTCCGACGATCGCGGCGCGCACCTCGGGCGTCATCCCAGGGAAGCTGGCGTACGACTTGGCCACGACGGCCGACGCCAGCGCGGGCGCGCGGTCCGAGGGGAACCCGGCGGCCGTGACAGCGGGGATGACAGCGGCGGGGATCTCGATGGCCGCGCGGTTCGCCAGGACGGACGAGTACACGGCGACGGCGATGGAGCCGCCGGCGGAGCGGATCGAGGCGAGCAGGCCGGATGCCAGGCCGATGTCCGCGGGCGCGCAGAACAGAGGTGCGAGGGCGAGCGAGAGCAGCTCGATCACGCCGACGAAGAAGGGGCCGATGATGGTCAGGGCAACGCCGAGGTCCTTGCTGGCCGGGGTGAGCGCGGCCAGGCCCCCGACGCAGCCAACCATGGCGAAGGACGAGAAGATGATGAAGTACCGCACGTTGCCGACCCACTTGATGATGACACCCGCGACGATCTGCCCGAGTGCGGTGGAGGAAGCGACGGTGCACTGGCGGGAGTCTGGGTTAGTTGATGTAACGGAAGTAGACAAAAGTGTGACGGGAATGCTTACAGAGAGCCAGCCAGCGTAGGTAATGTCTGTGGTGAAAAGAGCTTGGATCTGCTGCGGCCAGAGCAGGACGGCGGAGTAGTAGAACATCTGAAAGCAGGGTTGTGGCATTAGTCGCTGTGCTTTTCTCGTCAAAGTAGCACTGAAGACTTACACTGGCCACGGTGGCACAGCAGACGAGAGCCATGAAGCCGCGGTTGGCGAAGAACTTGACCGGAATGGCAGGGTACTTGAGCGTGGCTTTCATCTCGTAGACGATGAGTGCGGCAAGCAGTGCTGCGCCAAGCAGAATGGTCGTGAGTGGTGCCGCAGATATCCAGGGGTAGATGGAACCGCCCAGGCTGACGCCCATGAGGAAGAGCGTGAGGCCTGAGGTCCAGAGGAAGATGCCGACGTCTATGTTGAGAGCTAGGGTCAGCCAACCGGTCTCGGAGGACAAGAAAAGTGCCCAAAGAGGAACAACTCACAATCAAGCTCCTTGAGCAGCTGTCGCTTGGTCTTGCGCTCGTGGAGCAACTCGAACGTGGGTGGGTGGTAGAAAAGGAACAGGAACACGATGGCGAGACCGCAGCAGATGATGTTGATGTAGTAGCACCATCTCCAGCCCATGCCCGGGGTCGAAATGAATTTGCGGGCGATTAAGGGACCGAACGACGCGATGGGAGCGTTGGTGAAGAAGATGAAGGACATGACCTGTTCTCGAACGGTTAGCCAAGTTCTTCGATCTTATTACGATTGAGCAAGGGGCACGTGCTGCTGGACGGTACTTGTTTGGGACGAGCTCGCCGAGCGCGACGTTGAAACTAAGTTGCACAGTCTCGCCGAGACCGTATATGGCGCTGCCGGCGATCAAGGTGTTGATGTTGGGCGCGAACGCGCAGACTATGATGCCAACCAGAGCGATGATGTTGCCGCCGATGAAGAACCAGCGGCGACCAAAGAGATCAGACAGCCGCCCGAGGATCGTGAAGGCAAAGGAGAGCGACAGTGTGCGGGCAATGTTGACCCATGATAGGTACGGGCTGGGGCCTGGTGGGATAGCGGTCGTCAGCGATTTGAGTCTCTGGATTTGTTGTCTTTGTGAAGTGAAGTGAAGTGAAGTGCTGAAGGCTTACCAATATCAGCATTGATGTATGTCAGCACATTGGTCGGCAGGATGAGGAAGAAGTATGCCGAGATGGCCGAGAGGGCGAAGCCAGCGACTGTGCCCAGGAATCCTGGAGAGTAGAAGTATCCCGGTGGCAGGTCATCGCCGAGAGCGTCCGACCGGATAGAGTCGGTGTCGCTGTCGCGAGGCTTGTCCCGGACCGTGTCCTCGACGTGGTCGTCGCCGGGCTTCTCGATGCCGTGACTCATGTCGGCGGCGTGATAACAGCAGTCCCGATTGCTATACCAGGGAGCGGTCGGTCGACAAGACTAATTGGATGTGAAGAAGAGATGATCACAAAGGCTCTACCGAGAGAATGGTTGATGTATGTCGCATGGGGCGCCGATCTCTTGATATCTTTATCGACAGACTCAATCTGCCAGGTCAGTGCTGTGCCAGTCTCGCTCGAATTCTGCCAGCCAAGCTGACGGGTTTGCGGCACGGGCGTCAGGTCGTGAGGGCGACCAAAGCAGCCTATCTGAGTGGAATGCTCGACAGTGGCTCCGCAACACTTGGCCTGAACAGTCTTGGAGCTGAAGCTAGCGAGTGACACTGAGGCGATGCGGAAGCTCAGGCGTGCGCCACCAGTGTGTGGGTGAGAGCGCAAACCTCGCCTCTGGCCGCCCGGGAAACCAGACCCGTCACGGATGGTCCCAAGCCACGTTCGTGGGGTAACCTGGGGAGCTCCCCAGAGGCCAAGACATGACGGGACCCTTGTGGTCAGAAAGCATGGGCCAAGCATTGCGCAGCATCGGAACCTACCGCGCCTCCCGGTGTGCCGAACCGCCTCCTTTCTGGTGCCTGTGTGTGCTGAATCATCGCGGGCAGCAGGTGGAGATCGGCCCATTGCATACCGCCAAGCTCTTGTCTCGTGGTCAATACAGGTTTCAACCAAGGTGGCCGTAAGATCACACCGAGCAAGGCATGTCATGTGCGCCTCGTCGGTTCAATGGGAAGAGAAGCCACTCCAGATATTGTATCACAGTGCTCTAGATTCAGCCTGCGTTTCTGTCAAGGAAGACGCCCTAGAGCAACACTAGCATACACACTCCCCCATCACATCACAGCCTGCTCGCCTTCCAGCGCGGCTCCCGCTTCTCCGAGAATGCCGCAAGGCCCTCGAGGATGTTCTCGCCCTTCTGCAGCTCCGCAAACTCCTTCTCCAGCGTCCACTCGACCGCCCGCTCCACGCTCGCCGTCTCCCACCCCTGCCGAATGCCCGCCCTCGTGCAGATGATGGCGTCCGGGCTGTTCCTCGCGATCGCCTCGGCGTAGCCCACCGCCTCCTCCATCAGCCTGTCCCCGGGCACGACCTTGTTGACCACGCCCCAGCCCTGCATCTCCTGCGCCGACACGTTCCGCCCCGTGAGCGCCATCTCTGATGCCCTCTGCAGCCCGATCGTGCGGATGAGCCGCGGCAGCGCCCCGCCGATGGCCGCGATGCCCCTCTTGACCTCGGGCAGGCCAAAGTACGCGTCCTCGGCGGCGACGACGAGGTCGCAGTTGACGATGAACTCGCATCCGCCGCCCATCGCGAGCCCGTTGACCGCCGCGATGACGGGCTTCTTGCCGAGCCGCCTGCTCAGGGGCTTGAAGGCCGGCGCGTTGCCCATGCGCGAGCTCGGGTCCGCGTCGTCGCCCATCGAGCTGTTCCACTCCTTGAGGTCGGCGCCCGCGGAAAACGCGCGGCCCGTGCCCGTGATGATGGCCACGCTGAGCCGGGGCTCGTCGTCAAACCACTTCCAGATCGAGTCCATCTCCCACTGCGCGGCCGTGGACATGGCGTTGAGGTCCTTGGGGCGGTCCATGCGCACGAGGACGACGCGCGGGGCTGGGTACGAGATCTTGAGGAACGTCGGCGTCGGCGGGGGAGGCGTGTCGACTGGGGGAGACATGTCGGGCGGTTTTCTCGGGCGGGATATTGGACACAGTGGCTCAAACGTGCTCGGAGAGGGCTCAGGTGTGGTTCGCGATCGAGATAGCTGATGTTGCTAAGAAGAGGAGGTCTGCTGTCGTTGCCCTTCACTGCGGAACATCTGAGAGAGAGTGTTTCCTTGCACAAGTTCAACTGGCAGATATGACTCCGTGCAATTTTGACGCGTGGTGCTGTGACGGAAGTCGGGGGTAAGTCACGTCAGTCTCTGCTCGCGAGAGAATCAGCCGAGGCCAATCGCCAAATCCAGGGTCCAGTCAGCTGAACCAGATGTGTATGATGATACACACTCGGGGACATGGAAGCGGCACGCCACGGCCCCGCAGCACAAGCAGACAGGGGACCTCGTAGCTTTGTGGACAATTCGTCGGATGGTTCCCCGAACGCTAATGATTCAGGCCGCGGATGCGGGGAACCCTGTGATCTGGGGTCAGGGAGCTTGCCTTTACTGAACCTTTATCCCATGTAGGTGGCCCGAATCATTTCTTCCATGCTGCGAGCAAAACCTACTACGCCTGAGTGTTCTCTGCCGCTAATGACTACGTTCTGTCTCATTTTCTAAAGGGTGGAGCAGTCGGACTTCCCACTCCGGTGTGTTGATATCGTCTTCGGCGTGAGCTTCGCGAAGCTACCTCGGCCTTAGCTCAACCACAACAGTACTGTCGTCAGTCTGGGAGACCACACCGCGTAGAGCCTCCCCGGAGACAATTGGCGGCGGTACCTTGTCGAGAATCACATACAAACAAAGCAACAAGCATCAAACCTCCCCCCTCAGCACCCAACAATCGAGAGACTGCGAGAGACAACACACCCGACTCGCGACAATGTCCTCCCCGCGGACAAAGAACCCGGTCCCATCGTGGATCCAGACGCCGTACCCGCATATCGAGCACTGCATCATCTCATTCCCGCGCATGCACGTGCTGCTCGTGACCATCAACCGGCCGGGCCACATGAACTGCCTGCCCGTCGAGGCGACAATCGAGCTCGGCGCGCTGTGGAAGTGGTACGACAGCGAGCCGGAGCTGCGGTGCGCCGTGTTCACGGGTGCGGGCAACAAGGCGTTCTGCGCGGGCATGGACCTGAAGCAGCGCTTCGATATCCTCAAGACGGATAACGTCGCGCACGAGTACCCCTCGGGCGGGTTCGGCGGGATGAGCAACAGGACGGGAAAGAAGCCGATCATCGCGGCAGTGAATGGGCACGCACATGGTGAGATCAGTCCATCAAGTACCCTGAGGTACTTAGACTGACTGCTTGAGTACAGGCGGCGGTTTCGAGATCGTCCTCAACACCGATGTTATCTTCGCCTCGTCCAACGCCGACTTCCGCCTCCCGGAGGTCCTGCGCGGCGTGGCCGCCCTCGCCGGCGCGCTGCCGCGCTGCATGGTGCTCTTCGGCAACCACCGAACGATGGACCTGTGCCTGACGGGCCGCGTCCTGACAGTACAAGAGGCCCGGGACTGGGGCCTCGTGAAGGAGATCGTGGCCCAGGACAGGCTCCTCGGCAGGGCGATCGAGTACGCAGGGGAGATCGCGGCGCTGTGTCCGGACAGCGTCATCATCTCGCGGCTGGGCGCGCGCGAGGCGTGGGAGACGGGCGTCAGCAGGGCGACGATGCGCGGGCAGGAGATCTACGCCGAGGCAATGCTGAGGAGTCCGAACGCGGCCGAGGGCTTGGCGGCGTACAAGGAGAAGAGGGATCCAAAGTGGCTGCCTTCACATCTGTAGAGGGGAAGACATTATAGACCCTCCGAGCACTTTCAAAGACTGTTTGACTCTCTATGAAGCATATCTCCATTTTGTTGGCATTGCCTCTCGTACTCCTCCTGAGATTGACGAGTTGAGGCATCGTAACGTGTATGACTGTGAGATTAGGTGAACCTCATTCTCCTTGTCGACAGAAACCAAGATTGGATCCAGCCCATCAGAATATGGCCCGGCAATACCAATTTTGCCGAGGTGGTCTTTTGATTTGGACTGGAAAGATCTCCGGCTCACAGGATGAAATCCAAAGGACAGTGCTCCAGCATGTGAGCACACCCTGTCGTGCTACAACCACCCCTTTGACGACGAGTCATCGGAAAACACTATCCAGGCCGTGGAAGCCACCCCTCACCCCTGGTCGCGGAACTACCGGATCTCCAACTTCTTTAGGCTTTTCTCCAACTCACCAGAGCAGTGCTGATCAGCCCAACCGGTGAGCAAAGCTGCGCACACGGACAGACTCGGACGCGGGGAAGGAGAAAGCGCAGGTCCATGCTTCGGAGACATGGAAGCTCCCAGTGCTGACCGATCGCCGCATGGTATCGACTGCGCAGCGAGCAGACCACGCACCTGGACCTGCAGCCAGGGGTCACCAAGGGGCACAATAACCCAAGGATTTTGCGAAGGATGATATCGTGAGCATTTGGCCGTGAGTGTTGTCCGAACGCAAGCGCCCTAAACAGCACACAGACAGTCGCCCATCATGAGAACGTACATGTCCGGGCGGATAGACATCCCGCAGGACCAGAACCTCACTGAGCTGCTGCACTGCACGGCCACCGACATCCCCGAGTCGCACCTCGTCGCCAAGGACAGCCTCACGAATCGCAGCATCACACTCGGCGAGCTGCGCGACAGGGCCGGGCGGATCGCAGGTGGCCTCAAGGCGAAGCTCAACCCGCCCGACCAGGCACGATGGGCACTCTCCCTACCCAACAGCGTCGAGTTCCTCGAGGCCGTGCACGCGATCCTGTGGACCGGCGGCGTGGTCTGTCCGGTCAACCACGCCCTGAAGCCGACTGAGATCGGCCACGGGCTCGCCGTGTCTCGCCCGCAGTTCATCATCGCCTACGGACCGGCACTGGCTGCGATGCTCGAGGCTGTCGACGTCGCAGCCGCCGAGCTCTCTGCTCAGGGAGTGCAGTGGCCCAGGCCGCAAGTTATCACCATGATCACTCGTCCATCTTCAACAGCACCACCACCCTCCGCCTCCCTCCAGCACATCCCCGACGACTTCTTCTCTCCGACCTGCCTCCCGATCCCCCACTACCCCGACACCCGCACCCGCCTGGCCACGATCCACCTCTCCTCCGGCACCACAGGCAAACCCAAAGGTGTCGAGCTCACGCACCACAACTTCGTGGCCAACGTGCACCAGCTCGTCGCGCACGACGGCGCCGCGCAATTCCACCCGGCGTCCCGCACCGTCGCCTTCACCCCGTGGGTGCACATCGGCATGACCACCATGCCCTTCTTCCTCGGGCCTTACACGGGGATGCTGCACCACGCGATGCCCGCGTACAACCTCGAGACGTTCGCGCGGCTCGTCGGCTCCGACCGCGCGACCAGCTTCCAGGGCGTGCCCTCGGTCGTGCTGAGCCTCGCCAACACGGACGTCGCGGAGCGGTACGACTTCTCCGCCGCGCAGGTCATCAATGTCGGCGGCGCGCCCCTCAGCGAGGAGCTCGTGCGCAAGCTGTACCGGCGGGCGCCGTGGCGGCTGAACAACGTCTACGGCATGACCGAGGCCGCGGGGTACGTGGCGTACCAGAAGCTGCACGAGACAGATCTCCCCGCGGGCGTCGTGGGGAAGCTGCTGCCCAACATCGAGGCGTGTCTGAAGGTCGAGGGCACGGGGGAGGATGCACCGGCCGGTGGACCGGGGGAGCTGTGGCTGCGCGGGCCGAACATCACGAGGGGCTATGCGTTCAACGACGAGGCCAACGAGAAGAATTTCCCAGAAAAAGGGTGGTACAACACGGGAGATGTGTGCACCATCGATGAGCAGGGCCGGGTGAGCGTCGTGGGCCGCACAAAGGAGCTTATCAAGTACAAGGGGTTCCAGGTCAGCCCCGGCGAGATGGAGCCGTACCTGAACGGGCATCCGGACGTTGTCGAGGGAGGTGCGGGTGCGACGTGGGACGAGTCGCAGCTCACGGAGCTCCCGACGGCGTGGGTTGTGCTCGGGGATCACTGTACGGGCCTGTCAGAGGACAAGAGGCGCACGGTCTTGAAGAGCATTCAGGAGGGTGTCGACAGCAAGGTCAGCGGGTACAAGAAGTTGCGTGGTGGCGTCTGGGAGATTCAGGCTCTGCCCAAGAATCCGACGGGGAAGATACTGAGGAAGCAGATGGCCGAGATGAGAGATGGGCTGTGTTCATTAGATCGACCGATACGGGCGAAGCTGTGATGCTCACGGGGTTCCTTTTATCTGACAGAGTTGGGCAGAATGCATAGACGTGTAAATGTTGAGCAGGCGTAGGAAATGGGCACAGCCTGTGGATTCTATCACACAAGAGTGTTGGTGTGTTGCTATGACGTACATTCCTTTTCAGAGTGGTCGGCTGCAGACATTAGACTTGCTTAAATTTAACGACGAGGAGTGTGAGGCATGACCAATTCAGAAATCTGTGTATATCACGGTGAGCAATTCCTCGGCACTGTCGACGAGCGAAACTTTCCGTGGAATCATCTCGCCATCAGCCAAAGTATAAGTCGACCATCGATTCGCGTCGATGGAGTCTGGTCGGCTGTCATAGGCTCGTCCACGGTCTGTGAGCTCCGGCTCAAAAAGCTCTGGGATTGGCACGTCAGGCGGTTTCGTCGAGGACTGCTCCTCCGACTTGCCGCGTGCTGACGATGGCTGTGTTGGAGGGGGCATGTGCTGCTTGTCCGGTTTGTTGGCTGCTGATGATGGCTGCTTCTTTGGCTTGCCTGTTGCTGACAATGGCGCTGTCTGGGGTGGCAATGGCTGCTTGTCCGGTTTGGATGCTGATGATGGCTGTGACTTCGTGCCCGGCTTGCTGGATGCCTGTGGCGATGCAGGCCGACTCTAGACCCTAGTTGATGCGGCACGATAAGGTTAGTGTTGCAATCACAACAAGTGTGGTTCTCGGCTACTTGCTTCTGAGAGTTGCGCTTGTGGTAGTGCTTAGATGGTGTGCTACTGGAAAGACTGGGGCTAAGACTGGAGCGCTTGAGATAGCACGGCACGGACGTCCTTATGAGGTGAGGCTCCGCAGTTTGGACGAACTGCGCCTGAAGCAGACTGGTCCAGGTCATCATCATCTAGGTTCATCGCGTCGGAAACATTGTCCTTCGTCGCGACCGGGTTTTCTTTTCGACCTTTCCCGATTGGCGGACTCGTCCGCGCGGCTCAGGTGCCGCGTCTTGCCCGGACGCAGTCGCAGATTTGCGTCGGGTTTGGCGCGACGGTGCTGGAACAGTTGCAGTCACAGTTGCCTTAGCAGGTTAAGTCTTCGGTGCAAGGTAAGACATCGTCACTGGTTGTAATCGTGTATGTTTACTCTGTGTTTCTGCGTGCGCTATACTGGAATCACGGCCGAATCTTACTGCAGATGACGCCTTCAAATATCCTAGGTTATCGTCGTTCGTGACCCTGTAGGTACGTGGATGATGTGTAAGTGCCGCTGTTTCGTGTTAAAGAAACTTGCTTAGGCCCAGGTCGTAGTGACATAGAACGCTGAGCGGGCATCCGCAGCCGCCAACACCACCCAGCAATCGAGCGATGCCCACAAGGAGCAAACCGCAAATGACATTCAAGACAAAGCTGAGGCGGTGCTCGATGACGAAGACTTGCCCGCGCGCACCGCATCGTGGATCCGGTTCTTCCCACGTCGAGTTCCTCACATGACCATGGAATACATGTCCATGCCGTTCGTCTCCATAACCGCACGCATAGCTAATATCCGGACGAGCATGAAGACCAAACGGTGTCTGACGTCTACATGTCGATTGTTCTCCACGTGCAGCGTTCCGAGTTCAATGACTGGTATACGACGGTCGACCACGCCACAGCAGCATACGACTGCTGTATTACGTGAAAACACGGCCGGGCGGAAGTCGACATCGAGTACAGGGAGTTCGTCAAGAGCGGTGGCGCTTCGAGCATCGGGAACCCTGACGAGCTTCTCAAGACATTCCACGATCGCAAGATGGCAGCCATCAACCTGGGTGATGCTTCCTTGGAGCAGAGAAAGCACAGCCTCAAGTGGCTCAGGATACGCATCCTTGCGGGCACCTGGAGCAGTTTGTCAACATGTTTGGCTATGGCGTCTTTAGTGTGCTCCCTTTCATCGACTTGAGAGGAATGATGATGGGAGCGGCGGTGACCAGTACGTATGGTCTGTTCCAGCTGATCCGCGAGCACGGGAGGCTGTCTGCGGCAAGCATACAGCTCCTACGGGAGTCTGGACATGCGTTGCCCTTGGCTGCGAAACCACTCCACAACGGCTATGTCGAGCCAGATAATGACTTCCCATGGCCATTGATCTAGAGGGCTAGGATATATGCTTCCACTCAAGATTGCTATCCCAGAAGGCATAGTCTCGGTCAGTCGACTGGCGGCCAGGCTCCGCGACGTCAGCACCTTGAGCGCCACCGGTATCATCGGCGATGTGTTCCTAAGCTAGCCGTTGCTCATATGCCAGACTGATCGCGCTAATCCAGAGGTGCAGAGGTGCAGAGATCCAGTGACCTCGTGACGAGCATCGCACAGGAGTGACAGGGCGCAGGGTTATCATAACCACCGCCACTGATTGTCTTGGACATTGCCCCCTAGAACATGCACCAGAATATCTCAGCGAGTGAGGCCAGAACCTTGCTGTCGACTTTGGTTGGGTCGAACAGCGCGGCGATGAGAATGTGTAGATTCCGCCCTGATGCCACGTGGGCATGGCCTGAGCCGAGTGAAGCGTTTGGAAATCGTCGGCTTCGATACGACCTGTGACAGTCGAAAGGCTCGCCTGCATATGCCGCCGTCCATTCGACCGCCCCGACCCGTATACGGCTCCGGCTCCAGGTCGACTCCGATGAGGTGTCGTAAGATGTCCATATAGACACCGTGCCAGCTCTCGTTGAGCCCGAGTCTGCAAGACGAGGCCAGGAGCTCGTCCGCTGACACGCCGGGTTTGCCGCCGAACCCCTTCATCTCAGGAGGAATCGCTGCCAGGAGAAGGTCAGCGAGCGCGTCTGGGCTGGTTCTGTGCGTCGTCAAGGAAAACTGAAGCCCAACAGGAGCGGTCCTTGGGACCTTTGCTTGCTCCGAAGGCATCTCGAGAGCACGGCGGTGGGCGACGTGGACCATTCTCCGCCACAGGGTCTCGAAGAGGACCTGGTTGGCTGTTTGGCACAAAGAATCCCATATGATGAACACCGAATTTATTCTCGTGGTGTAAAACTGCAAAAACGATACCGTTAATGCAGTATTCAGCAATAACGCCTTTTATAGGTAGATCTACATGTCACACCCCCCCCCCCCCCCCCAGGTTTAGCAGGTCTTTGGACCAGTCAGATTTCCCTCGCCTCCCTGGGCTCAACTTTGCCGATTCTATAATACAACCACTTTCTGAGCATGGCTGTCACTCGGCAGCCGTCGATAATTGCCCCAAGACTCTCAAACCGCATGTCCTGGTCGCTGCTCTTTTCGACCCTGCGAAGGTCGATACAAAAGCGCTGACTGCCCTCGCTGAGATTTTCTGGTGAATGTACTTGGGAACATTGCCCAGAAAAATCAGCGGGGAAGTCTATGACAACTTCCAGTCCCGCATGTTCTGGGATGATGTCCGTGCCGAGACCTCCCCAGACCTCCCTCGCCTCCCCGGGCTAAACCTCGCCAATCCGATGATGCAGCCATTTTCTGGAGACGGCTACCACTCGACAGCATGCGAGAATTGTTCCAAAGTCCTTGCAGAGGACGAGGAATTCTTCTGCAAGCCGTGTGCCGACTTGGAGCGCACAAGGTGCACCGAAGAAAAGCACCTCCAATGTCAAAGCGAGGGCTGCCGCAACTGGCAGTAGCGGTACGGCTTCCCGCCGCGCAAGGGCCGCAAGGTGCGAGGCCCACTCAGCTACAAGTACGCACGGCTGTGCAAGAAGTGTCAGCCGCGGATCTCGAAAAGTATGGATCCGGATATCAGGGCGGAATGGGAAGAGCTCGTCGATGGCCGCAGAACCACGGCCAACCCGCACAGAAAATGCCTAGGAGAAGATTGCCAGCAGCAGCAAGCGTCATGACGAGTGAGAACGGTCTGGCTCGAGGTGTGGCACGCTACCATCAATTTGCACAGGTTTGAAACTTTGCGGGAGATCTATGGGACAAACGAAGCACCACAGATACGATAGGGGAAGCTCTCAGACGGGTGCAGTCATACTATCCGACTTCCGCTTTCCCTACGTTGTGCTGACTGGTTGTTTATTCTACACGGTGCTTTCTGTCCTCTGGAGCATGACATGACTAGTATGTTTCGAGTTCAGATGTTCAGAGGTCCTAACATCTTCCCTGAGATGTGTTCTACGAGGAGTTGGAGTAGGCCGAGCTAACATGATTGGATGCAGCCAGCCTTGAGGGAAAAGTGGACATCGCACATCGTACGCCAGTGCACAATTTCGGGGGGCACGTTGTTCCCCCTACTACCATAAGAAACAACACATCACCACACTCCGCCACGCCACATCTCCCCGATGAGCTGCTCCTTCAAGTGCTCGAGCACCTCATCCCGCAGCCCGGGCCGAGCCACTGGCTTGTTGCGGGTGACCCTACCACGGCGGCAACCCTCGCGTGTCTCTGCCGGGTATCCAGGACGCTCCGGGCTTTTGCGGAGCGTCGGCTCGACTGTGTAATTCGGATCCCGTCGCCTGGGCTCCTCGCCACTCTGTGCAGCCGTCCCGAGCTCTGCGAGCATGTGCGCCGCATCGAGTTCTTCGAGTGCTCTCTGCCCGCGGCACCCGCGGCCCGGCTGTACCGCGACCATGTCAAGGTCATCATCACAGACAAGTGCCAGGACCGAGGCCTTGATTGTCTGATCCAGGAGATGCTTGATGCGGAAAAAGTTCATCTCAGCTTACCCTACGACAACCTACTCAAATATATGGAAGAAACGCTGCTGCTCACCCTGATACTGCTCCTGACTCGTAAGGTCGAGGCCTTGGCTGTGCAGGTTTGACACCTCGGCGATGACGAGATCGGTCCCCTGGCCCGTCCTGTCAAACACTGCGGGGGCAATATGTCCTCGACTGGACCGCTGTCAGCGCTAGTCTCGCTCCACGCGAATGTCGACATCGAGCTCGGCGACTACTACGGACGGCTGGACATCGGAAACCCCAATGTCTCGTCTCTGCTACGCGTTCCACGGGTAGAGCACTTCTCGTGCGGAGCAACGAACTGGTTCGAGTTTGACCCATTCAGCAGCTTGATATTGGGCGCGACCATTATGTCGAGGACGATGAATTGACACGGGTGGAACCGGCGAGTCAGCATAAGGAGGGCGACAACGACGCTCTGTTCTACGTCTGGAGCAGTGACGACCTCAGGCCGGGCAGCCGAGCCGCCTTGACACACCTCGAGCTCAGCAACTCGTGCGGTATCTCTCACGGATAAGTGCGCGACGCACTTCTTCTTTTCCCTAACCTGCAAACCCTCATCCCCCACTTTGTCCCGGACGACGACGGTGATGGGCCCGGCTACTTCGACTTCAGGGGATACGGCAACGCGCAGAGGAGCCACGGGAACCGCCTACGCCGGTTCGAGCTGGGGCTTGACTCCCAGGGCTCTAGCCAGGATGATGACTACGACGATGGCATCATCGACACACTGCGCAGGGGTCGCCTGGGCGAGCAGCTCGAGCAGCTGCGGCTGGCGCTGCTCGACGCGTACCTGGACCGGCCCGGCCCGGCCCGAATCTGTGCGGCACCCTGCCCCGCGGGCTACGCTGGTTCTGGACCGCTGTTGCGGAGCGCGGGGACCGCGACGTTTACGCCGACATGCTCGAGAGGATGCTGATCGAGGCCGCCGAGAAGCTGCCGCTGCTCGAATGGGTCCTGGTACGTATCACGCGGGAGCACGCGGAGGGGGTGTGCTTCGGGGCGGCCGATCGTCACTGGAATATTACCAGACCAAAGACGGGTGGTCTCCAGCATCCTCGGTCGTACATGTATTGTGCACCAAGAAGAGTGCGGAGCCGGTGCTGACACCGCCGGGGTGGGAACACGCTCTGGATGTGACGCTTGAGCTAGTGTAAGCCTCGCTGGCCAGAGGTGCAGGACGATTTCAAGAAGATAAATCACGTCTCCACGAGTCACGTATGTACCATTTCGTATGAGCTATGCCAGCGGTACTACGTACAGTGCCCGTGATATAGGACTCTCTCTAATATGAAAGCAAGCGACCATGGCGGGCCAGATGGTATCAACGAGAAATTACTGCGTTATCATTCACTCCGGAGAGCTCCGTGGCTGCCGGAGAGCAGCCGCATAATGCTACAGTAGACCCCGGCATCGTCGTCGTGGAGAGCGCCAATGGATTCGTCTGAAATCCCTCCGCGGCCAGGAAGGTTCAGGCACAGCAGGGTATGGTCTGGGGTTGGCCCCCGTCACTGTCAGCATGGCCCTGTGCATCCCCCTGACTCGGAAGGTATTTCTGCTGCAAATTCGCGATGCCAAGCGTCGAATCCCTGCTCGTCATCGGATGCGAGGTGTGGCTCATCTCGCGGGTAGCATTAAAACCCATGCTGCCTTCAAGGGTGACCCGCTCAGCCATTTTCATCAAGGTGCCTGGTTGGGCGTCCCACGGAGCCAAGTTTTATTTTTCTCGCCATTCGCCAGAATCCTTCCTTTCATAACGCCCATGACCATATAACCCGTGTCTCTCTGATCGCGAACACCTTCGCGCCACGCACGACGATCCGCCACAGACAAAGAGAGCGTCTCCGCCCGCTTGCAGCCGCCCAACATGTCACACGCCACGCGGATCCGATCCTTTGCGGGGTTCCTGAGCATCGCCAGCTTGCTCGGCGCCGCCGTGGCCGACAACAAGATCACGTACCCCGACAAGGACGGCATGACGTTCTACCAGGGCGACTCCGTCACTATCAAATACGTCACCGACTACGCAAGCCCCAAGTTGCACCTTTTCTGCTACCCGAAGACTGGCGATGGGGTGCTAGGTAAGTCTCTCATTCTACAGGGTTCAGCCACTAGTGGCCCGAAGGATTAACACTGACTCGCTTCCGCCGTCTGTAGACAAGCTCGAAACATCCATTGCGACAGGCACCGGTTCGCAGACCGTCACGATCGATCTCAGCGGGGTCGGCGGCTGCTGGTTCAACATCCAGACGAGCGAGAACATCTGGGGCGTCAACAGCCCGATATGGACGTTCGGCGGCAGCCGACCCATCCAGCAGACCACTACGCCTCCACCGCCGGCCGCGACGGGCCAGACCACTGCGGTGGTAATAAGTAACACGATGAACTTGGGTACGGGGTCCCCAGCGCCGTCTATTGATATTAATGCCTCGCCGACGGACACGCCGCCATCGCCGACCACGGCGGCGGCGCAGCAGTCACCCAGGCCATCCCCGCCGAATGACGCTCCCGGCACAAGCCCGTCAGGCGGAGCTTCTGCAGGAGGCGCTTCTCTGGGTACCGCTGACGATCCGACCACGGCTTCGGTGTCAGGTGCTAACTCGGCTGGTGTATCTGCAGCGTCGACCGGCACTTCCCCGAACCCAACACAGCCTCCTTCGAACGCGGCGCCCAGTGGTACTAGCAATACCAGCACCACAACCGGCGGCAATACCGGCGATAACAGTAACGGGACCGGTGGTGGTAATGGTGGCAACACTGGCAACGGCGGTGGTAGCAGTACTACGACCACGAACAACACCACCAACAACAACAATAACAACGGCGGTAGCGACGGCGCGCTCTCCCCCGCCGCGAAAGCCGGCATCGGCGCCGGTGTGGGTGTGAGCGCTGCCCTCGCCATCGCGGGACTGGTGTTCTTCCTCATGGCCCGACGGAAGCACCGCGAGAACAACCGGACTATGGCCGAGCTCCCTGCCGTGGAGAATACGGATTATGGCGGCGGCGGCGGGTTTGGGCACTCACAGCACTACCTTGGGTCGGCGGCTAGGATGGACAAGAATAGGAGGCAAACAGGGCATGACGGCGGCAGCTGGCCACCCGCGCCACAGCAGACGCAGCAACCGTATGCTGTCCCCGGACAGAACGGGCCGTATGAGATGTACACAGGACCACAGGGCCCGGAGTTGGCGGCCGTGGAGAGGCCGCAGGAGGTGCCATCACCGTCGAGATCACAATTTAAAGTCGGGGAGAGAGGGAAATGGTAACGGTAGTGAACTGACAAGCATGATGGTTTCAGGGCTTGATAGTGATCGGAAAAGTTGCGGAAGTATACAGACACTGTACATGGACAATCACCTCAAAGACGAATTTCTGCATGAGAAATTTTGATTTCGCGACTTCCTCGAGTACAGCAGAGGCGACTATGACCTTGCACTCTCAGTTTGACTACAGACTGAGGCAAACCAATGTCAACCAAGCCCCGAAGGCCGAGCATGATCTTCTCTCCAGTGCCTCTCACAATAACGTCAGTGCAAATTGCTTAGGCTGTCCGACTATCCCCCACCATCGAGATCGTTGTGACAACCTCCGCCGTAGTGTTCATCAGCGCCTTGCGCAGGCATTTCTTCTCTTTCTCCTATTTGCTCTGCGAGTTCTTCTCACTCACATTCCCCAGGCCACAAAATGCCACTCCCACTGCCATGGAAGTCGCAGCGCCAGCATATGGTTTGTCACTTTCGTCAATTATTCTCGAGACAGATTGACAAAACCTGCAGAACTCGGAAAAGTCCAGTGTTTGCTGGACAACGTGCGATGAATGTCATCTTTTTTGGTGTAGTCTCAAAGCCTACTTTTCCTCACATACCTGTACAAAATATAAGGAGTGACTGCTACCACAAAGGCTCAAGACCAATTCGCCCACCACAATCAAGCAAAAGAAAAAAAGAAAAAAGAAAGGAAGTAAGAGACCCCCAAACCTCCCGATTGATGAGCTGGCAAATGTCGATTCCCAACTCTCCGCCCCGGCCCATCCCGAAACTCGTTCCACTGTAGCTCAGAGGCCTGAGGATCCGAAATTCTCGTCGACTAGACAGAGCAAAACAGAGCTCGAATGCCCATGATTTAGAGGGGAGCCACGCACGAAGAGCCCGCAGTGCCGGACTTGATGCAGCACTGAGACTTCTTGCTGGATCCGCAGATGGTGGCGAACAGGCCGTTCGACTGCGGGCTAATGCTGGGGGTCGAGCACATCGTGCCAGAGCCATATTGAACGGTCTTGCAGCACACGGGCACCCTGTCGCCATAGCAGGGCCTGTAGCCATTACCGTTGGTGTTACCGTTGTTTTGACCGTTGCCGATGCCGTCGTTGTTGTTGCCGTTGGCATTACCGTTCAGGGTGCCGGCGTTGCCGACGCCGTTGTTGACGCCGTTCTGGTAGCCCATGTTCTCGTTGCCGTTGATGTTGCCGTTGCCAGATCCCTGGTTGATGTTGCCGTTGGAAACACCGTTGCCACTGCCTTCATTCGTGTTGCCATTGAAGTTGCCATTGAGACCGCCGTTGTTGCTGTTACCGTTGGTGTTACCGTTGGCGTTGCCGGTGTTGCCATTGCCATTGCCGTTGCCGTTACCACTACCACTCAGCGAGCTGAGGAAGCCGGTGTTCTGGTTGGTGGGCGCGGTCAGGCCGGCGGCGAAGAAGAGGGAGACGAGGGCGAATGTGACCTTCATGTTGGCTGATTTGGGAAGATGATTGTGGAGGAAGGGGATGATTGAGAAGGTATGCTTTGGATGGCAGGTTGCTTGTGTTGTGTGTGTGTGTGATGAGTATCTGCTGTGATGCTGATGAGGAGACAATTCCACCATGAAGAGCAGGAACAGTCCTGGTCTTTATACATGGATCCGGCTCGCGGATCACGGTCGATAAGTTGTGATATCAAGCTGCCAATCCGAACAACGCGTGTTCACGCACAGTTCGTGAGCTTCGCTGGAACGAACGTCGAGTAGTCGAGCAACCATGGTGTTAAACACGCCCCCCTGCGAGCCAGACACCATAAAGACACGGCTCCATTGCACCGAGCCGCGCACCAGTCCGAAGCGTGTGTTCAGCTCGCGGGGCGCCGCGCTTGGTGAAGCTGGCCAGGCTCCGATCAAGCCTAGCACACGAAGCTGAGCGGATCCGGAGAGGCCGGTTTGGGAATCAGCACCGCGGTCGCCTGCTCGGCCTGATGCGTACGCGAGAGTGACGGTCTGGACGTCTGGGGAATAGCTGGCTGCGAATGGCCTGCTTCGGGGTCTTTCCCAGGGCGGCAGTCGTTTTGTGGCACTCGGCTACCCCAAAACTCTGTTCACTCGGACCGGATCGTGCAGTAGCGGCGTGGCCATTGAGTTCGAACGAACTAGTCCGGTCGTGGCTCGCCCACAAAGAGTCCCCCACAAAGTGCCCAGAGACGGTGGCAAACAATAACATTGTGGCTCACTCATTGTCAGCCGTGGACACAAGTCGTTGACAGGGCCAGGGTCGCTATGCCCAGGGTCTTGGTCCGGAGCTCTGTCGGCATCGCTGTGCCGGCGTGCGTTAGTCGAGCATCAGTCGCAGCGCCCATGCTGCTGTTAGATCTGCGGTGCCGGCTGGTTGGGCTCAATTGCTACGTCCCCATGGGCCCCGGCAGCGCTTGAGGCCGCATTGGCGCGGCGAATGTTGGGGAGCGTCGAGCAAGGTTTGTCAGAGTACCCGAGCTCGGGCAAGGCTAACGTGACAGCGGCCAGATGATGTCTTGCGAACATAGTGTACGTAATTATCTCTTATGTCAGCAGTGACAAGTTCGAGAACTTCATATCTTAGCTCCGTGATCGTCGCCCAGGGGTACCTACTCGGTAACAAAACTCATCCCCTCGTACTCTGAATCATGCAGGACTCGGCCCCACCCAAGTGCTCGCGGCCAGAACAGCCGATCAAACTCCCGAAAGTGTGCGGGGAGCATGGCCCAGACCAAGTGCCTGGCTGCGAGTAGAAAAAGCTAATGTCGAGCCAATGTACCACTACCTCCTTTGTTCACAGCCACGTCAGTCGGCTACGGGACAATGGGTCAATGTTCTTACGCTTTCCGCCGGACAAAGAGACTATGTGATCCTTTGCAGAGGTGATCGCCCAGGTTGTAGCTGCAACAGCACCAAGTGTCTCTATGACCAGGCTTCTTTGTCCGCCGATCCCACTTGAAAGAGTACCTGTCTCTTCGGAAAGCTCTCTGCTATGGGGTAGTAGGCACGGATTCTGACCTACGTTAGACTATGACATATGTTCTACAGCAAGGGTCTTGGTGGCTCCCTCACTTGTCCCTGATCGGCGAACGGCAAAAAGCGTGCTAGACTGGGAAGACGAGGGTCCCGAACCCCCGAAGAGGGGGGCTCAAATGGTCACAGATCTAGCCTCCGAGTCACTCTGCGTGGACAACCTGAATGCTTAGCTGCTGCTCTTCAGCCGCTTCTAGATCCATCTTGCGCATCCGTGCCTCCCGGAGGCACATGGCCCTTGCCTATTCCGTGACCCAGCACTCCGCTAGAGAGGCACACTCCCAGCCGGCTCCGTCGCCGTGTCGCTCGGTACGTGCTTATGTGGCCCTGACGCGCCGCTAATCAGTATTCTCCCCCTCCGCCTTCTCTCAAGGCAGTTAGCAGAGCAGTCATGCCTTCACACTTTGTCCCCACGTGTCATACGTTTAGCCAATAGACCATGACTTGAGCACACCACCTCTTTCATCTAGATGCCGGCGCGGACGCTACATGAACTCTGGGGTACTTCCTAATGCAGTGACAGGCACTGCTAGGATGACACCCTGCTCAACGCGGAACGAGCTCGTGGCCGAGCCTGGAGAGGCTGAGGCGAGGCTGGCTGAGTGCTGGTCTAGACGCTGAGATGCCACCTGTGGCTCTCCAGAGATCTGCAGGATGTCGGTCCCAACTCGAAAGGAGCTTGGCCGGCGAGCTCATGGCCGCTCTTCAGCCTCAGAAAGCGGCGACTTCCGTACAGCGTTCACTTGTGTTCAGGGTCTAGATTGTCGTCGCGTGGTTAATCTTCAGCCCCAGGACGCATCTCTTACGTATCTCTTCCCGTCTGTTGATCACTTCCTAGGTTGTCCTCAGGGTCCAGAACGCCAGCACGTGTTCAGCCGTCACCCATGGGACGCATGTTCTGCCATCCATCGATCACTTGTCATCGGGATCTAGACCGGCATTGCATGGCATTCTCAGCCTCGGTATGCATCTTCGTGAATCCGTCGGTCATTTACCCACGGGGTCCAGAACGCCAGTATATGGGAACTATTCAGCCCCAGAAAGTATCTTTATCTGACCACTGATCACTTGTGCTCCGGGTCTAGAAGGCCCAGGCTCGGGTCGGTTATTGTCGCAGAGTCGACTGGCTCGGACCGATCAGGGCAACTACCTTTTTCCTAACTTGATATCTGCTGCATGGTGCTAATACTCTCCGCTCTCACACTCTCCGCTGCTGCGGCTGTAGGCCATGGTGGCGATGCCTTGACTTGTTCACTCGGCACTCTTCTGCCAAGAAAAATGATGGAGTCAGCGTTGTGCACCGAAGTGTCAAGAACTGATCCTTCACGGTTGGAGTGCCCAGGTGAAAGATTCAAGTTTTATCTAGATGCAAACCTGACAAATGGCTCACAACTGAGGTAGGTAGTTGCTCTACAGTCTTGCAGGCACCGTCATACCGCACAGCTGCACTGTAGAAAGCATGGGGCGGCTTGTCCTGTCGAGACTTGCGGCTGGAGGAGGTGCAGGCACAGGGTCCAACCAAGCTCCACGGGGGCGGGGAAATTCAAGGCTAGTCCTGTATGCCCTGCAGTATTAGTCAACATTATCCCGAGCGTGCCAGACGGCATCAAGCATTCCTTGACGCTAAGCCCGGAATGCGTTATGGACTTTGGGGTGGCTTACTTACAACAGCTGAACGACACATGCCGACTTACCCCATCACATATGTATTGCACGCACACTTGCCAGCAAGCGATGAAAACACTGGCAGGATTACGCGGCGCTGCCCTCCCATGCGAGAATTCACCGTGGGACGATTATAGTTTGTCCGAGATTCTCGGGAAAGTGGTACCATCACGAAGGTTGGGACAGCTGCGTATACGCTGGTTTGTCACACTTCTCGGCCAATCATGTGAGGCTTTGGCAACCCTGAACGAGTCGACGACAGTAAAGTGCAGCATCTGGGCATGTCGGAAAATATTTACCGTCCCCCGGGGAGTGACAACGCCGCATCTAGACCAGGCTGGACCCTGAGGTCAAGCAGAAGCGGGTGAGAATCACCCACGGCAGCAGGACCACCACATCAGCCCCGTAGATAGTGCGTCCGTGGGCGTAGCGATGGCCTGAGGGCGTGAGCGAGGACATCCTCCCAGCCTGGGCCGTGGGAAGTTGTGCTCGGTTTGCCGGAGCAGCTTCCCGTGGCGTAGCGGGCCAGCAGCCAACAAAATTCTGTCGAACGCAGATGGCCGAGGCCGGAGGGGAGATCCTGGCTCACAGTCGGCGATACACATTGGTGGTGGGTATAGTTTCTTTATGTCAGCCTCTGATACCATTGGCAGGCACATACAAGCTAGACCCGGGTAATCTTCTGAGCCTATCAGTCAGGATAAGCATCTTTGCATATGCCATCCCCCCGCGTCGAATCCAGCATTCCTATCTACAATTGCCATCCTCCCATTCCGCATCGTAGTGGTCATCCTCTTCCTCCTCGATGTTGACGTACCTGACCTTGGGACTTAAGAGTTGCCCGTCATCACAGACGCCTCTTTCCTCTTGATTTCTTTGTCGGCAAGGCAGGGCTGCGTATATGAGATTCGTCCTTTCTCATCTTCGAGACTGGCTGTTAGTAGGTCTCAGAAGCCGCTCAGCAAACCATTATTCTTCTGTTTCCATCCAGAGCATCTAGTGGGCTGCTCAGCCGGAAGAAAAGGAAGGGGGGCCGGTCCGACATCCGACTCGTCGTCGCTGGCGGGGAGCAGCAGGTTTCGATCCAGCTGCCGAAGGGCGCGAGATCTCGATGCCATGATTGCTGTAGGCCTGCAGGGCCCGCGAGGAAGCGATAGAAAAGTAGAAAGGTTCGAAAGCTTCTAGCGGCGAAAAGACCCACGGGAGCAGGAGTTTCAGACGCCCACGGGCAGGGTATAATAAGGCCAAAAGACTCCGTTGTGTGTTCGAAGTCGGGAAATGCCGACAACCCGGTTGAGCCTCTGAATCTCTCGATCTCTCCTCAACGTAAGCTACCGGTCTCCTGCCCTTCCGTGGCATGAAGGCCGGACACAGTGCACACTTGCTGAGGCGGGCTTGTGACCCAACGCAAGGCGAGTGGTCAAGTCTGGCTTGACGAGGTCCAAGCCCGCCAGGACGCTCGCACGATTAGCGACCCGAAGGAGCGGTGCGTTGGTGACGGCTGTCAGCAGCGTGTGGCAGAGTGCAAGCTGCCATTGCGTCGCAGCAAGCGGAAAGGTCTGTGCGAGCCTTGCTACAAGGCGTTCCGCAGGGAGGTCAACGCTGATGAGGCTGCCAAGGCTCGGGAGAAAGCCGAAAAGCTGAAGAAAGCCGCAGCGAAGTTGACCGACGACGTCGATGAGCAGTATAACACTGAATGATACAAGCGCAGAAAGCGCAAAGGTCGCAGTGACTGCGAGAAGTGTCACAAGGCAAAGGTCAAAGTGATCAGGCTTGCCCGGGAGAAGGCGACTAAGACTGAGAATTGAGATCTCGTCGTAAATTCTTCTGGGATGGCGACGCGGGACCACGCCCTTCCTGAAAGATTGCCGGGCGGAAGAAGATTAACCGAGGGGGGAGTATCAGATCTGACGTTGTCCTAGTTTATTGCCCAAATTCGGACACATTTCTGCCCCCGCCTACTTGCGACAAATTTTTGAACGCACTATCATACCAGGTTACAGAGCGTGATGTATGTCTCAAGCTACGCAAGTTGAAGGCCGAGATGTGCAGTAAATATGGAAATCCTAACGATATAGGTTTCTTGTGAATTTTGGCTGCACTAACTAATGAACTGCTCAATACTTCCAACTTACACAGCACTCTCAATCTTCCACAACCAAACATTGGACTTCTTCTTTAGTCCCAGACAAAGGCGTTCTCTCATACCGCATAGAAACCAAGCTCTCCTGAAAGAACTTGATGATCTATGGCCAAGGGGAAGTCGATCTAGAGCGAGCCCTCCTTCTCCTTGACATCGGCCTTCTCGTGCGCGTGGTGCGGGCCGGAGCTGACATCAGTGTTGAGCAGGCGGTTGAGGCCAATCTCTTCGTTGATCTCAGCCATGCGCTCGAAGTCGGCCTGCGCGGTGCCTGGGCTACCAAAGACAATGTCCATCTCCTCGAGGGTGAGGCGCTTGGTCTCAGGAAGGAAGAACCAGACGAATGCCGCACCGAGGGTGGTCAGCATGCCAAAGAGGATGTAGGTACCGTAGGTGATGCCTGTGGGAGGTCGTATTGTCAGCAAAACACTCCTTCTCCGGGGTTGTAGCCGGCGTGTGGGGTGGTCGAGTGGGTATAGGGAAACTCACTCTGAAGCATGATCGGGGTGACTTGGCCGACGACTGGAGCAACTTGTTAGCATCTACTGAGCACAGGAAAGTCGAGAGAGACCTACTGAAGTTGTTCATCCAGTTGCTGGATGCGCCAAGCGCAACTCCGTACGACCGGCAACTCAGAGGCCAAATCCTATGAAAAAAGAAAAAAAAGGGACAAAGTCAGTTTTCTTTTTTTTCCCTCAACACCAGTGCTGGGGAAAGGGAATAATCACTCTGCCACTACAATCCAAGCGCAAGGACCCCAGGAGTATCCAAAATGAACGACAAATAGCCAGACCATGCTGTCGGGAAAAAAAGAAAGTGTCAGCTCGAGCTTTTCTTCCTTTTTTTTAATGTGGGGAAACTGGAGCTGAAACTCACGCAACTGCAGCCCAACCAGCAGCTGGCTGAGTGGCCCACTGGTCAGAGTTCTTAGCAAAGATAATGGCGATGATGAAGTGGCAAAGAGCCATGCCGAGGGCACCGATAGCGAGAACAGGTTTACGGCCGAGGCGGTCCACATAGAGAACAGCCGGGATGGTGGCTAGGAACATGGCAATGCCGACGACACCGGTGGCCAGCAGGGAGACAGTGGTCGAGGTCAGGCCGAGCTGGGCGAAGATTTGGGGGGCATAGTACCTGTTGAGGGGGTCAGATCCGGACTTTTTCATTTCGCAGCAGGCAAGACTTACAACACAGCGTTGATACCCGTCCATTGCTGAAAGAACATGGTGACAGTAGCGGCAACGACTCGCTTGAACATGGCCTTTGTCTTGAACAGGCTGGCGATTGACACGAGCTCGAGCTTGAAGATATTGCCGGCGGTGGGCTCCGAGAGACCGGGGAACTTCTCCGCATTCGTGCGCTTCTCGAACAGCGCCTGCGCCTTGATCTCGAGGAACTCAATCTCGATGAGCTCGTGCTGCTCGTCCAGGTTGCGTAGAGAAGCGAGCACAGTCCGCGACTCGGCCTCGCGCCCGTGCTTGAGCAGCCAGCGGGGCGAGTACGGCATGAAGAACATTCCGACGAAGAGTACAATGGCAGGGAAAAGCTGGAGGCAGGTCGGGACCATCTAAACGATTCGCAAGGTCAGCAACTTCCCGGGTTTTTGCGATGAACAAGGTCCAACCTACCCAGGCTCCATCCTGCTGTTGGCCACGCTCAGTGCCTCCAATGTAGTTGGTCCCGCTGCAAAGCGTCAGTCGATCCGAATATTGCCAAACTAGAGTTATGGCACTCACAAGTCGATCCAGAAACTGATCATGATGCCAAATGTGATGGCAAGTTGCTGTGTAGCCACGAGAGCGCCTCGGACCTCCCTAGGAGGGGTTAGTAAACAGAAGTGATTGCGATGAAAGATGCCTTCTTGACATACGGTGGAGCAATCTCGGACGCATACTGCAGGAGTCGTCAGCCTTGTTTCAGACATTCACGTGGATCTGGATTGACTCACAATTGGCACGATCATAGAGACACTGCCGACACCCCAACCAGTGATGAAGCGACCGGCAAGGGTGGCACTAGGACCAGCACCAGAGATAGCGATGGTCTGCACGCAGACACCAACAATGAAGATGCCCGTGGCAAAGATGATACCGATCTTGCGAGAGAGGTACTCGGCAATGAAGCTGGACGAGAGCGCGCCAACCCAGGCGCCGAGCTCGAGGATGGCCGTGAGCCAGCCCTTCTTGGTCTGGTCGGCGTTGTCGTCAAAGGGGTTGTACTCGCCCATGTCTACCGGCACGTGAACCATCAGTATTGCTATTTACGTTGAGATACGCAGACCGGCGGATTCCACTTACGCTCCTTGAAAGAGGGCATGGCGAGGAGACCAGAGAACATTCTACGACGGTGTCAGCCACTGGTACAGGCAGTACATCAACCTCGTCTCGCAAGCTTACCCCTGGTTGTAACCATATAGCACACCACCGATACAAGCGAACATGGTGATCCGGAAGACCTTCCAGTTCTTGAACAGCGCGGCAGGTCCACTTGCGCCCATCATGGCCTGGCGGCGATGAAGGGCGGCATCGTACATGGACGCGCCGGCACCGGCTGCTCCGCCCATCTTGTCTGTCTGTTATCGAAGTCGTCGGTCTGGGTATTCTCGTTGTCGTCGTTTGGATCTTGTCGGAAAACGGAGCTCTTGGCTGTCTGGCGAGCAATGTGTGCAGATCAGAAAGCAAGACCCGATGCCAAGGGTGGGCGGGCACGAGCTTATTGATATCCAAGCATATTGGGGTGCGGCAGCGGCGTTGCCAAGCAGCGAGCTCCGTGCTGGACCCCTGTCTGCCGCACGCCACGGCCTTGGGAGCTCTGACCTGGTCACTTTCCCCAGGGACCATGCTGCCCTTTCCCCGGATTTCAGATTCAGGCGGCGCCTCGGCCAGTTATGATTCTCCCGGGCCAATCAGCCGCTAGTGTCAGCAGCCATCGTGAGCTAAAACGAAAGACACGGAGGTGGCGCGACACCATTTCTCCCACTGTCTACGCCCAAGCGCATAATGGCAGATGCCTATTACCCGCCGGCAGGGTCGCAGGCTATTAACCGGCGAGCCTGGAGCAGAGGAAAGCCTATTCGTCACGTCTGCGAGAACACGGAGAGCATGAGAGTGGTCGGGAATAAGCTGTGGTGCAACGTCGAGGAGTCGTCATGCCGGCAGTCCTCCAATCGGGTGGTGCCGTTGCTTTAGGCTAAAGTCGTGGCCAGCGGTCAGGAGAGAGTGAGATGGTGATCAGCACATGACCCGTGCAGGCAGCCAGGTGAGGAAGACCGGGGTGCTTTGGGGGAATTCGGCACTTCTTCGCCCGACTTTGAGTTTCAGAATTTGCATGCTGCTTTGAATCAGCTTCGTGCTGTCAATATCGGAGCTCGAGGGCAGGCTCGAATTCTCAATGTGAGCCGCCGTGGTGAGTTTGTCTTGTTCACCGCATCGTCGTAGTTGAGTAAATCTGAGGCCACCAGATCTCTGCCATTCCTATGATAGTCGTAGGGCAATATGTGGCTCATGTTAAGACCCGAGCTGTGCCGCTCGAATGACATTCTGCATCTCTGCCACAAAGAAACGCCACGAGAAATATTCCGATGCCCCATGCGTATTGTATCCACTTGCAATAGATGAGAGACACCTAAGTCAATCGCTTTCATCCGGTTCCCCACCAACGTTATCTCCGTCGCCGAGTGTCCTTCATCCAAGCTGCAATGCCAATGCGACTGTCGACGAAAGTGTCTGAAGACCACGTGGGCAACCAGGCGTGCATTCAGGCGATCGAGAGGGGCTGATCTAGCGATCCCCGATATTTCCAGATTCGGCATCCAACTCTCAGATGGGTCTCCTCCAATCCGGTCGCGGGGCCTGTATCGATGCGATACATGCCTTGGATGATATTAGCCAGCCTCGCGCTCGGTGCCGACAACCATATTTATCAGACTTCTTCCCGTCACCACTCGGCTCCCTCTTGCCACCGCTTCCCGATATGTGCCCCGCTTCCACCTTGTTCGAGTTTGAGGTGGCACAAAGCCCACTTTGTACGAGCATGGGTGGCTTATTGGGTGTCTCGTTTGGCTTCCAGGCAAGCCACTCTCGCCCACCCGCCATATCCGAGATGTGGCAATATCGTTCAGATGGCACAGCTTAGCTAGGGCCTGTAATGAGGGTGGGATGACGCTGGTGATAATTTAGGGTTGCGCTTACGGTCAACCCTGTTTGTGGGCACCGTGTGCGGATGCAGACCAAAAATAATGCTTACGAACTTGAGCATCTGTATGCTCGTCTGGAGGCCAATTTCTTGGCCAGATGTATGTTGGCCATTGCCTATGTGTCCAGTATCAACAGGGAAGAAGATGCTAAAACAGACAGCACACGCTCGTCCCGTGATCATAATCACCGTGTATCGCCCCGGCACATCGCATCTGTACTGACTCTCCCTGCCAAATCACACATTTCCTCACGGACATGACCATGATGTGCTACACGAAGTTCATACTACGCCTAAGACATTTTCCAGCCCGTCAAAGCACCCGCTCTGATGATGTGGCGTTTGTACTTCTCATAATAATACTTTCTGGCCGATGTTTGTTGTATTCAGACCAGTATCATACGTGTTGAATCAATCAAGTTGACGTCACGAACTAGTGGCGTGGATTCTCAAGAAACACAGAACAATGCGACAATGGCGGGATGTGTTCCAACTTGATTAAATACTACTTGGTCTCCTATGGACGTACTTATGTTAGATTGGTGACGTTGTGTTGCTCCGTCAACAACGTCGTCCCGGGCGCATCCTGGGTGCCCCTCAGTAGCCTGTCAGCACGACGTAACGTTGGCTCCGGCCTGGGCCTGATCCTGCGCGCTTACTCCCGTACCGAGGTAGGTGCCCAGGAGTTATCGTCATCCCTGTCAACAACGCCCATGAGCGTTGCAACGCATCAAAACATCTGTTGAAGAATGTTGTCGCCAGTGCAAGACCGAGGGTTGCCTGGTTACCTCCACCTGCATGCGAAACAAATTCTGTCGGCATGGTCTGGCAGAGGTCACATTCTGCCCGCAAGTACAAATATCACCAGGTCCCGGAATTAAAAAACACATCAATCTCGAGATCCTGATCGAACGAACCAAGCCAAAAATTGTGATCAAGCAAGATGCGAGCTTCACCCGGCAACGTTGTCTCCGGCGCAGCACTGCTCCTCGGCAGTGCTGCTGCCAGCCCTCTGAACGCCATCAGCCCGACACTCACCACTCGCGCCGCGCCCGTCGGCGTCCCGATTTACAGCTGCACAGTGCCGGGAACCATTGCCATTGCCTTTGATGATGGGCCCTACATCCACACGGGCAAGGCCTTGGACATTCTGAAAGAAGCGGGCATGGCGGCCACGTTCTTCGTAAATGGGGCAACTTGGGTACGCTGTCCATCTCGTCCTGCTAAAGCCATTCGTCGAGATCGATACTGACGATCAGACATTTTTCAGTCTCCAATCGAGAGCAATGCCGGAGAGATCCAGCGTATCTTGACTGAAGGGCATCAGCTGGCGTCGCATACGTAGGATCTCCAACCAGGAGAGCGGTTCAAACGACCATGACACTAACCAATAACGTCAATAGCTGGACACACCCTCGTCTCACTGAGCTCACCGCCGCAGCAGCACGGGCTGAGATGGTCACCATGGAGGAAACCCTTTTGCGCATGGTCGGTACGTCTCGAAGCCCCCTGTCCACACCTCTATAGCCCACATCTTGCTCACCTTACCGCAACACACAAAGGAAAATACCCGACATACATGCGCCCGCCCTTCCTCGCCTGGAACGACGAGGTCCTCGCCCTGCTGCGCTCGCTCGGCTACCACATCATCTCGACCGATCTCGACACGAGCGACTGGGCCAACAACACGCCCGAGACGTGGCCGAATGCGGTCGCCAACTTCCGCACCGCGCTCGACGCCGGCGGCTCGATCACGCTGGTGCACGACGTGCACCAGACGACTGTCGAGAACGTGCTGCCTGCGATTATCCAGATCATCAAGGAGAAAGGGCTGAAAGGTCAGTTTAGCTTGACGAACCCCCTCCGTTTCTAATTTCGTACCTCGAAATCGCAGAGATGAGTTGACCTGACACAAACCATTGTAGCCGTCACGGTCGGAGAATGCCTCGGCGACCCGAAGGAGAACTGGTACGCCACGGCTCCACGCAACGGCACGGAGCCGGCGCCCACCCCAACGCCGTCGCCCACGGAGACTCCTGGACCGGGCCCCGGCCCCGTGTACGGCCCCAACGGCTCGTGCGGTGGGACGGAGCTGTACCAGTGCCCGCCGGGCCAGTGCTGCAGCCAGTACAGCTACTGCGGAACCACGGCCGCGTACTGTGCTGCTGGGTGCCAGCCGCTGTTTGGACGGTGCGGCTGAAGTCCTGGGCTGGGGCTTTATGGGTCAGAAGAGAAAGGCTGGAGTTACGTGTACTGGGGGACTCGAAAGAATCCAAGATGCAAGAACACTCCTCTGGCTTTTTTAAATCCTACATCTCGAAGGAGGTGCTCGGATCCTGCTTGACCAACGCAGAAACACAAAACAATAAAAGAAGCTATGCTCGAGCCCTTCGCACTATATCGCTTGCGGAACCCTGATCCGTCCTTCTTGACACGATTACACCGTCCACCATCGGTACGGCCGGTAGCACTCTGGGCTTACTTGCTTGTGGTCTTGGCTGGCACGTATCGGCTTGACCTGCGCCCAAGACTCCCCAGACCATCTTCCTCCCGCCGCCAGCACTATACAGAGCGCAATAGGCGCCCCAGGATACCAAGAAACACGTGATTTGCCTTTATAGCTCAGTGGCAGAGCATTGCACTTGTAGCGAGGATCTCGTTCCGACCTACAGGTGATGCAAAGGTCCGTCGTTCAATCCGGCGTGGAGGCATTTGCTTTTTTGTTTGGTTTTGCGGAACGAGGACTATGTGCACCTTGTGTGCATTGCTTTTTTGTGCTGGCTGAGATAGCGTGCTGTGGGATGAGGCTGAGGTTGTGCAGTGTGTTTAGACAAATTGGAGAACAGGCATATATAGCGTATGTATGACTCGTGGTGCTGTGGATCGTCAACTTGTGGTGTTGCCTGTGGTGTACCTAGCGTTTCGACGAAGAAGAAGAAGAATACAGCTGGCATCCTCGATGGAATGCAAATTCGCCCGGGGGGATTGAAATCTGGCTGTAGTAAAGAATATGGCTACCATGCGGGGATGAGTGAAAGGGTTTGCGCTGGGCTGAAATGCTATAGTCAAGCGTGGAGCTGTGTTTATGTAAAGTTCTTGACGACCTCTGAGCCCTCCAGACTCGAAACTATCACTCTGAGCACGGACAGTTGAATACCAGCATAACTAGCACAGTATCATGATTCATTAGCTACTATGATTAATTGCTACAGAGTCATTGCGTCCTCAAGAAGGCATACATGTTTCCCACAAGGAAACCCTCTTCACGACCAGAGAATCTCTGCGGCCACGGCGATGCCGCGCGCCGTGCGGCCAACCCACTCCTGGGCGACCTTGAAGTCGCCGTCGGCCGCGTACTGCACGCCCTCGGTGATGCCCGGGAAGGTGACGGCGGCATAGCCCGTGTCGAGCCCGGGCGCGGTGACGACGTGCTTGTAGAACTCGCGGTTGGGCAGGCCGCCCTGGGAGATGAAGCCGCGCTGGAAGTCGCGGTAGCGGTGGTTGACGACGGTCTTGAGCGCGTCGTCGTCCCGGTCGACGGCGAGCCGCTCGAGGGCCTTGACGCTGTCGGCGCTGTCCTTGAACTTGGCGATGGCGGCGTCGAGGGCCGACAGGTCGAGCTGGGCGCCCTCGGAGGCGGCGAACTCGGACAGGTCGTCATAGTACGCGCGCAGCTCGACGGCGTAGTTCTGCGTGTCGATGGGCAGGATGTCGTCGCTGGCGAGGTGGTAGGCGACGAGGGCGAGGTACTGGCCCTGCGCGGCGTGGACGCTGAAGCCCGGGTCGCCGAGGGTCGCCATCCAGTGGTACGTGTCGTAGTTGGAGTGGTAGTGCCAGATGGGGTCGTTGGCGCCGCCGGAGCTGCCGACGTCGAACGAGCTGATGCCCCGGTGCAGGAATGGCGTGTAGTCGGACCCGGAGCCCAGCACGTCCACGACGCCGCCCGAGACCGCGTGCCACGCATCATACAGGGACTGGTTGTAGCCGCCGAAGTTGGGGTGCACGACCTTCTTCATCATATTGGTCGCGAGTGTGTGCAGCTCGGGCGTGGTGGCGAGGTTGGGACGCGGGCCGGACACGGCGACGTCGATGTTGAGGTACGCGACCGCCGTCTCGGTGAGCCAGTCGACGTGCTCCTCGACCCATTCTGTCGATCCGATCAGACCCCATTCCTCGGCGTCCCAGGATGCCAGGACGATGTTGCGCTTGGGCTTCCAGCCGCTGGCGCGGAGCTTGTTGATGGCGCGCGTGAACTCGACGAGGACGGCCGAGCCCGAGTTGGGGTCGCCGTTGCCACCCTGTGTCATACGTCAGCGAGGAGTAATTATAGCTCTAGATTTCAATCTTAACTTACCACCATCCAGGTGTCGCGGTGGTTGCCAATCACAATGGTCTCGTCGGGGTTTGTGCCATTGAGGTGGCCGATCACGTTGTGCACAGGGCGGATCTCCTCGCGCGAGACGACATCCAGCGAGAGCTTGATACCGGGGGCAGGGCCGGAGCTGTACGTGGCGTTGAGCCCTCCGGTCCACCTTGTGCGGTTGACCGCTGCAGCAGACTGCCCATGGCCGTCGAGCGCCTTCAGCAGAGGCTCGGCGGCAGCGTACGAGATCGGGATGGACGGGATCTTGGCGATCACGTCCGAGGTATCAGCGCGAGGGGCGTCCTTGTGCGAAGGGTACCCGGGTGTGGTCGGATCGCCGGGAGATGTGGACAGGAACAGGGTCGAGCCCTTCTGGACCGAGTGCGGGCTCCGGGCAGGGCCATCTTATAGTCGCATTAGTCCACATAGGAAACAAGATTGTGATGCTGCTGCTGCCACTCACCTGGGTATGCCTTGTGGCCTTTGGCCACGGTCATATTACCATCGTCACCCGGGTCGGTGAAGATGACGGCGGCAATCGCGCCGTGGTCCTGCGCGTTCTTGACCTTGAGTCCGCGGAACAGGCCGCCGTACTTGATGAGCGCGATCTTGCCCTCGAAGCTGACACCGAGCTCGACGAGCCTCTCGAAGTCGTCGATTGAGCCGCGGCTATAAACATTGTCAGAGAAAAGTCAGGCTTAGTCGCACCATACAACAACACCTACCCAGCATAGATGTACTCGGCGTCGACGCTGCCCGACGGCGAGTAGCCTAGGAACGTCTGCTGCGAGATGAAGTCGTAGCCCGTGGCCTCGTCGTCCTCGAGCACAGGTTCCTTGAGGTTAACCTCCTGCTTCTTGCCGTCGGCGCCCGTGAAGCTCAACGCGGCACTGACGGGGTAGCGGAAGTAGACGTGGTACTCTGCGAGGTGCGAGTCGAAGCCGTTCTCGCTCCAGCGGTCGGCGGTCCACTGCGCGGCCTCCTCGCCGTAGCCGGCCAGCTTGTTCTGGTGGCCGTAGTAGTGCGACCACTCGTCGATGGTGACGTTGTCGAACGAGTTGACGAGCAGCGTCTCGGCGTCGTCGAGGACCGGCGGCCACTGCTCGTTGCGCCGCGAGAGCGCCGGGCGGTGCGTATGCCGGGCGTCGACGTCAAAGTCCCGCTGGCAGGCGGAGACGCCCGCGACGAGGGCCGTCAGGGCCAACAGGTTCTTGACAGGCATGTTGAGCTAAGAGTGTACTCGGGTTCCCCGGATTGTGTGACTGAGGATCTCTGAGACTGCCTACGCGAGAAAGACCAAAGGACGGTGCAGAAGAGAGGGCGGGCACGATCGGCATATTAGTACCCGGGGCCGGGGCGGTCGGTAAGCATCCATCTGCAGGAGCACGACACGACATGACGATGCCGAGCATCCCGTTGCCCAGCCCGCCCAGAGCCTTGGGGCGGACGATAGCGACATAAACGGTCTCGGTCACTCGCTATCGTCGGTGCCTGGTCGGCCCCCGCCCAATTGCCGGTCCCCACGCGTGGCAGAAGCACGTTATCCCGAGCAAGGAAGAGTACGGGAAGGACAGAAAAAAACTCGCATGTCGTCATCCTGCCCAGCGGCACGATGCTCAGCGTGGCAGCTCATTGTTTATTCCAAGGAGCGGGGTACAGCTCAGCGCTGCCAAGCGGCATGCTCACCTGCCTTGTCGGTTCAAGTGCGCCTTGGCGGCTGACGGGGAACCTGACGTCGTGTCAACGGCGGTGGCTATCCAAGATCGGCGGTGCAGGGATTCCCCAATTCTTTGTCCAGCATCGGCTTGACCGACTGATGGGGAGCCGGCACTGCGGGGGACGAGATGGCGGGGCAGGACGACTTTGCGACTGCATTGCTTTCAAATATGTAAGGTGATTTGTCCGTGCAGATGCGGTCTTCTTTGCTGGTCGTGATGGAGGGGTCGACCCTCAACGCTTGGCCCTGGCCGTATCCCCTTTTCCGGCGGCCAAGGTGACGGGATTCCATCCGTACCTCTAATGGCGCTACTCGGCTACGAATCAATCTGACTGAATGAGGGTTGTCCCCAAAATGTTCCTCTCAGCCCAAATGTGAGAATCCAGGGGCCCTGCCCTACAGCTCAGAAGCGTGTGCGTGCCTTCAGGTCCTGAGAGGACTATACTCCAGATTAGTGAGTATCACTGCGATGGCGGTGTCACGGTTCAGCGACGTTTTGCTAGTGGTATGATCTGCAACTAACGTGCGACTGGAGTGTAATGAGGATATGCGTAGCAAAGAATGAGACCGAGCCCCACGTATTCTGGCTTGGCGTAAATGGCGATATGACCAGGTTCCAGAACGCCACGGCGTTAAAAGGTTTGACGAACCATTAGGCCTATATACAGTCTTGCTGGCCAGCCATTGCAGTGGTGTCGGTTGGCTAACTGTATATAGACCTGGCGGGCTTGAAAGGCTGCCCCCTTAATACATGTAGTTGTCCTCGCTTGTCCGTGGTACCTGGAATACCTTGACTTATAAGTGCAGACATACATGCTGCACTGCAGCTTGCGATTCCTGTCCGCTGTCTTTGTTAGAGGTCCGCCCGGTAACAGCCTCACCTCTCGTGAGCTCGTGCATCGATGTTCTTTCTCTTCCATTCCCGGATCTCACCGTGGAATCCAGAGCATGATACTGCCCGAGTGCACTTTCGAACATAACCAGGAAGCTTCTGCAAACAGTTTATACCCCACCCTGATGAGTTCGCAGATCAGGTGTTGAGCTCGGACGATATTCAGGGGCAGAAGCAAAATGTCATCTGACATCGACCGTGGAAGGCTCTCGGACGTCCAGAGCGCTGATGCCTGCTCGTCACCATCAGATAAGCGCGGAGCCGCGTCCAGCCGAGACTTGTGATACGCGGCAGGGCATCCCCGCCTTTCCAACGCCGTCTCACCCCACCACCATCAGACCAGAGTGAACGCTCTTTGGACCAATCTTCAACGTCACCAACCCAAATACAGCACCGCAACCATGACAGACAGCATCGAGCAGATCCTGCAGGCCGCGGCCGACAAGTTCCGGGGCCCCGGCGGCTGCCTGGCCGTGGTCCGCGACGGCCAGCTGGCGGGCCAGCACGTCTGGGGCTTTGCCCAGATGGACGACGCCGTGCCCATGACGGCCGAGACCCTCGTGCCCATCTGCAGCATCACGAAACACCTCACCTGCGGCACCCTCTACCGGGCCGAGCAGGACGACGCCTCCGTCCGCCCCAAGATGCAGGCTCTCCTCGACTCCTGGCTCGGCCCGGACCTGCAGGCCCCCCAGGCAGACGACAAGACCCGGCTCACCATCGCGCACCTGTGCGACAACCAGTCCGGCGTGCGCGACTACTGGGCCGCCACGGTCCTCTGCGGCGCCAAGCCCGAGGACAAGTTCGACATGGCCGCCATGGCGCCCCGGCTGCGCGAGATGCTCCTCCAGAGCCTGCACTTCGAGCCGGGGACCGAGTATTCGTACTCGAACCTCAACTTCTACATCATCGCCCGCCTGCTCGAGGACGTCACCGGCAAGTCCTTTTCCGACCTCGTGGCGCAGTACATCTTCCAGCCCGCGGGCATGAAGACCGCCGCGCTGCCGTCGGACCAGCAGCCGCCCCCGCCCTGCGTGGGCTACGAGGGCGACGAGAAGCGCGGGTACATCCCCGCAATCAACGGCATGGAGTGGTCCGGCGACGCCGGGATCGTGGCCTCGCTCGACGACATGGTTGCGTACGAGAAGCACCTGCACGGCCTGTGGGAGGAGCAGTCCGAGAACTGGTACCGCTTCGCCGCGACGCCGCACGTCTTCGCCGACGCCGAAGGCACACCCGCCAAGTACCGCGCAGGTCTCGCGCACGGAAAGATCCAGGACAAGGTCGACATTGTCGGCCACGGCGGCGCGCTGCGCGGGTTCCGCCTCATGCGCAGCCACGCCCCGGCCGAGAAGCTGTCGGTCATTGTGCTCTTCAACCACGAGGCGAGCAGCAAGGAGGCGGCGGACTTTGTACTCAAGAAGATCCTGGGGCTTCCGGACGACTCGGACAAGAATGGCTTTGTGGACGAGCCGCCGCACCCTGCATGGGCGGGGGAGTTCCTGGACGAGGAGACAAAGCTGCGGATTAATGTCGAGCTGGGCGAGACGGGCAAGGGCAAGGTCAAGATCACGTATCTGTGTGCCACCGAGACGGTGCCACTGAAGAGCAGCACGACTGCCGAGTCGCCGGGCGCCCGAGCCGAGATTGACGGGGATGTCTTGCGCCTCCACCGGATCGTGGACAACCGGGTGCTTGTCGGGCGGAGGATCAAGGCTGCCGCTCCCCTGGGCACGGTTGGGGCGAATGGGCACGAGCTCCAGGTCCAGGGCAAGTACCGGTGCGAGTCCCTCCAGTCGAACCTGACCATCACGGGCCAAGGGGCGATCCTGTACGGCGTGTTCGACGGGTTCATGGGCAAGGGACCAGTCCACATCATGAAGCCTCTCGGCGAGAACGTCTGGGTTCTCGCTTGTCCAAGGGGTATTGACTCTGCGCCGCCGGGAGACTGGACGCTTGTAATTGACAGCGAGGGAGGCAAGGTCACGGGCTTCACGATCGGGTGCTGGCTGACGAGGAAGGTCGACTATCGCAAAGTAGAGTAGCGTTGCTCCAGGAGCTCAGACAGAGTATCCAGTACCAGATCGCATCTCTCTTTCTGGGCAGACGGGCATGTAAATTGCCACAAGGCTCCGAGACCAGCGTCCCCTTGCATTGTATCGCGTATGTCGAGCTGGCGGATCAACGTCATCGATGCGTCGGATGAGGTACCCGAGCAAGCACCAGCGACCCCCTGGATGGCCCGCTGCCACAGTGGAAGGATTCAGCCGTACGGTCAGCCCTGCTGCGCCGCCCTCCGCCTCTTCCCCCGCCGTGCGCATTGCGACTGCCCTCCTACGCTGCTGTGCGTGTTGCACATCTTGCAACTTCCTCGGTGTCCAACGTCGCACGCCGCACGAAGGGACAGGTGCGCCGAGAGCCCGCCATGCGCCTCCTCCGTCGGGAGCCAGACGGCAGTCTGTCCTTCACCCCTGACCTCCTCGACGACATCCCTCCGTACGCCATTCTCTCGCACACCTGGGGCGCAGACGACCAGGAGGTCACATTCCGCGACATCCAGGACGGCACGGGGCTCGCCAAAGATGGCTACAAGAAGCTCACATTCTGCGCCAGGCAGGCTGCCGAGGACAACCTTGAGCACTTCTGGGTAGACACGTGCTGCATCGACAAGGCGAACCACACAGAGCTCTCCGAGGCCATCAACTCCATGTTCCGCTGGTACAAAGACGCGGTGCATTGCTATGTCTACCTCACAGACGTCTCCAAGACGACCGATCAAGACGACTGCCGCAGCCGATCGTCATGGAAGACGGCCCTGCGGCAAAGTCGATACTTCACCCGTGGGTGGACGCTGCAGGAGCTCATCGCCCCCCGGTCGGTCCGCTTGTTCTCAGCGCAAGGAGAGTCATTGGGCGACAAAACATCCCTTCAAACGCTTCTTCACGAGATCACGGGAGTCCCCAATACGGCACTTGAAGGCAACCCACTCAGCAGTTTCAGTATCAGTGACCGATTTTCGTGGTTGGGCAGCAGGCGGACTAAACGCCCAGAGGATAGAGCATACTGTATGTTCGGCATCTTTGACGTGCATCTGCCCTTGATATATGGGGAGGGAGAGGATAAGGCTTTGGCTCGCCTCAGACAAGAAATTGGTATGCGCTTCCTGCGGCAAATTTGGATTCTACCAGATTTTTCACCCTCGATATCTGATCACGCCTTGCTCACAAATCGATTATTAACAGGAAGAGATACGATCAGTGAGACGGGCAAACGTTGCATCGCAGACCTGCGCGTCACGGACCCTCACGACGACAAGAAGCGCATTCAAGAGACCAAAGGCGGCCTGCTCGAGGACTCGTACGTATGGATTCTCGAGAATCCAGACTTTGTCCGGTGGCGAGACGACGATATTCAAAAACTCCTCTGGGTCAAGGGTGACCCTGGCAAAGGCAAAACGATGCTGCTTTGCGGGATTATCGATCAAATGCAGACAAGGCAGACACCCAGTGACCCGAGCCTTGCTTACTTTTTCTGCCAGGCCACCGACGAGCGAATAAACACCGCGTTATCTGTCTTGCGCGGCTTGATCTTCATGCTTCTGGCCAAGAACGACTTTCTCCTCGCACACATCGAAAAGAAGTATGAGGCCTCAGGCCGGAGCCTTTTCGAGGATGCCAACGCGTGGCAAGCACTCTGCACAATCTTCACCAATATGCTTCAAGATGAGAGGCTCTCAGGAGTCCGCCTTGTCATCGACGCCCTCGACGAGTGCACCAAGGGACTGCCGCAGCTCCTCGATCTGGTCGTCAAAACTTCGGAATCCACACCCGCCCAATGGCTAGTGTCTAGCCGCAACTGGGCGGAGATCGAAGAAACCCTCTGCACTATTGCGCAACGCCTCTCACTGGAGGTCAACGCTGCCGCCGTCGAAGCAGCAGTGGACAGCTACATTACTCACAAAGTCAAACAGCTCGCGGAACGAAAGCGCTACCGGGAGTCTCTCACGCGGGATATACGTGACTACCTTTTGGCTAATGCGGCCGGTACTTTCCTCTGGGTTGCGCTTATCTGCCAGGAACTCGAGTCGACACGTGCTGGAAACGTCCTACGCAAAGCCAAATCTTTCCCAGCAGGTCTCGACGCTCTCTACGGGCGGATGCTAGAGGACATCGACAAATCAGAAGATGCCAACATCTGCATGCAAGTTTTGGCACTCGTCACAACTGCATTTCGGCCTATTTCTATCGCAGAATGTGCCACTCTATTGGACAACTGCCACGAGCTGTCCGATGATGTGGAATCCGTCCAAGAGATTGTGGCCTCGTGTGGCTCGTTCCTCACCAATCGAAATGGCATCCTTTACTTCGTTCACCAGTCAGCCAAAGACTTCCTCGCCACTCACCGGGCTGGGGCTCTCTTTCCAGCTGGCCAACCCGCTGTTCATGGCCACATCTTGGTCCAGTCTCTAGATGCCATGCAAAGAGTATTACATCGCGACATGTATCGACTAGAATCACCAGGTTGCTCAATCGCTGACGCCAAGACGCCCGAGCCAGATCCACTAGCCTCTGTTCGATACTCGTGTGTCCACTGGCTGAACCACTTGTTCGATGCCCTTAACAGTGGGTCGGAAACGCAGAAAGACAACGCATTGTACTCTGACAAGACAGAAACCTTCCTGCGAGTCAATATGCTGTGCTGGATTGAGGCTTTAACCCTGCTACGCGATGTGCTCGCAAGCTTGGTCGCCCTAAAGCGTATTACATCCTGGGAACGAGCACCGTCGAGAGTCGGTCGCCTCGTCCGCGATGCGTATCGACTCTTGCAAACCTTCCGTCCAGGCATTCAAGAATGCCCTCTGCAAATCTATGTATCAGCTCTCGTGTTCAGTCCTTCAGATATTCTTGCACGCGAGCTATACATCGATGAACAGCCTCAATGGTTGAGAATCCCGACAAAGTTGGCAGCGCAATGGAGTGCCTGCGAAGCGACTCTGGAAGGGCATGTTTCGCCAGTAGCCACAGTCTTCTTCTCGGCCGATGATCGACAGATTATCTCTTCTGCACCTGCTACATCAGGGAACCCAACTTCGTCCGATGCAGTCGGCACTGTCAAGATTTGGGATGCTTTTACTGGGGAGTGTCTGCGGACGATCAGCGCCGATTTAGGCGCTTTCTCAACAGACAGACAGCGGATCGCATTGGCCTCCGGGAACCGCATCGAGGTCCGAAACGCTACAGCAACCGTTTGTGATAAAGTTCTTCTAGGGCATGACGATCAAGTCATGTCTCTGGCGTTTTCCGCGAATGGCTCTCATATAATATCGGGTTCCAAGGACAACACAATCAGGGTCTGGAACGCGCACAGTGGTGCGTGTGAGATCGTACTCCGCGGAGCTCCCGTGACCTGGGGGTCAGTGTCATTCTCATTGGATGGCATTCTCATCGCATCTGCGGCAAGTGCCCATCCTGCACAAGTTTGGAGGTCCACGACAGGCAAATGCGAGCTGACTCTACCATTGGCCTGGTGCGCTGCCATGTCGCCAGATGGACGAACCATCGCTGTCGGAAGAACCGATGGCTCCATCGAGGTCAAAGACACCATAATTGGTGGCAAGCTCACGACACTGACCAGTGACAACAGCTTAGTGCGCAGCATCGCCTTCTCTCCAGATGGGCGGCTGATCGCGTCTATCTCAACTGGGGCCCCGATCAAGCTTTGGGATGTGAGGTCGGGAAAATGCATAGCGAGGCTCGAAGGCCATTATGTTAGTGTCACATCAGCGTCGTTCTCTTCAGATGGGAAGCGGCTTGTCTCCTCATCTGAAGACAAGACTATCAGGATTTGGGATGCAACCGCGAATACCAAAGGGCCAGACTACGAAGGTCACGAGAATTCGATTCGAACACTGGCTTTCTCGAGAGACGGAAGGCAGGCTGTGTCAGCCACAGCCAACGGAGATATCCATATCTGGGATTCCCTCGACGCTACCTTATCGCGGCACATCGAACAGGAAAGCTCTCTGACAGAATCAGTAGCTACCCGATGGGACGGGACGAATTTCGCCTCAGCTTCGAAACCACGCAAAGTCAAAGTTTACAACACCGGACCAGGAACCTGCGAAAGGAACATCGAGTATCACATGATGCGCGTCAACTCTACCACATTTTCCCCCGACGGTGTCTGGATAGTTTCAGCTGACGGCAAGACTGCTAAGATCTGGAAAGTAATAGACACATCACTGTTTGGTAGCGGTTTCGTGAAGATCCAGGGCCACGATGACGATATTGGCTCGGCTGTCTTCTCACAAGACGGTAGAACCATCATTACGATCGCACGGGACACAGCCAAACTCTGGAACGCGGAAACGGCTGCGTGCATCGAAACACGCCAAGGCATCCAGGTTACGACACTATCGCGGATTCTACTTGCTGATCGAGGCATCCGGATCAACTCGGGTGGAGGGCAGTGGGATGACACGCTGGTGTCGGAGTGGGCTCCGCTGATGGTCCGAGGGGCTAGACAGCCGGATTATCAGCTGAGTCTGGATGGGTGCTGGCTGCTGAGGGACTCTCGCAGGCTGTTGTGGATACCTCCAGATTATCGTCCGAGTCCCGGAGGTTGTTTCGCCGCCTGGGCAGACGCGCGAATAGCGATCGTTGCATATGTCATCGAGAAGAATGGGGTTGAGTTCCCGCTATTCTTCCACATATCTGTTTAACCACGTCCCAGCAGTACCACGCCCTTCTTTCCCTCAGCCCACACTATTCTCAAAGGTATTAATGTGTCATGCGGGGGCCGCCTGTCTAGGAAGACCACTTTTGTTATCCAAGTTCAATGCTTGATAAGTCTCGAAAGCATACATCTTGCGGATGTTGTCTTAAAGAGCCACACACGTTGATATGGTGTATAAAATACAGCCCGTCTAAGAACGTCTCCCTAGCTCGAGCGATAATCTATAGACTATTTCCTACATGTAGTTCGCGGTGAAGCAACCGGACTTTCCACGTCTCGTTGAGCGGGGGCAGTTTCGCCTGGGCATTCATGTCTACCTGGTTGCCAAGTAGGTCAGGGAGATGAGCTGATATCAACGCAGCGGCAGTGCTGGTGAGTAAGGCTCGGTTAGGGGTGCTTCGAGATAGTGCTATTGATATTGACAATCTTATTTTCCCTCCATCGTCCCTGTTTTTTTTTTTGCCGCGGTCCGGGTTTTCACCGGCACGCTGTCACGTAGAATCGCTTTTTCAGAAGGAAATGCTGTGAGACCCCCGTGATATTTTGCATTCCACGGAGCTCCGCTGAAGTGGCGCTAGGGCTGTTTTTTTGACACGTGCCATTGATTTGCGATTTAAATATATACATGGAAGTGGTATGATGTTTGCCAGAAGGTGTTGACCACCTCGAGGCATCTTGAGGTAGGCATCGCCCTGGACCAACATGTTTCTCCTATGACTTTCCATCTCAGTCTCTGAGTGAACACTCCCGAAATTTTCGGCAGCTAGCGCCGTTCTGGACGTCGTTCCAGCACCTTTACGCCGCCATCTTACGGCTGGCATTGGCCTGTTGTTCACACGTTAGTTTCAACACTCTTAACTCTCATGAACCCCCGACAGATATCGACTTACTGTAGTACTCGTTGGAGGCCTTGCACGTGCCCTGGGCGCACGTAGTTGGGCCGGTCCAGCCAACGCCGCCACACTGGGCGTAGAGAGCGGCGCCGGTGCCCGAGCCGCTGCCACCACCAGTGTTACCGCCGCCAGTGTTACCGCCACCGGTGTTGCCACCGCCAGTGCTGCCGCCGCCGCCGCCGCCGGAGCAGCTGAGGACCGCCGGGCCGGGGATGCTGTACGCCTTGCCGCCGTTGTTGGGCACGCCGCCGCTGCCGTAGATGCTCGTGGTGATGCCCGGGTGCGAGGCCGCGTACGCGCCGGGGAAGCTGACGGTCTGGCCGCCCGTGTTGGTGCCGGAGCCGGTGATCTTGATCTGGGCGCAGCCCATGTAGAACTGGGCGCCGGGGTAGCTGCCCGCGTTGTGCAGGGCGATGAGCTCGACGCGCATCAGGTAGTCGCCGGGCGCCACGCACGAGGGCATGGTGAAGTAGTGCCAGCCGTCGTTCTTGATGAGCGTGTCGACGGCCCACGTGCCGCCGCTGAGCCCGGACTCGGCGACCTTGAACCACTTCTGCCCGCTGGCGCTCGCGGACGCCGCGTTGTCGACCTTGGCGAGGTACACGATGATGGGGCCCTTGTGGGACGCGGCGATCGGGTTGTCGGCGTCGTTGGAGCCTTGCGGGCCGCCGATGACGTGCTGGTACCAGGCGCCGACCTGGGCGCCCGCGGGCACCGTGATGATGGTGTTGTCCTTGTGCGCGATGTTGTTGTTGCACGCAAAGCCGCCATCGTTGACATTCTCGATCGGGTTGTTGGACGAGGTGGCGCGCACGCCCTTGAGCTGGCCCTGGTCGGCGCCGTTGACCTTGACGCGCTGGAAGATGGCGTGGCCCGAGGCCAGGGAGGCCAGGCCGAGGAGGGCGGTGAACTTCATCGTGGGCAGGGCTGGAGGTGCTGAAGACAGAGAGAGAGAGACCGTGTGAGAGGGGGGAGCTTGCCGTGGTGCGGAGTCCTGGTGGAAATAAAACACAACATCGTCAAGATATCTTGTTCTATATATACGTGTAAGTCCCCACGCGAGCCGGCTGCAGTCGCTTCGCTTACCCCGGACGCCCGCACCCGCGGCCAGTCCGCTTGCGGGGGCGGCCCGTCTGCCTCCGTGGTGACAAGCACCGCCGGGCCGGGAGCGTCTTGGCAGCAATCTCCACGCCGTCTCGGGCCAATCAGACCGCCTCCCATTATTCAGACTCTCCTCAGAGATATTGGTCTTGTGCCCTGGGGGCAGATCGTCGGCGCTTTCCCGGCCCACAGACATGGCCTGTCGTGGCAACGTTCTTCCTCATCGGGCACGGGAACACAAATAAGCATTTGGACAAGCCTACACAGGGAACATGAGGATCGAAATGGAGCCTTGGGTCGCTGTCTTGTCTCGGTCAGCTGCTACTTCTGAAACGCCAGGGGTGCCATGCTGTGATAGTGCCACCCAAACGACTCGTCTGACCACAGACAACAGATGAACTGGCCAGCTCATGCAATCCACTGAGCTTGACAAACGAAGACTGTTGGAGGCAGCCAAGCCAAGGTACATAAAAGTTCTTGGCAGAACTCATCACTGCCCTCAGGTCGACAGTATTTGATCAAGGATGGAGCGGCGACTCGTCGGGGCGCAGTGCGGACTCGCAACGCCAAGATCCAGCGGAAGTGCTGGCCCCGGAACGTTTTGGCACGAACTCTTGCCTTGGGGCACTTCTCGCTCGGCCACCTCCCGACTCGCACTAAGACCGTCGCTTTGACTGGGCAGCTCCCAACCCCTGGACCTCGGAGACGACAGCCCGGAGTGGCGTCTGGTTGCTGTGAGGCACGACGCCACTTCGCTCGTCTATCTGGTCTATTTCCCGACCTTGGCTCAGCCGCATCGGGCGACATGCACGGCTGGACAACCCGGGTCCCGGGCTCGCTCGCAGCAGGGAGCCGGGATCCTTGAGTCAGTCCGTCCTCCCGGTGGTGCCCCGTCATGTACTTCCACTCCTGATCTGGTGAGATGATGGCATGGCTGATCACCATGTCTCATCCCAAGCGCACAGAGTGGCATGCACTGCCATAGCAGTTGCTGAAAAGGCAATTACATTGTCTCTAATCTCCGTATGGCGGTCAGCCGCCATGGCCACGGGTCTTGTGATGGTCTTACGGTCTTTAGACTTCTGATGACTACCACTGAAATGTCCTAGGCTCCTAACAGTATGGACTCGCAGCCGCAATGCCAGAAGCGCTGCAGCTCCGCAACCCAAGGCATGTCCCCCTAACTCACCCAGATGACTTCGCAAACGATTCTAGGCGGGAGTCTGACGGCTCCCTACCTGCAAGGATGAAGACTTTGTGACGCGGATTTCTGACCTCAACGCAGAGACAAAGGTGTGGCATGTCACAACACCCGATAGCGTTGGCCAACAATTGTGGCGTTCACGCCTACAGTTGACGCGTAGACCGGAGACATCTGTGAACCAAAGCAAAGTCCTAAGTTCAGTAAGTCTGAAGTCATATTCTCATGTCTATAGCTGCTTTAGAATCATGTGTGCATAACCATAAGCCAAGGTGATTTCAGCACTCTGACTTGCTTTGAAAAGACCCCTCAGACGTTGCCCTCGACCAACCACTTTGGCTTCTCTACGCCTTCAGCTTGCCCCAGTTCGACACAGCCGCGAACTCCTTCATCTCCGACAAGCTCTTGAGCCAAGCGACCGTGTTCGGCGCACCCTTGAGCACGTCGTCACCGAAGACCACGCCCAACGAGAACACGAGCGCCAGGGCGACCGTGATGTCCGCGAACGTGACCTTGTCACCACCGAGGAGCGTCTTGTTCTCGCCCTTCTGCAGCTGGGCCTCGACGACGGCGAGCGCGCGCTTGAAGCTCTCGGTGCTGCGGTCCACGACGGCCTGGTCGAGCGGCATGAACTTGTAGTGCACCATGTACGCGACGGGGTTGGTGTGGCCTGTCAGCTCGCCCTCGGTGAAGAAGCACCACTCGTCGATCTTGGCGCGGGTCTCCGGGTCGGAACCGAGCAGCTGCTCCGCGAGCGGGCCCTTGGAGGCGACGTACCGCGCGATGGCGGACGACTCGGCCACGCAGTAGCCCGTGGCGGACTCGAAGGCCGGGACCTTGCCCATGGGGAACTTGGCCAGGAACTCGGGCGTCTTGTTGGTCTCCTGCATGGTGAAGTCCTCCGCGTAGGGGACCTCGAGGCCGTTGAAGGCGCCCGCGACTTGGGCCTGTGAGGTAGTGTGTCAGAGAGATAGAGTCGGAGATATGAAAGGGGGTTTCCCTGTTACTTACACGCTCAACGCGCCAGCTGCCGGGGTAGGAGTAGATCTTGCCGAAGGGAGCCATGGTGATGAATTTGTATTTGTACGGTTTGGCTTTGGTGATGAGGGGAATGGTCAGGACAACTCTGTCGACCTTCGCGGCCGGCTCACCGACCTTTTATTCACGTCGCACTCCCACCCCGCTCTCCACTTCGAAACTGTTCTGCCGTCCTCGGGTTCCACCGAGCGTCGTTAGCATTGGTAATCAGGGGCTCTCGTGGGGCCGTGCCGTCGGGCATGGGCGATTAGGACAGCTGTCGGTCCAACGTGGCACCGTCTTGGCAAAGTCCCTGGCTGGCTGGTTAGCGGTAACTGTGTATAGCGAGCATGGCGGTGGTGTTGCGAGGAGACTGTTGTCTCTCACGTGAATGTTGTCATCAAGTTTCCGGATTGCGCCATCGCAGGTTCCCCGAGGACAAGCTTCTGGCGGGCCTGTTACTCCGACAAGCACGCCGATGGAATACTGGGGCCCGAGACCCTGCATCGGCATCCCACCGCGGGGCTGTAGCCCTGACTCGAGATAGGCCGTCCTGACGTGCTCCATGCGAAAGCCGTAGTGCCTGTAATTAATCAACCCACTATGTTCTTCGTGGCAGCACGCAACGTCCCGTTTCAAGAGACTAGATCGTACCAGGTGTTCCCGCAAACAACGGAGCTATTCAAGCGAAGCAGCCACTGCGCCACATTCACCGCGATGCCGGAACTATGTTCTGCTACTCTTGCCCAACATGGGACGTTCTTCCCCGTCACGTTTTGAAAACCCGCCAGCTCTTGTAGCGAGGAGTGACAGGTTGCATACCTGGATGTATGACGACGGCCATGTCGGTGGGAATGACGCAAAGTGACCAGACCAGCTCCCAGACTGGCAGCTAGTCGTCGGGTCTGTTGATGAAGGCTATCCTCGCGTCATACAGTTGGATCCAGCCCGCATCGTGCTTCCGGAGCCGGAAACGTCCAGGGTGATTCGAGGTCTACAACCCGAGGCTGTGGCTCTTTCGGAGTTCACGGCGGAGCATGGCCACGCTCCATGTGGCTTGTATAGATTGAGGGCATCACTTAATCTCGTAGCGCCTGGTTCTGTTTACGCGTATTTAGCAGAATGGGTTTGAAACGCGGGAGCACGTCAAGGATTCTGGTCCGGCGATTTCTTATGGTTGGCCTCGCGAGTGCAGATTGATGCTCATAATTGACCGAAATTCAATTGCTCATCAAGATGTGGTTTCGTGTGTAAAGGATGATAGTTTCAGGATTGTATTTGAACTCTAATTCGAAAACTTCTATCGCTCATGTCTCGTAAATGCACAATGCAGGCTCTCTTCAAATGATATGACTCAAACAGAAACGCTCTTGTCCTTGGCCGCGAGGAACTCCTCGCTGAACGGGTAGTCATTGTAGCCCTCCTCGGACATCTTGATGTAGAACGTGTCGCGGTTGTATTTGTTGAGCGGCAGGCCGTGGCGGATGCGGAACGGCAGGTCCGGGTTAGCGAGGAAGTGCCGACCGAAGACGACCAGCACGTCCCACTTCTTGTAGTGCTCGTCAACGGCGCGCTGCGCCGTCTCGGGCTCGTACCCGCCCGCCACGAGGACAGGGGACTTGTTGTCCCAGATGTCGAGGATGAAATCAAGCGTCTTGCCCTTGTGCAGCTCGTCGGCGCCGAGCACGATGGTGGCCGGGTCGCCGCGCGCCTCGACGAGCGAGATGTACGCGAGGGGCAGGTCGAGCTTCTTGAGCTCGCGCATCAGGTACGAGTACTGCTCGACAATGTCGGACTTGGTGGCGCCCTGGAATCCGGCGTAGGGGGATAGCCGCAGGGCGACGTGCTCCGGGCCGATGGCGTCGGAGACGGCCTTGATGACCTCGAGGTACAGCCGCGCGCGGTTCTCGATCGAGCCTCCCCACTTGTCGGTCCGCTTGTTGACGGCATCCGAGAGGAACTGGTCGAGAAGGTAGCCGTGGGCGCCGTGGATCTCGACACCGTCACCACCGGCCGCGCGCACGCGCTTGGCCGTGTCGACGAACGCCTGGATGGTCTCGAGGATCTCGGCCTCGGTCATCTCGGCGGGGACCGCGTCGGAGCCCTTCATCGGGGTCGCGCTCGCGGAGCGGTACGGCAGGCCCTTCTTGGCGATGAACTCGGGGGTCGCGGCGCGGCCGAGAGCCCACAGCTGCTGGAACCATACGGAGCCCTTGCTGTGGACGGAGTCGATGATCTGCTTCCAAGCCGCGACCTGCTCGTCGGAGACGAAGCCGGGGACGTTGGCCTGGCCTTCTTCCTGGTGGGAGATGGATGTGGCTTCTGAGATGACCAGCGTGCCGGGGACGGAGGCCCGGTCGCCGTAGTATGTCTGCATCAAGGGGATGATGGGCTTGTGGACGTCATTGTTGCGGTTCCTTGTGAGGGGCGCCAATACGACGCGGTGCTGGAGCTGTGTGTTGCCAATCTTGACTGGCTTGAAGAGGCGGCTCTCGGCCGGGTTGGGCGGTGCTGTTGATCCCATTGTAATTTGTGGTGTGGGTTTTGTTGGGGGCTAAAGCTACTGCGATGATGTGGCGATTTGAATGCTGCAATGGCTTGCGAGATGAGTCTTGTTGAATGCAAGTTGTTATGTCAATGAATCAAACCGAGGGGGACAGCTTTGAGATATAGCAGGGCTCGAGGCGCGTTATATAGATCTGGCGAGGCGGACTCCGACCCGATTAGCTCCCGCATGGCAAAGTCCGATCTGAGGAAAAGCCCTCCAAGCCGACCTGGGATTACATCATCCTCGATTTCCAAAGCGCCTTCTAGATCGAAAATGCACCGCCAAGTGAAGGAGACGCGTCGCGTGCTTCTCTCAGGACTCATCTTCCTCTTGTGCTCCTGGCCGGGTGCCCGCGTCGCTGATGCCTTGCACTGCCTGAACCATGGCTGACGGCACACCACAGCAGTCGTTCGGCCTAACCCAGGCACGCAATGCTTTTGTCGGAAACAATTTCTCCGGCACCACCCACTTCAATATCAATGGGGCACCTGGTAAGTCTTCTGCAATGTCACTTTTAGCTCCAAGAGTCTGACAGTGTACAGCAGGCGACGCGCGAGGCGAGTCGGAGAAAAATGGTATGTGCCCTCTTATATTGTTCCAGGCCTTGAGCCGTTGTGCAAATGGTCGAGAATCCAGGCATTAACATAGTTTAGCCTGCCTCCGTTCTCTTGGCTTCGGCGAAATGCACGCTCGTCGACGCGACATTGTCGATGCACATCCAGAAACGTGCGACTGGCTGTTCGAAACGCCAGAGTTCCATGACTGGCGGGACCCTTACCGCTGGCACGACCACCACGGCGTGCTCTGGATCAAGGGAAAACCTGGTGTCGGCAAGTCGACGCTGATGAAACACGCCTTCTCACACTTCCACCAAACGTTGTTCCGCGACCACCATATCGTTTCGTATTTCTTCAACGCCCGTGGCAGCACGCTCGAAAAGACACCCTCGGGCCTCCTACGGTCCATTGTTCATCAACTGCTCCAAACTGACGACGAAGTTTACAATCTGTTTGCTCCTCTCTTTCGCGAGAAGCAGATGTTTGGTCAAGAATCCAGTTGGCAATGGCGTCTATCGGAATTGCAAGAGTTTGTACGCTCCGTTGTCAGAACGCGGTCATGCTCACGACCCCTCCTCTTCCTGGTGGATGCCTTGGACGAGTGCGACGAGTCGGACGTACGTGCCGTGGTCGATTTCCTTGGGTCACTCAGCATCCAGGCCTTTTGGTGCGGTTGCCCGCTGCGGATCTGTCTATCGAGCCGCCACTATCCTCGTATCAAAATGGACAAGGTCGTGGAGCTAGTGGTGGAAAGGTGCCCCAAGCATCAGGCAGACGTTGTCAAATACATCAGAGACCAATTAAGAATACGAGGCACCAAGATGGAGACCGAGATCCTGGAAAGGGCAGAGAGTGTCTTCCTTTGGGTCGTCATTGTCGTGTCCCTGCTTAACAAGGCTTATGATGAAGGCCGAGTTGAGGCGATGAGGAGGACTCTCGAGGATATTCCTGACGATATGGACAAGCTTTTCTCCGCAATGCTTAACAACACCAGGGACGCGGCGGAGACAGTCCGTCTAATTCAGTGGGTACTCCTCAGCATCCGACCGCTAGACCTTCGAGAGCTCTACGCAGCCGCAGTCCAAGACGTGCTCCCTCCGGATGACCTGATTGAGGCTCGAATCACCACGTCGTCGAGGGGCCTGGTAGAGGTACGACAAGACGATTCTTGTTCGGTCCAGTTCATTCATTTATCAGTATACGATTATCTGTTTCGACAGAAGAGGCTCCAGACGCTCGATCCGACGCTGGGCACCGAGCCCATCGCGGCCATCCACAGCCTGCTCTGGGCCCGCTGTTGGTCAAGCATCGAGCAGGCCGATACCACAAACATGAGCAGAGAACATCTGACCAGGGCGAATGGAAACGATCCGTTCCTCATTTACGCGGCGCGGCATATATTCGACCACGCCGAAAGAGCCCTTTCCAATGGGCTTGACCAGCAGCTTCATGATGGCAAGCGGACATGCGGAATTGATTCTCGCCGAGCCCCCCACAATTCGCAACAGATCATGATCCGGAAATGGCTGCGAAGCACTGTTGGTTGGCTTCAGTGGTGGAAAATGTTCCTACTCGCCACTGATTTTGTGGACGAGCAGGCAATCTATCATAAAAAAGACTTGGATGTTGGACTTGTCTACATTTTAGCGCTAGGTGGGTTGCCGAACCTGCTCAGGGCCAGATTGGAGGGTGCTGACATCAACACGGAAAGGAGCTTTCCTGGTGCAGCGCTCCAGGCCACGTCCAAGGGACGACCTGGCACCACCAAGCACCGTCTCCACGTCAACGCCGACGTCAACGCGCAGGGAGGCATGTACGGCAATGCGCTACAGGCCGCCTCGAAGACAGGGTATTACGATACTGTGAAGCTCTTACTCGATCAAGGCGCCGACGTTAACGCACAGGGCGGCTATTATGGCAATGCGCTGCAAGCCGCTTCGAGATCAGGAGATGGAGATATCGTGGAACTACTTCTTCAGGCTGGCGCCGACGTCAACGCGCAGGGCGGCAAATACGGAAATGCGCTGCAAGCCCTTTGTGCGATGCCTGCTGCGAATCTGGAAGCCGTTCAGCGACTCCTTCAAGCAGGCGCCAATGTGAACGCTCTAGGGGGTAAATACGGCAGTGCGCTGAACGCCGCCTGTCATTTTGGAAGGAGCAACCGAGATATCATTGAACTGCTCCTCGTGGCAGGCGCAGAAGTCGAGACGCTTAGCGACTCTGACACATCCTCCTCGAGCTGAAAGTTTGAAGACTTCTACCTGCTAGCTCTCTCATCTGTGGGACCTGTACCTGCACCTCGGGGACTGCGCGCGTGCCGGTTCCGCAGTATCGGGTGCGGTCGAAGATCAAGAACCCACAAAGAGAGGGAACACGGACACCGGAAGGAAGATGAAAATGCACTGGCAGGTAGAGGGGTAGAGGAGTCGGGGAATAGTCCACGAACCAAATACGATGTGTCTGCGCCAGCTTCCCACGTCACACACCGCATCGCAGTCTTCAGGCTACAATCATCGCAGAAGCACATTCTATTCCGACAGCACCCACGCGGGTTCAAGCATGACTGGGTATCGTATTCGCATACTCCTACAAACCTTCCAAAAAGAAAGAAAAGATGAAAATCATTCCCCTTTTCCCGGATACAGCCGCCTCCACCGCGCCACGACCTCGCCCCTCTCCTGCTCCGAGGCGTCGCGCCACACGGCGCTCCCCTGCTTGAGCCTGATCATGATGATCTCGGCCTTGAGCTGCGTCATGTGCCGCTTGTGCAGCTCCTTCTCGACGCCCTTGAGCGTGTAACCGGGGAGCCCATACACCGCGGAGAAGATATTGAACGGCACCCCGAGCAGGCCCTGCGCCACACCTTTGCCAAGGCCTTTCGCCCCGTCTCTCCGCGCGCCCTTGTAGGGGAGCACCACGAGCCCTGTCACCGCGTCGAACACGCCCACGCCAAACTCCTTCCCGGACACTTTCAAGCCGCTGCGTAGGCCCGTCACCTCGTCGCGCCGCCGGGGCTCGATGTCGTGCCACAGGTACGACGGGAAGTTGCGGAACCCGTTGGCCACGTTGTAGAAGAAGTTGCCGGGGAACTTGAGCACCGATTTCCCCACGTTGAGGGCGTACCTCCCCGACGCGCGCGCCGTCAGGTCGGCGCGGCCGCGCTTCGGCTTGGCCGACACCGGGTCGCGGCTGACCTCGTAACCCCCGTGGTCCATGCTGACAAAGGTCGCGGCGAAGTGCGACTTGGAGGCGACCTTTTTTGCAAACTTCTCCATGTGCCGCGGGGCGACGGCGTCGCCGGGACCCGAGGCGAAGATACTGGGCTTGTCGTTGTAGAAGGCGGCCGTCTCCGGGTCCGGGGCCTTGCGCGACTGCTGGATCGCCTTGAGTCTGTCGGCGTAGCACTTTGTGTAGTACCCGATGCAGGCGAACATGTAGGCGAACGCCACCACGCCGCCGAGGATGGGGGACTCGGCGCCCTCGTAGACGTACCAGTGCGTGTGCCGCAGCAGCTTGATGCTGTCGACCTTGATGACCTCGTGGTCGATCAGGCACAGCACGGCGAGGGTGCTGAGGTGCGCGCCCGTCTTCTTGTGCTCCCAGACGGCGACCTGGTCCGGGCAGAGGTCGCAGCTCATGTTGGCGAGGGTCAGCCGGTCTTGGATGTCCTTGACTGCCGTCTGGGCGCCGTCTTCCCTGGCGACATTCTCGGCGACACGGCGGGCCGCTTCCTGGGCTTCCGGCCTGAGTGCGAACTCGATTTTCTCGGCCAAGATGTCGGCAGTGAGGGTTTTGAATGGGGCCGGGGGCGGTCCAGCGCCAGCGTTCGCAATCATCTGGCCCCAGAACGGCTGGTCGCCGAAGAAGGGCACGACCACCGTGGGACAACCTGCAGCAATGCCGGCTGCTGTCGTCCCCGCGCCGCCATGGTGCACTACGCACGAGACTCGCTCAAAGAGCCAGTCGTGCGGGCAGTCGCCGACCATGTAGATGCTGTCGGGGATGTCGTCGCCGCCGATCTTGCCCCAGCCCCGCGACACGATGGCCCTGACACCAGCTTTCTCGACTGCCTGGAAGATCATCTGTGTGAGAGCTTCCGGGTCGTCGACGACGATCGAGCCGAAGCCGATGTAGATCGGTGGCGGACCTGACGCGAGAAACTGGGCAAGATCGGGCGGCGGAGTGTACGAGCTGGGCGACTTCATAAAGGCAAACCCGGCGACGTTGATGTTTGTGCCCCAGTCTTCCGGCTTGGGGATGAGTGACTCTGACCACAAGTATGTGTAGGGCACGCGGAGTCGGGTGAGTAGCTGGTTGCCCCAGAGCGGGCTGATCGGGTCGAGCTTGAGCGTGATGGCGCGAAACTTGTTGATGATGTCGCCGAGGCTGCAGATGATTAGCATTAGACCATATACGGCTCTGGAAATACACTTACCCTTGCCACGTCAACAGCTCCATCACGATAAACGACATGAAGTTCGCAACCCCCGCCTCGGACTGCCCGTACTGCATCGACGCGAGCGGATGGTGGAAAGCCCTCGTTGGCGACCAGGGCATTGTGAACACCATGTGCAGGGGGATGCCCAGCTTCTCGGCGCAGTGAATGTGGCCCATCGAGGGCGGGTTTGCGATGATGGCGTCGGCCACAAACAGGTCGTCGCTGGCGGTGATGTCGGACGCCGTCGGCCTCCTTCCTCCGGGCACGACACCGCCTGCCGGCCGTCGAGGCTCGATGCAGCTCCGCCACGTCCCCTCCAGGATCTCGGCCATTTCCTTCCTTCTCTTGCCCACCTCGCCCGCCTTGAAGCTCTCCATGCTGGGCAGCAGACCCGGATTCTTGACCATGTACGCCATGAGTGCCTCTGGATCGCCGCCAATGCTGAAGAACTCGATGCCCTTTGACTCGACAAAATCTTTGAAGACTGGGTGTGTGCAGATGCGGACCCTGTGGTTGTACGGCGGGCTACTGAGCAGCTGGGCGATGGGGATGAAGGGCTGGACGTCGCCGCGGGAGCCGACAATGTGGATGGCGATGTTGAGCCGGGGCCCGAGAGCGGGCTTTTCATTGTTGTCGTCGCCGAGGGCTGTCGTTACGCTGGGCCGGCGCGACGCGCAGGCCTTGCGGAGAGCATCGGGATTGTATGGCGCGAGGAACTCGCCGACACGGGCTGCGAGCTCCTGCGGGGTGCGGTGGAAGTGGATGGCGGTGCGGCCATCGCTGCCGACAGCGGTCGAGGTTCGCGTGAGGCCCGAGCCGATGGTAACATGGCCGGGCGTCTCTGAACGGACGCGGTGGAGGGACATGGTCCCGGTGGATGGTGGTTGTGGTCAATGGGCGAGGTCGTGACAAGCTTTTGCAGTGGAGCGATGACGTTGTGGGCGTCCCTTTCGCAAGACTTGGCCGTGGAGCGCAGTGGGAGGGCGTGGGCGGTCGTCGCGAGAGATGATCAAGGTTGCACGAGCCACGAGGCACCAGAGGATGGAGAGAAGAAGGACATTGTCAATTGTGCAGGCTGAGAACGGTGCTGATAACGCTCGCGGATCGGCAGGCGACAGAGAGGACGGGCGCGAGGCGAGTGCCTGCACGTTTTGACTTTGAGTCGGGCGCGCCGGCTCGTTAAGATTTGCAGCGCGCTCTCCCTAGCTGTCAACGGCTAAGCGATGACGATGCTGGGCGGCATCGGGCCTAGTGCCGGCGAGGCTCCGCTCACCTCGGCCGCATCCATCCTTCCCGAAATCCGGATCCCTCGAGGCGAGCTTGGGTACCTCGGCTGGTGACGGTCGATAATTGTCATTAGGACTGGCATATGACGGTGCGCAGGCTTCACGTGTTTGCGTCAGGTATGCTTCAATTGGCAGCAATGGTCTATCTTCCCGGCAGGCCAAACTCCTCATCCAGCCACCGCTCGTGCTCCCTGGCCAGCTGCACCGGGTCGTTCATCTCAAACCCGTAGTCGAATGGCGTGTCATCTGACAGCTTGCCGCTAACCTGGTCCCCGACGCCATGCGAGCTTTTCCCCCCCACGTGCTGGATCAGTACCGGCGTTACCGCGAACCGCAGCGCCCGGCCGACCCCCTTGTCGTCGTCACTGTCCCGCTGCGCGTTCGCCCAGTCCTCCAGGAAAGTGTCCACCGCTGCGTGCCCGCCATCCTCGGCGGTCGTTGACGCATTGTACATGGGCAGCAGGTGCTGCGTCACCTGCTCCTGGGGGAACACAAGCCCCTGCGCGCAGCACCCGTACTTGTGCATCAGCTCCACGCCCGGCTTCCGCGGGAGCATGCAGCTGCGGCCGGCCAGGAAGTAGAGACCCATGCTCATCGGCGTGCAGACGCCGCAGATAAGCAAGACAGTGACGGGTGTGAGAAGCTTGCGTGCAGCACCCGACACCGGCGACCAACGAAGACACAGCACGCCGAGGACCGCCAGCTCTACCAGGACCACTGACATGCAACTGACGAGGTAGGTCAGCCACTCCTCCGAGTTCCAGCCCAGAAGGCGACCGTCGTAGAATATCCGCAAATAGAGGAAATTGTCCTGTCCCAGCTCACTCGCCTGGCGCTTGGCCGACCCCAGCGCAGCCAACAGGCGGTGGAACCAGCCGTCCAGGGCTATCACGTCGTCCTCGATCGTCATTGTGTACGTGGGCTTGACTTTGGCGCACGAGTCCAGCAGGACAGTGTAGTCGATCTTCTGCTTGCGCGCGTGCGCGGGATAGCTCGAGTCGGTCTCGAGCTCGGCGATGGTCTTGAGCAGCGCGGGGTCCCCAGCCGGGTACTGCGGGAGGCTGTCGGCCATGTTGCGTAGCCAGGGCTGGCCAAAATCCTCGTGGACAGACTGGTTTGTGTGCGCGAGGAAGGCCACGACGTAAATCCGCTGCCTCTCGGCATCATCGAGCCCCTCGAGTATGGATCCCAGTGTATCCTTGAGGTACGAGAAGCCGTGGCGGCTGACGGAGCCGATGGCGACGCAGATGTCGGGCGGGGTGAGGTCGTCCTTGGGGTGCCACCTTGCGGGCGCGTGGATGGCAGCCTGGTCGGCGAACTTGCGGGCTTGGCCCTTGCGGTAGGCTGAGTAGGAGAGCACGCGCGCCTCCTCCGGGCGAAAGAAGGCGGAGGTCGGGTCGCGGAAGCAGGCGGCACGCAGGTAGAGGGCGGCGCAGACCCAGAGGACGAGGAAGGCGAGGAAGAGGGAGGCGGGCCCGCGGGGGCGGGCACCGGCCAGCATCGTGGAGAGGGGCGGTCGCCTGTGGTAGGAGGGCCGTGGAACGTATGGCGTGGTACTCTGTAGCTATCGCATTGCTCGTCGGCGTGGTCTCGTGTGTTGGAGGATGACGTCGGGGATGGTGATTGTTGCGAGGAGGCGGAGAATTGCACGGAGCCAGACGGGCCGGATCTTGGGAAGGAGCGCCCCTGCCGGCGCCAAGGATATACAATACAGGGGGTCCCACAGCCCTGGGCCCACCTACCAAGCGTGCTCCAGTGCCCATGTCGACATCACGGCCTTCCAAGGTTTCTCTACCTGCAGGCTTCATTTTGCCGAGTTCTACCAACCAGGGATAAAGACAGCACGATAAATGAAGACATCCCGCAACGGCATTGTAACGGCAATCAGTAGGGTATGCTCGGCTCCCAATTCTTGCGGACGCTATGTGCACACAGTCGAGACTGTGTACCCTGAGCTCCAATGCTGCATCTCGAGGATGCAGAACGCCCCAGCCTACGAATATCCAGCTGAACAGCTGCCTGGCGCAGATCAAGCCACGCGGCTTGCGGCTGAATCTCCCATTGCGGCAGCTGGACGAAGAACAGCGAGCGCAACGTTGCCTTCTGATGGGCGGCTGAGTCTAAGCCTCGATCTTTCGTGCTCAACTGCCATGATCCAGGTCTCAGAATGGGCTCAACGTCCCACCCAGCAAGACTCTCGGAGACTCGCGAAGCACGTCAGATTCCAGAGATCACGGTCCAAGACTGTGGCGGCTGTGCCATCACAAGGGAGCTCAGAGGGGGCGCGTTTGCCAAGGACTTGAGCGTCATTTGCTGCTGACGCCATGTCTCGAGGACAATGGTTCTATAAGATGTCATGGATGACCCAGCTACAATGCCACTTTCCAATGTCAGCACATCCCCCATATTCCAGCCATGGACACCTCCCAGGAATCTCAGATCTCAGTCCTCGGGGGCTTGGTCTCCTCATCCGCAACGACACTCGCAGTGTTGGGTTTTCTTGTGAGCGGGCCCTTAGCATCGTATTCCTATCATCTCGTCTGACCACGACCACATCTAGCCAATCGCTGCCATCGCCGCCAAGGCCGTCTACAACATCTGGTTCCACCCGCTGTCTGCATTCCCAGGCCCAAAACTGTACGCCGTCACCGAGCTCTCCCTTAACTGGCAGAACAACGTCAGGGGCACCTTCCTCCCCCGTCTCCAGGAACTGCACCGCCAGTACGGTCCCATCGTCCGGACCGGACCCAATGCCCTTTCGGTTGACGGCGGCATCGCCTGGCCTCAAGTCTACGCACACCGCTCCGGCAAGCCCGAATACCCCAAGCTAGCCGGCTACTTTGGTCCTGAGAACGACAAGAGCATCATCATGGCTCCTCGGGACAACCACCGCCGTCAGAGACGGCATCTGGCTCATGCTTTCAGCGAGGCCGCCTTGACGGAACAGCAGGCCTACGTTCTCAAGTACGTCAACCTGATCATGAACAAGTTCTCCGAGCACGCCGACCAAGCCAAAAACCTCAACATCGTCGACTGGCTCAACTTCATGACGTTTGACATCATCGGCGACCTCGCGTTTGGAGAGTCCTTTGGCAGCCTCAGCCAGGACGGCTACCACCCTTGGGTGCGTTCAGTGATCGATAGCGTTTACGGCTTCAGCCTGGCGCACTTCATTAAGTTCCATCCAATCTTCACACCCATATTCCCGTTCGTGGTCGGCACCAGGTTTTTCAAGCAGATTCGCATCGTGCAGGATGTTTCCAAGACTAAAGCACAGGCCCGTATGGACCAGGGTGAGGCTCCAGGCGGCCGGCGCGATATCATGACCTACGTGACCAGAGGTAAAAACAGCGACGGCGAGCAGGGCATGACTCACGAGGAGCAGCTCATCGTCGTCCCGCTGCTAGTTACTGCAGGTAGCGACACCACGGCCACAGCACTGTGCGGGTTCTTCTTTCTTCTGGGACAGCACCCCAATGCCATGAGCCATCTACAGCGAGAGGTTCGGAAAGCTTTTGAGGACGAGACTGAGATCGATATCAAAAGTTCCGCGAGACTGCAGTATCTGCACGCCTGCATTGAGGAGACGCTACGCCTATTTCCGCCTGCTGTCGAGGTACCTCCACGGGTTTCTCCCGGAGCTGAGATCGACGGCAGATGGGTGCCGAAAGGGGTGAGTCGTCACTACGACACAGGCACAAATTGTCACCATTGCTAACCACTTCACACCGAACAGACCCGCATCACAACTCCCCAATACGTCACCCACCGCAACCCATCCCACTTCAAAGATCCAGACTCGTTCCATCCCGAGCGCTGGCTACAAGCCTCGCACCCTTTATATGACCCGCGCTATGCCGGAGACAATCGTTCCGTCTTCAAGCCTTTCAGCTTCGGGCCGAGGGACTGCCTGGGCAAGAACCTCGCATACGCCGAGATGCGCATCTTTGCGGCTCGTCTTATGCTGCAGTTCGACTGGGAGCTGCTTCCAGGTCAGGATGAGTGGATGAGCAAGCAGAAGGTCACGGTGACGTGGCAGAAGGGGCCGCTGATGGTGAAATTCCACCAGCGGAAGGAGTGAAGGGGCGCCACGATGATTGTTATGCTCTTCCAATTTTATATTTAGTTTCGTCTTCAGTGAAATCTCCACTTCCTACTTGTGCTACACGTGGCATGTGGAGTTCTCAACTTTGAAAGGAGTACTTGGAACACACCCTTTTGAGAGAAAACCTTGCACCGAAATCACGCAAACAGCAGCCCGCCTCTGTATGTGGAACCCTGGTCTCGGTGCTAGTGGTCACAACACCGCTGAGACTGTCTCAAGGCAGTTGGACGGCACATCACTCTGGCTTGACTGAGAGCACTGAACACCTATATCCTGCCCACTCGCCCTCTCATGACGATTTTAAAACTCTCGAAATCCTTACACTCCAGTTTTCGTGCTGTTTTCTGCTTGCCTTACCTCTTGGCAGGTGTCACATCGACCATAAGCGGCCCCTTCTCCCACGCAAAGTAGATGCACTGGTCGTCCCAACGCCGGCTCTCAGGCCTAATGTGCAGATCGAACCGCCAGAGCAGGCGGGTGAGGATCGTGCGCATCTCGGCGTAGGCGAGGCTGCTGATGTGTCAGCGCATTTGTCGTCATGTGCCCAATGCAGCAGAATCCTCAGGGTTATGAACAAAAGAGAAATGGGATCGGCGGTGCGAGCAGTAGGTAGAGACGAGACTTACTTCTTGCCGATGCAGTTCCTCGGTCCAGTTGAGAAGGGGTACAGGATGTCTCTCCTGTCATTGGCATATCGCAGGTCAGTGCCCAGCCAGCGCTCCGGGACGAAATGCTCTGGGTCTGTCCAGGTCTGAGGGTCCCGATACGCCGTCAAGTGGGGAATGGAGACCTTGGACTGTACATAACATACGAATAGTTAGTCAGCATTGTGTATGGTTTCGCCTTCAGAGACAGGAAAGGGCCGGCTGACATTCTCGGGGAGGAAGTAGCCGCTTATGTGACTCCCGCCCGGCGGGACTACTCGGCTGAGACCGACAGGGACAGGAGGATCTGCAGGAAGAGGTGTCAGCTGAGTACTTCCGTGTCCTGTAAAAGGCGGAATACAGAACTTACACAATCTGAACGACTCATCAAACACCGCAAGCAGGTACGGAAGGTCATTGACCGTTCCCTGGTTGATCTCCTCTTCGCTCGAGAACCGGCCCCGGATCTCTTCGACCAGCTTGTCATACTTGTCCCGGTTCGTCAGTAAATTGAACGTAGTCCCGACGAGGATCGTACCCGTGGTATCGCTACCAGCGATGATGAGCGTCGTGGCATTCGTCGCAATCTCATCCTTCGAGAGCCCCTTCTCGTCGTTGTGCCGGAGGACATAATCCAGCAGGTCCCGGCGGTCAGCGCCGCCGCCCCTGTCGATCCGGTCCTTGACAATCTCCTCCCCACGCTGCACATTATAGTTGAAGTCATGCACGATCTGCCGCGGCACCATGCGTCTGAAGAATGGGCCTACCCACGGGTGCCTCACGACGATCTGCCCGACGGTGCCGAACTTGATGCTGTTCTGGATCGCGGCCACGGCCGGGTCGTACACGCCCTTCTCGAGGCACCGGAAGGATTGCCCGAACGCGAGGTCTCCGATGACGTCGAACGTGGCGAAGTTATACCAGAGCGTGATATCCACGGGGTCATCGCGCGCCGCCATCTCCGCAAACTTCGCAATGAAGAGGTCCACGTGGTGATCGAGCAGGTGCGACTGCGCGCGCAGCGCCTTCTCGGAAAAGGCGTGCGCCATGACACGGCGCATGCGCTTGTGCCCGTCGTTGTCGGCGTGGATGATGTCCCTGACAGGGGTGGCCGAGGCGTCGTAGAAGGCCGGGTCCTTGGGGAACTGCTGGCTCGACTCCTTCTTGTGTCCGTAGATCTGCTTCCAGGCCTCCGGGTCGATGGTCGAGACCTCGTCCGGCGAGAATCGTACTGTCGCGCCGTACCGGGCGTGCAGCTGCTTCAGCTTGTGCGGCCATGTGCCCCGCGCGAGGTAGTACAGGTAGAACCAGTCCGTGAGCGTGTAGAGCTTTGGGCCTGGGATCTTGGCCAGGGGGTGGAAGAAGGCGAGGTAGATACCTCGGGCGATGACGAACGTTGCCGTCTGCACGCATGGAAAGCGAAGTCTCTTGTTAGTACCTCAGGCACAAATGGAGACATGTAGCAGTCTTACCGCCAGCCCCAGCACTGCCGCGCTCTCGTATGCAGATATCATTGTCGCTCGGCGATGCTTCTGCAGAGAGATCCTGTGAGTTACGAAAATCGTATGCAAGCTGCTTCCCTCGATCTGAGCACTACCTGTTCTTTCTAAAGTTACTTTCGAGACATTGCCGAGTAGAACCGCGTAGTCTCACCGGTCGCTGTATCAACAGCGCACATCCCGATCTCGTGGAGGTTCCGGGGGCATGTCGGACTCTGCAAATCGCACAGATTGTTTCGGCAGACGCGTCAGAACTTGTTTCCGAGTCTCCGTCCTGTGGCAGAGAAATCACACCTAATATGCGACGGTGACATCGTGCGAAATGCAGATCGCCGGGGATTCAACGGGATGCTTTATCACTGTCCTAAATTCCCCTCCCGACCTGCATTCTTGGCATGAATCTGCGGTGGGTGGCACTGGCCCGGGATTAAGATGTCCCTTGAGACCCGGGGAAAAAAAAGGTTATCCGCACCAGACTTCCTTTGAGTTTCACCAGACAGGGTGTGGAATGATCTGCATCCGTTGCCGCGTCACCTCCCTGATAATTACAGTCTTGGCGCTTTACGCTTGTGCTGCTGACCAGGCCGGGTACTGCTCCGAACTTCCTGGTCTGGAATCCTTGCTTGATCCTGAGACCCTTGCTCGTTCCTAGGGACCAACTTTATTTCTGCTTTGTCTTGTTGGATTGTGTCGCAGGCTATCGCCTCCAGACATCCTAGGCCCAAGACCCATCGTAGAGTTGCGGAAAGTCCCGCTACCTTACAATGTGGTCCCCTGACCATCCCCCACGTCATGCCAGACGTCATCGAAGCACTCGAGAGAAGGGAGGTGGTTTTGAAAAGCTGCCATATCTCTGACGTCCGAGAGTAAGTCTATGTCCTACTACGGCCAACATGAGGCGAAGATTTGCATTTCACCCAATGCTATCAGATCAATCAAAGCACTCCCGGGTATACATGGCAAAAACAAGAAAACAAAATGCATTGGCCGTGCTTTTGTACGAATAAGTAACTTCTGATGAGCTCAAACAATCTGTTCCAACATCCTATGTCCGCTCGGGCCACTTCCACATGATATCCAGGCCTTCCAAGTGAGTCAATGGGTTCCCCTCGCCGTCTCTGGCACATCCCAGAGTCTCGTCGAACCCACATCGGGCATAGAACTCTTCTGTTCCGACAGCGGTGATGACGGAAGCCACCACGCCCTCCTCTTGGGCCCGATCGAGTCCCCACTGCGTGAGCTTCTTGCCCGCGCCTATCCCCTGGTGGTCGGGATGCACGGCGAGGAAGGAGAGGTACCACGACTCACCGCGATCGCCGCTCCAGATTGAATCGAAGAACGGGTATGTCCGAGCTATCACATCGAGGTTGGCTGGGGATGCGGCGCGGTCGGGGTAGAGGCGCTCGTGCACGGCCATGGCCTTGGACATGAGTGGTTTCATTAAATTTCCTGGGATGCCCTCGAGTGTGAGCTTCTGGTGCTTTGCAGTGGAGGCGGGATCTTGGGAAACTACTTACTTGGGTCGAGCTTGGTACGCTCCAGTTTCCTACTCCCTTCGCCGAGCCTCTCCCACTCCGCGATGCCGATGACCTTCTCCCCGTCCGGAGCATCAGCGTCCTTGATCGTCGCGACGAGGAGCTTGATGTGAGGGTTCCAGAAGTTGATCCTCCTCTCGCGCAGCCAGTACAGGTCTGAGTCGAGCGGGTATTTCTCGCGCTCAGGGTGGATCATATTTCCGAAGATCTGGTCGTCCCAGAAGGCGAGCGTCATGATCCGTGCCGCGGTAGGGAGTTCCTTGAACCGTGCATTCCGGATTGTGACTTGCACCTTTGGCTTCTGGGGCGATAGTGATGGCTTGGGTTCTGACATGATGAGTGTTGGCGCGCGAAGAATATCTAGACCGGCGGCGAAGTTGAGCACTCTCGCGGACATAATATGTATCAGGCGGCTGACAACGGGTTCCTTCGGAGAGGCGATCAACCTGGTACCAACCTTGCATCAAGTCGCGTGTCAGGGAACCACTGACAGAAGGGATATGAGCTGTGCGTCGTCATCTCGATCGGCCGGAACTACACGCGTTGTGGAATCGCAGTGCTGATGCCCGATGGTAGGAGCCATCCCTGCTTGAGTCGAGGACCGTTTGCAAGCTTGCGAGTCTCGTCGATCAGTACGCGAGTCATCACGACTCAGCGCAGGTAAATATTGCTGTCTCGCGTTCGAAATTTCGTTCTGACCAGGTTAGTTTGAGTCTTGGCAGTCTCGGAGAGGACTGCCGGAGCCTTTCATGTGACATCGCTGAATATGTCGCGCTCCTTTGTTTACCTTCCCGCTGCGTTCTAGCTCACAAGTACAGAGTACGCGTCATCGGCAAGACTCGGGTACTTCTGCGGGCAGATAGAGGTACGGTTTTGGGTTGCAAGCCTGTGTCTCCAGGGTCCGGGTTTCAAACTTTAATACGGTGCAGGATCCCTGTGTGGTTGGGGTCATTTGCGGATTGCAAGGTACTTCAGAAGACTGCTGCGTACTGCAACAATGATGGCAGGCAGCAGGCCATGAGCAGATAATCACTAATGTTCGAGATAGAGATGGTACAATCAACCCTGTTTATGGTGAGAAAGTCGAGCACGAAAGTCGATCAATCTTCCGGCCATCTAGTCTAGGTCGTGGCTCTAGAGCCTGGGCGTCGTGATGCCATGGGTTTGACTGGTCTCTTCGTTTACGTGTCCGCTCGATGACAATGCTCTTGTTTCAAACTTCTGAACGCATGAAAAAGAGGACAAGGAAGCGTGGCGAAAACCGGATGTCCTGGTGAAAACTTCCCGGCCTGGCCCCGTCTCCATACGGTGACCCGAGCAATGTCTGCCGGAACGGGCCGCAACGTTGCAGGGGTCCTAAACCACATCGATATGTGATCGTGTGGGCTGAAGTTTGTGCAGATCACTCGAAACAGGTTGTTTCCTATCTTACCGGACGGACCACGGGCCGGTCCTGCCCCGCTGATCAACTTTTCGACTAGGACAAAGCATAGTCATAATAGATTCAGGTGTGAGGGGTGGATATACCGAAATTTACGGCATGCGTATCGGGGCGGCCGGCCAAGAACTTGGATCCTGCTGCTGTCTCCAACAGCGCTACGTGAGTCTGCGAGGTCAGGCGCAGAAAGACCAGAGTAAGCATGTCTCTGTCTACATATATCGCTTTCTTCATAGTCTATCAAACCACAGTTCAGAAATTCCGCGGAACCTTGGCAACCATCACACACAATGGCGGCCTCCTCAAGCCCGATCCCTCTGTCTCGGGACCTCTTCACAGCCATTCCTGGCTCTCTGCCAGACTACACGAGCCGCCTCCTCGTTTCCCTGGTCCTGAGCGGCGGTCTCGCGTGGGTGTACTCCGCTGGCCGGCCAAAGTCACCCAGGCTCCCAACCATCAACCCTCCGAAGTCATGGTTGTCGTTCTTCACCCAGGACAATATCAAGTACTACCTCGAGAACGGCAAGGAGGTGCAGAGGAGGGGCGCGGTCGAGTACAACGATGAGCCCTACAACGTCATCACCACCGACGGCACAGTCACCGTCCTCCCGCCCAGGTTCGCGCAGGAGATCCGCAACGAGCCCTCGCTGAGCTTCCTGGCCGTCGCGGCCACCAACCTGCAGTCACATCTGCAGGGGTTTGATGTGTATGCTGTCGACACTATCCAGGGTGAGCTGATGCTCAATGTAGCGCGGAAGCGGCTGCCGAAGATATTAGGTGCGTAAAGTGTATTCGGTGTTCAACCCGGCTCTGAAAGCTAACCATGATGGCAGCTCGAATAAGCAGGCCCCTGGCTGAGGAGGCTAGTCTGGCAGTATACGGCAGCCTCGGCTCGTCAACAGGTACGCTTCTTCTCGCCTCGTCCTTGCCGCGTCCCCCTCACTGACACAAGCCTGTTTCTCTGCCCAGAATGGAAGACCGACCACCCTTACGAGCACATGCTGAACCTCATCGCCCGCATGTCCTCCCGCCTGTTTCTTGGCCCCGACCTGTGTCGCGACGAGACCTGGCTCAATGTAACTAAGTCCTTCGCCGTGAACAGCTTCCAGGCCTCCGATATCCTGCGGAGATACCCAACATGGCTGCGCGGCTTCGCAGCCACGTGGCTTGTTCCGCAGGCCAAGCTGGTCCGCCAGCAGGCTACCGAGGCCGAAGCCCTGGTCGCGGCTGTCCTCAACGCGCGGAAGAAGCAGCAGGCGCTGAATAGGGAGAACACGACCGCAGGGCAAGAGGGAGACAACGACGAAGAGCAGGAGTACGCAATCGACTGGTTCGAGGAGGAGGCTGCCGGGCGGACATACAACGTCGGCAAGGTACAGCTCCTGCTTTCGGCCGTGGCGATCCAGACCACGACGGATCTGCTCAACGAGGTGATACTGCAGCTGGCCCAGAGGCCCGACTACGTGCAGGAACTGCGAGCCGAGATCGCTGGTGTCCTGAGGGCTGCGGGCGCCTGGACCAAGCCAGCCCTCTTCAACATGAAGCTTCTCGACAGTGCGATCAAGGAGGCTCAGAGGATGCGGCCTGTCCTATTTGGTATATTGCCCCTAAAGCCAGGCTATCTGATAGCCGCCCTGCTAATCCATCGACATTTAGGTGCCATGCCTCGCATCGCCCTGGCCCCCGTCACCATCCCCGGCACCAACATCGTGATCCCCAAGGGCGGCCGCGTATCCGTGTCCTCGCTGCTCCACCACGACCCGGCCGTTTACGCGAATCCGCACGAGTACAACATCCACCGGTTTGCCGACATGCGGGACGGCGACAGCGATGCCCAGAGCCACCTCGTCTCCACGGGCCCCGCGAGTCTTGGCTTCGGCCACGGCAACCACGCCTGCCCGGGCCGGTTCTTCGCCGCCAACGAGCTCAAGATTGCACTGTGCTACCTGCTCATCAACTACGACTGGGAGATTGTCAAGGAGGACGGCAAGGTGGACATCAGGGCCGAGGAGATTGGGTTCACGGCGAACGTGAACATTACTGCCCAGGTGAGGTATCGGAAAAGGACGCCGGACGTGATGGAGGTTGACTTGGATGCTCTCAGTTGATTGCCAAGTTACACGTTGATAAGGTCTGGTCCTGTAAAATAGTAAATCACCGAATATGGACACGGAGAGACGGTCTGATAACCCAGTTACTCGTCTAAATTCGATATACCAGAGCGCCGAATGCCACCATCACCGGAGATGAGCGCACGAACAAGCAGCCTCTCAGTCCCTCATCATACTCCAGTCCAACTGCTCGACCGGGAACGCATTTTGCTTCGAGCCCGACCACAGGTGGCGCGTGCTCGACGACGGGCCCTTGCCCTGGTGCTTGTCGTGCATGAACCTCTCCGAAAACTGTTGCACCGCGTCGTAGTCACGGGCCTTTTGTGCGCCGCCGTTGTTTGCCAGCAGCCAGATGACGCTGGCCTGGGCGGCGAGGAATGACTTCTGAATCCTGAGGTCCTGGTTTTCGAGGGGCCCATTTCCACCGGCACTCTCACCGTTGCTCTCTACTCTTGGTAGATCCTCCATAGCGAGAAACGCATCGCAGTCCTCGGGCCAGTACACGACCGGCCGGCTCTCATCCATCACGAAGCTGACGGCGAGATCGTAGTACCGCCCCATCGTGAGCCCTCGCTCGCCGTCCGCGGGCAGGTACAGCATCGACGCGGCGTAGAAGCTGCCGTCAGCACGGGACCGGGTGGTGCGCCACACCCCGAGCGCACCCCCATCCCGAGCCGGATCGTCAGAAGCAGCAGCAGCAACCCGAATGCCCTGCTGGATGAGCATGCCCCGCCACGACGCGTCTGGGAACATGAACGCGGCGAACTTGCCCGGCGCGGCAAATGGCTGCGCGGCGAAGTCCTGCATGCTCGGAACCGGCGTGCCAGAGGCGGCGAACCAGCCGGGGAAGTAGTGAGCCAGGAGCGGGTTTACACAGCTACTTTTGTTGTTGTCGTTGTCGTTGCGGGCGCTGGGGAGGAAGAACAGCGCCGTCTGGATCGCGAGTGACTCCCTGATCGTGCGAGACCAGAAGCGGCTCACGCGCTGCGCTGCTGTGAGTGATGTAGCCATGTCCACGCGCAGGAGAACCAGTTCGAGGAGTTCCGGGGTCTGCATGACTCTGTGCATGGCGCTGTCGCTTGGGCTGAAACTCATCGCGGCGTCGGCGTGGTATTGTTCCTCTCGAACGGGGCTGAGTAATCCTGAGCGAGGCGCTCGTGTCTTGCGGGTGGTTTGGGACAGGCAGCAATAGGAATGTCTACTCGATGCCGCGAAACCTCGCGGTCCTGGCCATGGGTTCCCTCCCCAGGGGGAGCTGAGCGGCTGAGGCGCTCAGCGCCAAACCATTCTGAGCCGTGATGAGCATGGGTTGTTCCGCCGGGGTTTACCAGCTATCATGCGGAGTCGTAAGGAGTCTACATGGGCGAGACATGCGTTTCTCACCCGTCAAACACATGTAGACTGGTAGAACTTACGTTTTGTTGCTTTGCAGTGGTTCCATCGTCACGAAACGCACACCTTTTTCTCTATGGACGGACCGAGATATCTCAATAGGTTGATTCGCTTACTGACTTACAATGCAGCCTATAGCTGGGTTTCTCTAGCCCCCAATCCTCCATGACTGCACCAGCCGTGTTTGAATTTGGGCGCCCACTTTCTCTCGTCACTGCGAGGCAGCAGCAGCGACTTCTTGCAGAAGATTCTCGAGCGCCGTAGGATTAGCCCCGGCGAACTCGCGGAACTTCTGGCCGTCAACGAAGGCGATGAATGTGGGCACGCTGCGGACTCCCACTTCCGCCGGGACGTCGCCGGCGCTCTCGACGTCGACTTTGGCGAGATAGAGAGCCTGGAAGTCCGGCTCGTTGCTGGCTCTGTGTGCGAGAGGCGTCAACATTGCGTGCAGTCTAGGAAGAAGGGGGAAGGGGATTGAGGTAGGGGAAAACTGTGTATAAGATAACAGGGGCTCCGCGGGACTCACTTTTCGAATACCGGAGCAATGACCCTGGACAGGCTATTCGAGGCGCCAAAGAAGGCGAGGATGACGACCTTGTTCTCTTCAGCCGCTTTCTTGAAGTCGCCCAGGCTGTGACGCCCAGAGGAGACAGGTCAGCTCGTGTTCCATCCCACCATGACAGCTTTCATGACTGTTCCCCCGCGGCTGTGCAAGGTCTGGCGCATCGATCCTGCCCACAGTTCGACATAATAAGATTGGTCCAGACTCACCTCTCGATGGTGTGGACAACCATTGTTCGGATGATTTGCGTCGTGCTGCTGTGTTCGATGTCTGCGTGTTCAGCGATGGGGGACACAGTAGCTCGTGGAATCCTCCTTTGCTGTTGATGAGGTACATATATTCGAGTCAATCGCAGGGCGGAGGAATTTCAGGTTCGCATGGTAAAGACCAAGGAGGTGGTCTCACTGATGCAGGTGACGTGTCTGCTGTACTGCAGTGGCATATCGATGGCGTAGTACGAGCGAATCGGGAGAGCATTGCACAAGCCGGACGAAGATCTTCGGTGATACAAGCAACTATAGCTATTGTCAATCTGAGCTCATCGAATAAAAATGATGTCCCGTTCTAAAGGGCAGAAAGCTCCAAGTCATGACCGCTGGAACGCAGTAAGAAAGTGCTGCGCACTTCTGGGCACCGATACTCCGGTAGGACCGGTGTTCCAGCCCCTGATGATCAAAATGACGTGGTTGTACCGATTCGGGACCAAGGCTGCAGTACACCACTCAGAGCAGGTCTGGCGGGGATACGTGGTTGATCTGTAGCACTTCAGTCACCTCCAGGTCTCAGATCATGATCGCATTGTGGCGGTGACTCGAGGGCGATCTCATGGTGTCATCCCGTACCTTTCTCAGCACAAACCAGCCGAGACCAATGTTGCGTACGTGCGTGTAGTGCAGTGCTCCACACGTCACGAGTACTCCGGCTCGATCCGTGGTGAGCCGTGCTACCGGGCACAGAGGGGATCCCAGCAGTCTATAGTGCTGTTCAGAACTACGGGCAGTTTGTGTCTCTGAACTCGGCCGAGTGTTGTGTGATACCACGATTCGCAAGCAGTTTTGGCTGCGCACAATCTGTAAGATGCATACTGCAATACCCTTGGACCCCCCGCCCCCCCCCCCATCGTCCTCTTCTCGAACCTCACTTCTGCACCAGCAGCCCGTTGTCCAGCACCTGGACACTCGAATCAGCGTCCGCGACCTTCTGCGCCTCCTTCCTCCGCAGCTCTGCCGTCTCCTCGATCCCCGCGAGCACAAAGTCGTATGTGAGCAGCTTCGTGTCCGCGGAGACGCTGTACTGCTCCGCGAACCCCTCGCGGTCCGAGACCTGGCCGACGTCCACGATCAGCGACTCTTTGACGCCGAACACGGCGTCCGTCGTCTCGTATGGCGAGCCACGGACGTATAGCGCTCTAAATGGCAGAATCAGCAGTCAGCAGAGTAATCAATGTTAGGAGGGAGAGAGAAAGTAGACTCACGTCGTCAGCGGCTCCCAGCCGCTCTTCTTGAACATGAAGTGCATGTGCGCCGGGCGCCAGACGTGCCGCTTGAGCGTGCCCTTGAGCAGCCGGCCCACGGGCCCGTCGTCCGGGATCGGGTACGGCACGGGCACGATGGCCTTGAACCAGAACTTTCCGTCCTTGTCGCTCCGGAGCACGGCCCGCCCGTCGAACGCATCGGGGGCCCGGTCCTTGTACTGCACGTCATAGAAGCCCTTCGAGTCCGTCTCCCACACGTCGATCTCGACGTCGGGGATCGGGTTCCCCGCCGTGTCCGCGACGGTGCCGACGACGAGCAGGCTGTCGCCGTCGGCATCGGCCGAGATCTGAGCGCCGAGTGAGGCGTGCTGCGGGCCGTCATCGACGTGGAAGGGCCCCAGGACGGTGCCCTCGGTGGCTCCCGGGGGCGTGGGGTGGTCGATGCCGTCGACGAGCACGGACAGGCCCAGGATGTCGGAGAGCAGGATGAGCTCCTGCCGCGCGTCGGTGCTGATCTGGCCGGCCTCGACGAGGAACTTGATGGCCGTCGCCCACTCGCCTTGTGTGAGGCGGGTCTCGCGCGCGTAGTCGTGCAGGTGCGCGACGAGGCGGTCCAGCAGGAACTTGGTGCGCGGGTCGGCGCACGACGAGTTGATGGCGTGCACGTTGGGCGTGATGTTGGCTGTCGTGAGGTCCTTGAAGTTGAGCACGGGGGCGGCGGCGGACTCGCCCTCCGCAGCTGGTGGGTTTTGCTCTGTCATTGTTGCTGTTTCTGTGAGAGTGTGGTTTTTGTCTCTGTTTCTGTCTCTCTTCGCTGGCTCCGGCAGATCTGTCTCAACAGTTGTATCCTCGATAGGTGGTGGTTTTGTGTCCTGACCATGGAGAACCCCCGGAGACGGAGTTCGGCACTTGGGGACGTGTTGATCTCCGGCCCCGCATCGAGCGCCTTACCCAATGCTTGATCAGCCTTAGTCATGGGCATCATGGCATCACGCTTTAGAGTTCGGGTCCCGACGGGGTGGGAGTTGTACAAGCTGCATTCGCCCAGCCCTGTTCAGATACTTGCATCCCCTAGGCATCGGGGCTGGGCGGGACACTCCAGAGATTGGGATAATCAGATAGACTGATAGGGTGAGAGCGAGCAAGGGGCTCATTCCACCACGCCCGAACTATGTATAAAGATGCTATGCAGGGCAAGAAGAATAGAATCTAGTCTGAGAGAAGATAAAAGTGTAAAACCATGGATGGAAGACAAAGAGAAACACTACCCTAGACCACAGTCGGTTGATTACTACGCAGGAATCCGATCCAAGCTTCTCCTCCTGTATCGGCGGTCTTCCGCAGAGGCGTGGCGAGCGTACCAAGAGAAATCAGACCCCGGGGGTAACTTGACACTAAGCAGAGCCCGGTAGGTCATTCCAATGCTCGAGAGCTGGACTGACTGGCTGACTTGGTCTGCATGTGTCTTTGCTTGCTGCGACCTCTGAGATCATTAGGTGACACCAAACATCAGCGAGCCTGGCAGCCATTGAGAGGCTGGAGCAGCAGTGACAACAGCAAAGGCACTCCGACTCTAGCCGTTGAAAGCGCGCTGGAAGTGGTTGTTTACGGGCTTGACGGTGCTCCGGGTGCAGGCCGCCTGGGGCTTGAGGGTGCCCGCGAAGAGGGCCTCGACCCAGGACCAGTAGTAGGGCATGGCGGCGTAGAAGGCCGGGTCGTGGTCGAGCTCGGGCACGAGGTAGAGCTCGGCGCTCGAGGCCGGGAAGGCGGCGCAGGTGCGCTCAAAGTCCTTGATGCAGTTCTCCGGGTACGTCAGGGTGTCGTTGAGGCCCTGGACGACGAGCATGGGCGCGGCCAGGGCGTGCGGGCCGGCGCCGTTGACGCGCGTCTGCCACTCCTGCAGCGCGGGCGAGGTGACCCAGCTCGTGTTCTTGTAGATCTGGGCGACGGTCAGGTTGGCGAACAGCGCCTGGCCCGAGTTGAGGCAGCCGCGGTCGAGCAGCGGGAGCAGGGCCAGCGCGCCGTCGGTCAGGTAGTCCTGCAGGCGGAACTGGTCCGGCCGGAGCCGCGCGAGGCTCTGGAGGAGGTACACGGAGACGACGGCGCCGATGCGGCCGGTTTTGTCAGCGATTTCAAAGGATCTGGGGATCAGCTCGGCCGGGCGGAGGGCGGGCGCGGCGGAGACGGCGCCGAGGAACTTGCCGGCCTTGAGCAGCTCCTCCTGGCCAGGCATCGCCAGGCGCTCGTTGGTGCGCCAGGCCGTCATGCCGCCCTCGCTGTGGCCCAGCACAGCCCACTCGTCTGTCAGCAGGTGGCCGATGATCTTGCGGGCTGCGACGAGCGAATACGCCACGTCGGCGGCGTGGATGAGCCCGGCCTCGTACCGGAACGCCGCGGGGCTGCCCGTCGCGCCCATGCCCGAGTAGTCGGTCGCAATGACGGCGTAACCGTTCGCTGCGAAGTGAAGCGGTGCCTCCCAGCCGTATGCCAGGTTGCGCTCGAAGCTCGGGCTGCAGTGGCGCGCGTTGCCCGTGGTGCCGTGGGCCCAGGCGAGAGTCTTGAAGGCCGCCTTGCCCTCGGGGTCGCGGACTGTGGCCGACGACAGAGGCAGCAGGATGAAGGCGCTTGCGGGGATAGGCTTGCGGTCGATATCCTCAGTCATGTAGATCATGCGTGAGAGCGACATGCCGCCGGGGATACCCGTCCAGTTGGTGCCAACAGCGGACGCTGGGACATCTTGCCAGCGGATCAGGTCGCCGGGGCGCGCGCCCGTGGCGTTGGCGGGCGTGTCGTAGAAGGGGTCGTTGGCGATAGCCGAGTTGGACCAAAGCGCCGTCTCTCGCGCCAGAGCAGCACGCCATGCGGTCATGCACTGTTCGTTGCAGATGCTGCTGGAGCCCTGCCTGGCCGAGATGGCACTGGCTGCGGCCGAGGGGAGCGCGGCGAGAAGAAGTGACAGGAGCATGATGGTGACAGTCTGTCTCGAGGTAAGATCCTGCGATGATGAAACGTGGCTGAGAGGATGCTTGGTGGTTCTTGGACTGATATTCCGGAGCAGCATATGACCTTATATATGCGTACACATGACAGAATACCAGCCCGTCGGCGAGGCCCGACTCGCCTCATCATTGCCATCGCAGCGAATGCCCCTGCGGTGACGATGACCGTCTCGGAGCACGGGCCGAACAATACCTTGCGGGATGTCTTTGTTAGTCCGACAAGTCGAAGCCGTTGACAGCACCGCCCGTCTGCTAGTCCGTGTGGAGGGCCGAGGGCCGAGCTGAGCCTCGTCTGCGAAATAGACGCTTGAGTCCAATGAGCCCGCTGGTTGCCGTGGCGAGACGTCCCATGATGTCCGCAAATGTCCATGAATACTACACATTGTATTCCCCCATCGAGACAGCCAGCCATGGCCGAGTCAGGCTATTATGCGTGACGGCCCGCGTGCTGGGGTAATAGTCTTGGCGAGGCTCTGCGTGAAAGAACAGTGCTGCCGCCGGATGCCACATACCGTACCCTAGGGCAGACTGGCAGCTGGCCGGTGCTTTACTGTGGGAGACACCTCACTGGCCGGAGCGCGTGGCGGGTTTAACCTTAGAATAAAGATCCATGCCCATGGTCTCCAGCCAGGAGAACCCTTGGGCCGGGGTTGCAACTTACGGGGACACGAGGGCGGTGCGCACTACCACCACCAGATCAAACTTTGAGCACGATGCACGCACGGAGATGGATTTGATCTCTTTTTTCCTGGAAAGGCAAATCACCACCTCTTGTTCTTGCTTTACAGAAAACCCTTGAAGCGGTATGCATCGAGGACTACGTTCTTTCCGAGTCCATGAGGCGTAGATGCTGCGCTGCAATGCTGACTCGCGGTCCCTGTGCACGCAGCGCAGTCTGTCACAACATCACCAGCCGAGCCACGGTAGATGTCGTATTGTGTACCGCCCATGGCTGGAAACCCACAGGTGGCAGTTCTGGCCACAACTCGGCACACGTACGCATCCGACACTCTGCAAGAGGCTTCATGTGCATTTCTGACAGCAATAAGGAATGACAAAGCAATTACACACTCCCACTGACCCTTGCCTACAAGTATCTTGGTACGGGAACGCAATTGGGATTGCTCCATCAACTCTCTGTAGTCCCGGGTGGTTTGTGAACATCGTCGCCCGTTGGTGTTCCTCTGCTTTAGCGGCGGAACTTCGTCAGGTACTCTGGGACCTCGGTGCTGTTTCCTCCGTCGGCGATGCGGAATTCGAGCCTACAAGGGAAAATCAGGTTAGCTATCGCCTGTCTTTGGACCGACAAATTGTGCGTTCGGGAGCTTGATTCTCAGAGTTCCCAGCGGCAATACGCGGAGTCTTTGGCTGTGACTTACTAGATTGAGGGGGGGCTTGTTAGCATCTAATCTTTCAGCCAACTATATCGGGTACGGATCACTTACCACTTGATCATACTGCTCTTGCGAGAGCTCCTTCAGGCTGTACTCCGTCCCATCCGCCAGCCGGAGCAGATCGGGCCTCTGGCACTCCGTACCCTGCGCGCCAGCGGCCCCGTCCTCGTCCGCGCGCTTGCGCCCGAGGAATCCGTACCCGGCGCCGGTCGTGGTCTTACCCGCGATGCTGCGGAAGCATATGTCCTGCCCGTCCGCACGGACTGAGTACTGCACGGGGCCGCACGAGCCGCCCGTGTGCAGGCGCAGCTCGAGCGCCCAGTCGCGCGGCACGTACTTGAGCGAGGCGCCCCACCACGAGGCGCCGCCGCAGCAGGTGTTGGGGTTGTAGCCCGTGCAGAAGACCGCGTCGGCGTTGCAGTCGTTCTGGAGGAGCAGGCCGACGTCGACGGCGGCGGCGGTGCCGACCAGGGCGAGGAGGGTGGGTGCGGTGACACGCATGACTGCGGAGGTGAGATTAAGAGACGTGAGATAGAAAGGATAGGGGAGGGTGACTGCAAGTTTTGAAACGATTCACAATTATGGAGAGTCTGCGGTTTATATGAAGATTCGGTCAGGTGTGCATACCAAGTGATATTCCCGAGGCACGCTGCCAATATTGCTGAAAGGCCAAGGAGCATACAATGGTAGCACGTGGAAATCCCATCACCAACATCTTTGTTTTGATAAGCTGCAAGTGATGCAGCCCACAAGCCAGGCCGCAGCACTTGCTCGATTGAAAGTTTTTGGATTCTGCGCGGGCCAATAACATCAGGGAACCCCTGATTTCATGGCAGTATGAGCCTTCGGACTTTCAACGACTACGCAAAGTATGCAACGTTGCCAGGTACGTGGGTTCGCGGTAAGCATAGAAGGCAAAACATGGGTCACACTCATGCCGTGCACGACGGGTGCTCCCGTGGATCTCATCGAATCTGATGGCCCGACCGGGCCATGTTGCCACTTTCGGAAGCGGTTCTCCCTGTGCCTGCAATCCTTCAGAACCAACCTTCCCCTCGGAGGGGCCAGGTTGCATTCCAGGCTCGGACTTGGCTCTTGCGATGACTGCTGTCGGTAGTTTTCTAAATTTCGGATATCTGGCCAATCTTGCGACGTGGCATAACAGTGCACAAGATCGGTGGGGGATTTGATATTCAATAATTGCCATTAGCTCGATTCGGCTAGATTCCCTGAACCCAGGTTAAAAAAGACAGTGAAATCCTAGCTGAAATTGCGCTTCAAGTCGCTTACAGCCTGCTCGACACCAGTTGTGTTTCGGAGCATGATACATTCTCCTTCGTGGTACTGAGTCTTGGGAGGACAGCTACATGCCGTGCTTGCTACCCCTCAGGCTCCTTGAGAAACCCGACCCAGACTGTCCTGGATCCTCCAGGCCCGTGCATTATTACATTAAGCACATGAATCGGGTGGCAAGGGTGCGAAGAATCTTACTACAATATTTGTTTTCACAGTTTCAGAACAAACACTCTTTGCGGACGGCGGGGATTGTTGCCCTAATAATCCGCATGACAGCCTGCCTCGCAGCCTCGGCCTTGACGTACCGCTGCTCTCAAACATGCAAGAGACTCTATCTTCCTGCCATCCAGCACTTGAGAACCCGGAACATCGTGCGGGTTGGCACAAGGGATACACTAATCAGTCACGATCGCCCGGAAAGTTTCTCATTTCGCTTGCTGCTGGCTATTTTTATTTGAGCAAACCTCGACGATCGAGCTCAACTACTGGAGATGGTAGCACAGCCAGATAGCAATTTAGCAACACGATCCCAGGATTTGCACCTAGACGCATATCTGCTGAAAGCCGTGGGGCTGCAGTCAACGTTCGCTAGGTATTTGGAGCGCTGATGTGGCTGCATTGAAAGCCACTGGTCTTGTACGGGATGTGGACATAAGCATCATCGTACGCGGGACGCACATTATATGGCGATCTGGGACAACATACACGGCAAAAAGGATCAATATAGCATGATGTACCTGCAACTGCGCCTCGAGAGCTCCGAGTCCAGTGCTTGACAGGATCATGTCGATTGTCACGCCTGATAAGTACGCCAGATTCACATGCATGGTGGATGTCAGGCATGGGTCTTCCTGCTGGTCATCCAGATCAATACGTCCCAAAGTTGCTATCACTGATCTTAAACACGACCTCAGCTATTTGGCTAGCTCCGGCCCCTAGCTTGGTGAAGGCTAGACCCTTGGCCATTCACTGAGGAAACCCTTCCACCCGGCCTTCGGATGCTGTTGGTCTGAAATGCCTTGTCAAGGCTCACAAAAGATAATAGTTGCGTCCAGCCGATGGCAGATACTATCACCGTACATAAGTTACAGGAAAGCGCAAACTTAAGATGCTGCCATCAAGCACGCCATATCAGATCGGTTATCGTGAGATTGTGGCAGTTGTTTGTGGATGAGCACATAGCTCGCTCGGCGAGTTGTAGCACATAAGGGGAAATGGGAACCCGTGGCGGAGTTCGTGGCACTCATCATAGGCCGGGAGCTGCTCAGGTATTGTGGCTGAGCGTCAATGCGTCTGCCACAACGCTGCTAGGAGGCATGGCACCACCCACTGATGCGTACTTGTGGACAAGTGGCGACCTGGACCCGACCTGTTGCTGCACGATGATTTGTCGTGCCAGCGGCGGGCAGAGTCAATCAACCTTGGCAATGTGCCCGCCCCCATGCTCTTGTTGGTCAGCAAGCTGCAGGAAGATATGCTGTCACACCCATACCAATCCTGCTCGGGCCCCCATCAGATCACCTGATGGTCCGCCTCGTTGCCGCCAGACCCAGACGTTTGCTAATGGCATGAACTGCTGGTCGTTATGTGATGTGTTGTGCCCTGACTCGTTTCACCATCACACCACGAACGGCCAGTAGAAGATCTCTATGAGCCACATCAGGCCTCCTGACTCGCCTCGAAAACCTAAGAGCCTGGGCAGGGTGACTACTTATACTTCCTAGACCTGAGAGGAGGCTGTCACTCCGAAGTTGTTCAATTGTAAAAACGACGGTCGTGGCCGCGAGAGCCGTGGCCGGTATTCCAGCTGACCTCCACGCCACCATCCCACAGCGTCACACCAGAAAGCACGGCACACGCATTCCTGCAGGACACCTACCTGTAAGACCACCCTGTCATCAGCAAGCCGCCTCCACCAACACGACCATCAGCCGCTGCAGGCATCGCCACGCTCCGTGACCCCCGAAATGCAGCGAGGCAACCAGGGTTGGTACACTTGCGCGCATGACGGAAGAGAGAGCTGACCAGGCCGTGGAAGCAGAAATAGCAATGTCCAGAAGCGAGCTACCCGCCGGCCCTGCCCCCAAACCGAGGCCGAAATGGAGCCTCTGCTGCTGCCCTTGGCCTCCCACATTAACCCCTCTGCCCGCCCGCGCGGGCGCGCCCGACACTCATCACCACAATACCAGGTGCGAGAATGACGTGGGAAAGCAACCGATCATGCCTACATTCATCGAGGGTATAACCCGGAGATTCAGCAAACAGTCGTCGAGGAGGGTCTCGACTGCGAAGCGCGCACCTGGCCAAGAAGTCACAGAAACCATCTCGGCCTACCGGCTGAACTGGAGTGATCTTGAGCGGAAGCTCTACACATGGTACCCGCACGCAAATTTTCAGAGGAGGATGGTAAGCAAGGCTCCCGCGGAATGGTGTCGCAGGCATCACCAACCAGCCGCAGCCCGAAGCTGACCTTTTTTCGACCGCAGACGGTAGATGGTGATCAGTACGTCATCTACCTCAAACACAGACTACGATCTGTGAGTGTCCGATGCGAAGAAGACCGAATGAGTTTCATGGTTAACGATAGGAACAGCATCAGCGCGAAGAAATCAACAGGCTAAGGGACGGGGAGGTCTTCGCCCGGGAGACCACACCAGAGAACTGATAATTTTGCAAGCTGTACATAAACTCATAGAGCAGGAATTTTCGGGCAAGAAGAGGGGCTCACACAGCAGATAACGGTGCTTTCCTCGCCATTGGGCTCTTGCAGGGCGCTGGGACTTGTACCCGATGACTTTTGTGAAATACCGCGCCATCTATGCAGCTGGCTGAAAACACACACACAGCCGCAGATTCGTATGCCGTGTGTCACCAATGGGGGCCGCTCCTGCATTGCGGCACCACGCAGCGTCCTTCGCAAGCATACGGCAGCATTCTGCAGCATTCCTGCCCCGGCGTACCTACCAACGGCCATTCGAGTGAGTGCAGAGCCCGGCGAGGCAATGATTGCACCGGCTGTGGCCAACGATCATGTCTCTCTCCCCTCTTTCTTACAGAGGTATCACAAGCATTACGACCTGATTGCTTCTGCCAACTCAACCCAACCACAGCCACCAGTCACGTCGTCACGACTCGAAACCAGCGGTGAACCATGAGCTCAGACGAAGAGCGGTTCCTTGCAAGCTGCAAGCAGTACAGCGACTATCCTAGCAATCTGATTGGAGACAGGAACCCACGGCAGACAGCCACATACAAACGGACGTTTAAGCAGCACGCCCAAGGCCTGTTTCGGCACGAAGCAGATAAACATGTCTTTATCATCTGTCGAGACTTTGAGGATAACACGACAGGTCCGGGGCGCCCTTGCGTCATGTTCCCAAATTCGGCCCCTTTCTGACTGTTCCGGCCCCGTTTACTGACGGGAAGTTTCTGATTAGATGGCTTAACGGTTCGCAATTTCCGCAACGACGAGCAATTACGGAAGCACCTTGGCGAAGCTGTCGAAGGTCCACCGTCCTCACGGAGCACTTGGACTCTCAAGAGAGATCCGAAATGTCGCGTAATGTACAATACTCCTCTGCACAGCGCAATATGATGTACACAGCCTGACTTGGCCACCCGCCAGTCTCTTCGAGAGCAATGCCGCTGGAGACCGGTGCCTCAACGCCACACAGGACATGGTCAAGCGCCTTCTCAGCTACCACCAGGTTCCGTCATGCTACCTCAATCTCCTGACCTTCTACCACTTGTCCTCTGGCCTCAACGACAGCTGCGGGACGTTCATCGGCCAGCACTCCCTCAGGCACCCAGGCAGCCGCCTTCCCGCACTCGACCGCAGCGAGTACCGCTTCCATGTATCCTACGCGCTGCGCACCACGGCGTGCACGCTCGAGGACAGCGAGATTGCCACGCGCGACGGCCTCGCGGACAAGCAGCGCAGCAGGAGGTCAGCGAATGACTGGGTCCAGCCACAGGCGGCCATACATCACCAGTTCGACCTCATCAGCGGCGCCGCGGTATGGTTCATCACGACGTCGATGAAGCCTGACCTGGGCAAAAAGGGCCCTGGCAAGGCTGTCATGTGGGCCGACCATCTGGGCTCGTTCTTCAAGGAAGAGCATGCCTCGGCCGTGTACAAGCATGCCCACTCTGCGTTCGAGTCCAGCTTAAATGTGCATTTGAGACTGGCGCAGTGGTCCCTTGGAGATTTGTCAGGGTTTATACACCATTCGGAGGAGACTCTTGTTGAATTGGTAAGAGAGTTCTATCACGCTATCTCTGCGAAGGTCTCACCAGACTGGCCAGAAGGTTACAGAATTCTGCAGAGACTACCTACCATGTGTATCAACTGACATGAACCCCATGCTACTTTTCCAGACACGAGCCTACATCGAGCTCGGTGCCGATGAGTACGACGACAAGGACATCCAGAGGCTCGGCAGGCTTATGGACCGCGTCGCGCTCTGCCTGATGGACATCTCGAGCAACCGAAAGGTCTTCAAGTCTCTGATCTCCTTCTACAAGCGGCAAATTGTCGAGCCGGGCCACATGATGAGCAGCTGCGACTGGCGAGACACAGGTCGGGACGCGGTGTCCAACTTCGTCGCCGACATGGACGTCTTCATGGCCGAGCTGGACGCCATCACCGACAGGGCGACGGCGCTGAAGGAGATGGTGAAGCGGAGGACGGACAGCGTGAGACCCATCCCTTCAGGCTGACATATCGTTCTGCATTCGTATAAGAGTCCTTGTTCTAATCAGAGAGCGACGGCTCCTTCCTGTTGTAGATCTCCACATTACTACAGAACCAGAGCAACAAACGCATGCTCGCGCTCACCAAGCAGGGGCAGAAAGAAGCTGTCGTTGTCGCTTTGTTCCAATACATTGCGCTCTTCTTCCTGCCCATGACGGTCGTCTCTGTACGGCTTCCTCCACCAGATCTCCTTACCACTGACCTGCAAAAGCATCTTGCTGACGTTTCTCTGATCGTAGGCGGTATTCAGCACCGACATTGTCAAGTTCCAGGACCTCAGCCCGGGCCAGGTCCTCTCGTACTCGCCCGACGCGCTAAACTACTGGCTCGTCACGACCATCTGCCTAACCGTCCTCACTGTGGGCGTCTCCGAGGTGTGGAAGTACAAGCGCAGACAGAGAGACCTCCACGAGGACGACAATACCGGCCGCACAAGCTCAGACGAGGAAGAAGAGGAGGATATGGAGAAGAGCTTCGGGAACAGCAGGGACAAGGTGACACGTAGCTGTGATCAGACCGCACCGGTAACAAGAACACAACGATCTCGCGGTGACTCCCGGCGCGACCGCGGCGGCGACTTCGGCGCACGGCCTGAAGCGCGCGCCGAGGGTATAGCTCCCACCACGACGGCTGCGACGCAGCCGGTCATGATGCGCGACAGAGGGAGGACAACGACGCTCATATCTCAGATGGCAAGGCCACCGCCGGTTGGTCATGCTCACACGGGGCATGTGCCGCAGGCGCCGGCGACGTACCACCCCAGCTCGAGGAGGAAGCGGACGAGATTTCTGCGGGCCTTCGGGGGGCAACGGCGTGTGTCTCCCCATAATCCGCCTCCCGTCACGGCTGATTCCTCGCTATCGTCATCCCATGGTGCCTTATCCGGGAACGGTGTCGTGTGACCGGACGCGGAAATACGAGAGGGGATGGAGTTGACGACCGTGGTGACGCATAAGCCAGAGTAAATGCTGTAATGATAACGACACATGGTGGGTGATTTCATCAAAAGATGCGAGGATAAAGCCCGTGGTACACGTTCTCACGGCCAAAAAGCATCTAGGTTACAAGCTTGACATGATGGCATTCTTTGTGACCGTCGAAAGTGACATTTGACCGAAGATAAGTCTTTGCTTAAGTCTTCCCCTTACCATCATACCACGTGCCCGTCTCCTCGATCCTTTTTACAGCCTTCTTCATGTCCTTGATGTACCACTTTGTCGGCACCTGCTTGAGCGACTGCGGGAGTTTCGGGTAGAGCAACGCTGTCCACGCGACGACGGTGTGGAACATGGCCGTGTTGAGCGGCGTCGTCCTGAGGTTGTACTCTTGCTGCAGCCGCTCGGGCAGCCAGTGCATCGTGAGCAGCCGGGCGATGGGCAGGGTCGGCCGCAGCCACAGGGGCATGTTCTTGGGCCAGAGCAGATCTCGGCACAGGCTGCGCGCCCAGTCCGTCACCTGCAGATTCTGGATGTTGTGGTTCCAGTACGCCCAGAACTCGTCGAGCGTCGCGGGCCACATGCCGGGCGGCATGCGCAGCGAGGTCCCGTACACGGCCGACTCCCTGAACAGCTTCTCCTGCGTCTCGCGGGACATTTTCCCGTAGAAGGTGTCGTGCACGACCACCAGGCTCACAAACAGCGTCGCCGCGGTCCACTTGTGCAGCTCCGGGTCGTCCGCGTAGTACTTCTCCCCTTTCACGTCGGCGTGCGCGGCGTGGATCACGCTGAAGATGGCTTCCTTCTCGGCCCGCGTGCCGATCACCGCCGCGTTGAGGAAACGCGAGGTCGTCTTGAGCCGGTTCATGATGCGGTTGGCAAAGTTGGACTGCTTGTACGAGCCCTCGGCCAGCCCCGGGTGCGCGAACTGGCACATGATGGCGAACTGGCCGCCGGTCAGGTAGATTGCGTCGCTGGCGTACTTGTGCAGCTCCTCGGGCTCGGCGATAGTGTCGAAGATGTGCGGCTTCTCGAACGGAGTGGTGGTGGTGGTGGGCTGCTTCATCGAGCCGTGGCCTGCTGGGCACGCCATGGTGGCTGGGCTGTAGTTGCTGTCGGTTTCCAAGGAATGTCTCTGTTGTCGGCAACTGGCTTGAGAAGAATTCGAATTGGACGCTGACTGCCAGAGCCGCGAGGGGGAGCTCGTCGCGTTTTATCAGTGCAACCATGGCTTGCCGCTGCTTTTCCAGCTGACATAATGCTGCTGATATTGTTGCTGATAATGCTACATAGAAAGGCCTCGCCAAGTCTCCCCATGGGCACGGAGATGTGGGGGAAAGCCGAGGTATACTCGTCGGTATTGCTGGAAGAGAGACCCTGGGGTTCAAGCGGCATAGACGAGCACGGTTGCTCCGAAAATTGACAAAAGAACGTCGATTCCCACGATGTGTATACCATGTTTGGCATTGGGTAGGACAACGAGATGGTTATTCAAGCGGCACCAGCTCAGGACCAATCAGAAGCGGTCGTCTGCCGAGGTGGCATCCCAATCCAGAACTGGGGTCCTGGTATGCTGCACCGAGGCACGATCTCCACCTGTGTCTCCAATGTTTATATGACAGTCGCATAGTTCTTTCCCTCGAGCTTCAAATCTCGGCTCGTGGGCATCAAACGCAAACATGGCTCGTTTTGCGAGGTGGACCGTGATTGGATCCAGGATATCAATAAGGGCCGGATAAGTCCATGTGGTTTCAGGGGCAGTCAACGTGCAGATGAGTTAGATCTGCCATAAGCTTTTGCATATTGCAAAAGGCACGACAGGTTCCTAACGACCTAGGACGCCTCTACGTTAAGTCGAGACAGTTGGTGAATTCGTTCGACTAAAGGACCTCCCTACCAAAGGTGCAGCATGTTGCTGATCATTTCATACTCTCAATCTCCGTGTAAAATCTTGGGACAAGTTGGACCAGTAGCCGCCTCCAGAGCGAGCTTATTCGAAACACGTGTGCTCGTCGACATCGTGGCCAGTTACATCCGACAGATCTGACCCCGGAAGGAAAGGCGGGGGAATCTGTGTGACATGGACGAACGTGGCTGCTTTAAACGGCATTTTCTGACATGCCGACCCCAGGTCGGGACATGCCGTGCACGCAGGCATCCTTCGAAATGTTCATTTCAGGATTGTCAGCCTGGTTACTTACAAGAGTATCATTGCGACGACTTTTCTCATGGCGTCGCATCGTCCAGTATCAATGTTGTATTTATTTCTTTTTTCTTTTAAATTTCTTCTATTCATGACGGCCATTCTAGCTGACATGTGCCATGGTAGCTTTTGGCGACTGTACCATAGGGTCGATTGTTTCATGCAGGACCGTCGGCCAGAGCTGTGAACGAAGTTGTGTTTACGTTTCTGATCGTTTAGCTCGTTGGTCCAATGTTCGGAACCGCCGGCTGAGTGAATGTGCGGCAGCGGTTCCGCACTGCCGGCAGGTGTGAGCATGTGGCTTGCCATGAACCATGATGCGAGGGCTACGTAGTCGATGCACCGCTTTCGTATTCGGAGCAGAAGGCAACGAGAGTGCAACAGAAGAACTCCCAGCCATCCGCATCCCGGCATCTGGAGCCGATGCTGCAGATTGTCAGTCTTTCACTTCTTTGCACTGCATTTCCCAAACTCGCGATAAAGCAACGGCGCTTGGCAGGAATGAAGCGACTCATTCACAACCACGATGATGCCGCCACAGCTGGCTGGGGGAGACAGACGCAAGCCACAGGGTGGCGTCGCTTATCGAGTTCGTATTCGGCGACGAGTTTTTATCGGCCGCCAGGGGTGGCAGAATGACGGAGATTGGGCGTGATCTCATGGTGCTCCGGGCCCGTGACCGCTTTCCCTTCCAGAAGGGCGGAATGCATGTGATTGGCCCGACCGTCAGCCGCTAGCACAGAAACAGCCTAGCGTCGCTGGCCCATGATCAGTCCCGGCCGGGGGGCCGCCCACCTGCCCAGGAACAGGACAAGATGGCAGTCGCGGCCGCCGGAGCACATGGAAATTGCGCCAATCCCGCCTGCAGGGCCTCCCTCTACGATCCAAATATCGACGAGACCCCTTTCGCCACGACTGCTGCCCGCCGCCAGACCGCCTCTCGCCCGCATAATACGTCTCGCCTTCCCCCTCGTCGCCCTCGACTTCACCCTGCCATTCATTGCTCGACAGAGGCTCACATACAACCTTTTAATCCTTCTTCTCTTCGTCGTCCACATTCAACTTCCGACTTAGCACCCCGCTACCCCTTTCCAACTCAATACATCTCCACACGCCAGGTCGCCCTTCATTCAACATGGCACCTTCCAAGATCCAGCTCGAGGCTCAGGACCGCGAGCGCGATGCCGCCTTCAACAAGGCCCTGCACGGAGACACCGCCCAGGTCACCGGTGGCGTTCGTGCCATGCTGTCCAAGGGTGCCGACGCAAAGGCCGCCGCTGTCGACGAGTACTTCAAGCACTTTGACAACAAGGCCGCCAAGGACGAAACCGAGGAGACGCGCAAGGTGCGTTCACGATGATATCTCCCAGTCATGGCCGCAGACGAATTGTACTGACTTCCTTGCAAACAGGCCCGCACTGACGAGTACGCCACCATGACGAGACACTACTACAACCTCGCAACCGACCTGTACGAGTACGGCTGGGGCCAGTCTTTCCACTTTGCCCGCTACTCGATCGGCGAGACCTTCTACCAGGCCATCGCCCGCCACGAGCACTACCTCGCCCACCAGATCGGCATCAAGGAGGACATGAAGGTCCTCGATGTCGGCTGTGGTGTCGGCGGCCCTGCCCGTGAGATTGCCAAGTTCACTGGTGCTCACATCACCGGCCTGAACAACAACGACTACCAGATCCAGCGTGCCACCTTCTACGCTGCCAAGGAGGGACTCTCCAAGCAGCTGGCCTTTGTCAAGGGCGACTTCATGCAGATGGACTTCCCCGACAACTCGTTCGATGCCGTCTACGCCATCGAGGCCACCGTCCACGCTCCCAAGCTCGTCGGTGTGTACAGCGAAATCTTCCGCGTGCTGAAGCCCGGCGGTGTCTTTGGCGTCTACGAGTGGCTCATGACTGATGACTACGACAACGACAACCTGGAGCACCGCGAGATCCGCCTCGGCATTGAGGAGGGTGACGGTATCTCCAACATGGTCAAGATCTCGGAGGGTGTGCAGGCCATGAAGGACGCCGGCTTCGACCTGCTGCACCACGAGGATCTGGCCCAGCGCCCGGATGCCATTCCCTGGTACTGGCCCCTCGCTGGCCGCTGGAAGTACATGCAGTCCGTCTTTGACGCGTTCACCATTGCGCGCATGACCTGGTGGGGCCGTGGCCTGGCCCACCACCTGTGCGGCGCCCTCGAGACGCTCAAGCTGGCGCCGCGGGGCACCAAGAAGACGGCCGACAGTCTGGCCAAGGCTGCCGACTGCCTCGTTGCCGGCGCCGAGAAGAACCTGTTCACCCCCATGTACCTGATGGTGGGCAAGAAGCCTGAGGAGAAGTGAAGACGTGAAACCAGAGACACGGGGTTTTGATTTTATCAACATACAGGCGTACAAGGGGGTACTGATATAGACGGGCGGTACACGTCCATATTAATTAATGCGGGAGGCACAGGAAGCCTTCTGCCAGGACCAGTACCAGCGTGGTGCCGGTCCATGTACTGGGGAGAACCCCTCATCTATCTAATGCGTCAATGAACTTTGAGAAGCAAGAGAAGAACGATTGGCGATTGAACTCGTGTACACTGTTGATGAGAGCCATCGTGACCGACGTCGACCATATCTGCCTCCATGTCGACAACGCAAAGGGTGCAGAAGATGGCCTCGAGATATCGTCCGCCGTATACGGGCCACGTCAAATCCCGCTAGCCTATGCTGGGCCTAGCGCGGGCTGGCAGCATCCCAACAAGAGGATGCCCCTTGTCGCTGGCAGGCCAAGGTGAGTGGGATGGAAAAAATTAGTTGGGGCCCGGGAGGGTCCAAGGAAAGAATCGGAGAGACCCTGGCTGCACAGCTGGTGTCTGGCCGCCACAGCCCGGTCGGTCCCGCAGGCCGCCGCCTGTGGCAGCTGCCGATGTCGCTAGCTCTCGGAGGATTGGCAGGAAGCTGCCCGCGACGCTGGAAATTCGCGCTCGACAGCACGGCGGGTGGAGCCAGCGCCTGGCCAAGGTGAGCGAAAGAAGGCGCCCTGGGGCCCTGCAGCCAGCAATTCCACCAAGCAGAGGCACCAGCCGCCCCGGGCAGCACTGCTGCTGCCAGCGACAATGGCAGCAGACAACGGACGCTAGCTGGCGGGCCCCAGCAAGCTCCAACCACGCCTCACCACTTTCTCGCAGGGGCCCTATCGCAGCTTCCACCTGCTCGATTGTGCTCACCTTCTGCCTCTCCCTCCCTCCTCTCCTCCCATCCTCGCCCTCCCATCCCACGAGCCCCTCGCCGCCGCCTGCCCTCTGCCCATCCTCGTGCAGGGTCAATCAGCTTCTCGACACGCGCCCGTCCCGCCCGCTGTCGACTGTTCCGTTTCCGCCGCAGTCCCCGCGCACCCCTTTCGGACCCTCCCCGAAAAAAAGTTCGACCTCCACATATACACACCACAGCCACAGCAATGTCGCGATACCTTCGTCCCGCCTCCCGCCTCGCCCTTGCGGCCCGGCCTTGCGCGCCCCGCGCCTTCCCCAGGCTCGCCGCCATCACAAACAGTTCCAGCGCCATCAGCCAGCAGCGGAGGACATATGCCGAGTCCAAGGGCACCAAGGACTACACCGTCCGCGAGGCCCTCAACGAGGCCATGGCCGAGGAGCTCGAGCAGAACGAGAAGGTCTTCATCCTCGGCGAGGAGGTCGCCCAGTACAACGGCGCCTATAAGGTCACAAAGGGCCTGCTCGACCGCTTCGGTGAAAAGCGCGTCATCGACACCCCCATCACCGAGAGCGGCTTCTGCGGTCTTGCTGTCGGTGCCGCGCTCTCGGGCCTGCACCCCGTGGTAAGTCCTGTCTCGATATGAGAGCAATTGGTGGGCTGTAGACAATGTGGCAGGACGCAATGGTCCATGCATGAGCTGGGATCGGAGCATGCTGCAAATGCTCTACAGCTCGAACTGCCACACGATCAGATTACTAACAGACACTTCCAGTGCGAGTTCATGACCTTCAACTTCGCCATGCAGGCCATTGACCAGATCGTCAACAGCGCCGCCAAGACCCTCTACATGTCCGGCGGTATCCAGCCCTGCAACATCACCTTCCGCGGCCCCAATGGCTTCGCCTCCGGTGTCGCCGCCCAGCACTCCCAGGACTACAGCGCGTGGTACGGCTCGATCCCCGGTCTCAAGGTTGTCTCGCCCTGGTCCGCTGAGGACGCCAAGGGCCTGCTCAAGGCCGCCATCCGCGACCCCAACCCCGTCGTCGTGCTCGAGAACGAGCTCATGTACGGTGTCTCCTTCCCCATGTCCGAGGCCGCCCAGAAGGACGACTTCGTCCTTCCCTTCGGCAAGGCCAAGGTTGAGCGCGCTGGCAAGGACATCACCATTGTCTCCCTCTCCCGTACCGTCGGCCAGTGCCTCGTTGCCGCCGAGCAGCTCAAGAAGGACTACGGCATCGAGGCCGAGGTCATCAACCTCCGCTCCGTGAAGCCCCTCGACGTCGAGTCCATCGTGAAGTCTGTCAAGAAGACCGGCCGCCTCCTCTCCGTCGAGTCCGGCTTCCCCGCCTTCGGTGTCGGCGCCGAGATCCTGGCTCTGACCATGGAGTACGCCTTCGACTACCTTGACACCCCGGCCCAGCGTATCACCGGTGCCGAGGTGCCCACTCCTTACGCCCAGAAGCTCGAGGAGATGGCCTTCCCCACCGAGAAGCTGATTGCCGACTACGCCGCCAAGATGCTCAAGGTATAAGGAGGTGACAGCACTGGTTGCTCAAGGAAAAGAAGATTACGAACCACAAAACATTGTACAAGGACCTGGCGGGACCCTATCTTCTACAGGAAAAGTCTTTGGGGTGCCCCGCATGTTTTAGTTACCTACTTGCCACGATAGATAATGGGGAAAAGAGAGATATCACACACACGCACACAACTTCTTTGTCAGATCACAAACCCTAGGGAATGCATTCATGGAGATACTTGAGGACGGGGTGTTCTCACGACTGGAATAGAGAAATGGCTCTTTTATGTGTCCTTTGTTCGGATGTTCGATTTGTGACACGAATGATGTGGTCTTGGCTTGTTCATGCCTCTTTTCAGCGCTCGAGTACAACAGCGATCAAATGCTGGGGTTTGGGTGCGCACTGGACCCGTGCAGTGGTTCATGAATGAAGTTTAAAATGCCCCCGTCTCCCGGCTCCACCTGCCTCACGCGACTGTGGTTCTTTTCCTTGGACGTCGTTCTCGTTTTCTTTTGTTTCTGCGCACCTAATGACTGGCTATGCTCGCTGGGTTGGAGCGCGGGTTATTTAGCTCCGGCCTGGATCGGCGGCGACGCTTGTCTTCCAGGCCGATCTATGTGAGGTTATCACTTCCCCGGAGAAGCAGAGGGATGAGGGATAAGGTGGAGTGTGTAGAGCACTCCAAGGTCCGATGGTATGGCGGTCCTTGCCACGACTTGGTGAAGATGGCCGAAGAGTTAGAGTTACTGCCCGAGTGAAGGCGCATGGCTCGGGGGGGAGCCCCGGCGAGGTTGGGCGCGGTGCCGGCATTGGAATCCCCAGTGCGGCCCCACTTCATACCGGCCGGGCGGCCGGAGACCAGGGACCAGGGACCGGGACTACGGAGGCGTATCTGTCGGGGGAGATGCGATGCCGGGACACGACGACGCCTGGGCTGTCCTTCTGCTGCGTAGTGCAGGTTTCATTCATAGAGAGATATGGGGGCTGTCGATGGTGCAGCTTAGGAGTCCTGGACTGCGGCAGCTAGTGATCACAATTTTGTTCTCGGGGAAGGATGCCACGCTGGTGAAATATCAAGCACGACAATGAGATGGCGGGTTTTGTACATGTTCTTCTTTTCTTGTCTCTCTCTGTCGAGATGCTCATTTTCAAGTTGCATGGTTCTTGCCAGTTTGGTTCAATCCAGAAACCCCTTGCTTCCGAAGGTAGGATCCCTCACATCTCCCGCGGCCACAGATCTATCTCACAGCGACATTAGGCTTTTCTCTTTAAGCAAAGCCACAGCTTGCAGACATCACCAAGAACTCTTCAGAACAATGCTTCTCCTCAGAGGCACCTTGCAGACTCTCTGGCCTCCCCCCAATTTCTCCCGCGGCAGCTCCCAAAGTACGACTCGAGTTCTCCGCTTTCAGACCGGCCGCCGTCGCTCACCAGCATGGACGTCGATGAACACGACCTGCGGCGACAAGGAGCAGAGCCACATCATGACACATGAATGGCTGGATGTCTGGTCTGTTCCGAGCTGCCAACGTCATAGGTCAACCCCTCGGACGTGTGAGTGACCCTTTGCTGGCTGATTTTGCCTGAGAGAGAATGGTACTAGTGGCGCCCATTGCTCGGCGGATAGAACCTGTACGACACCCTTCCCGACGCCTGGCAATGTCGTGTGTGACTACATCAAGTCGTGGGCCGACGGACCAGAATGCCACCGCCCGCGCTAGATTGCCCTCGCCCTCGTCCATCTGTGGCTCAGCCAGTCGGCTCCGGCTCTCCATGAGGATGTCGAGCAACGAGACCGGGGCCTGCGCAACGTCCACACGCAGATCCACCAGCCATTGGGTTGAGTGAACGGAAGAAGACCAATAAAGGTTCTGGCCGCAAGCCACAGGTGTGGTGAACGACAGCTCGCCTCCCCAGAACAGCCGCCGCCCTCTCCCGGCCTCTCAGACTCAGAAGATGCTGGCGCGCCAGAACGATCCAGGAACCTCATATGATCATGGAGTTGAAAAGGAGAAGCCTGCTGCAGAATCACGCCGCGCGCCGAGAGCACAGACGCAGGGCACCCAAGACCAAGGCTGAGAAGCACGCTGCCTCGGAGAAGAAAGCTCCTGGCTCATAACATGGATAAGTCGAATTGTGTTGTTAATGGTCCTCGATCATGTGATTGACGGCGGACAGACCCCCCTGGTCATGTAGGGATTCTGAAACGTATCGCACTTGTCTTTCGTCAGCCTCATCATATCTCCATTGAGCTGCGAAGACCAGCCAAGCTCGCCAAAGGATACACAATGCTGCAACTTACTTTAATACAGCGGCACAAAAACCCGATACGCCACTCGGAATGTCCCTTTCACAGCCGCCTAAGGACACGGCCAACACTCCGCCTGGAAAAAACGTGAGTTCGCCCTTTGCTGGAGAAAGACCGTCCGCGAGCACCACGGCATTCATGCAGCAACTGCGGCATTACGTGAGGCTTGGAGTTCGGTTGAAGGCGGCGGCGAGCCTTTGACGAGGCATCGGTGCTACGCGAGCAGGTTCTCCAGGCTCACGACGTGGGACGCAAGGAGTGACGCGTTCTCCTCAGATGAGTAGCAGAATCCCGTGGTGAGATGGAAGTATGAGCGCCCCCAACTACGATACGACGATGGTGTTGGCACAGTTGTTGATTCATTTGGTAGGTCGTGATATGTCATGCCATCGGCGGACCAAACAAGGGCCACTTCGAACGCAGGCACACCGACATCCCGCCAGCGACCCGCCGCGGCGATTTCTACAGCCGACAAGCGTCGACGTAATTGTGCAGTTGGTCTCGGATATGCACAACGATGGAACGCGGCCCAAGGTTGACAACGTGATGACATCAATGAGCACTTTCTCGGGCAAGTCGCTTGGGAGACTGAGTCTTTCGAATCCACTGGGCCAGCCATGGCTGAGATGATCGATCAGGTAAGAAGATCAGCAAGCCAGAGTTTTACCGGTACAGAGGAGACCAGAAACATCCCGAGATCTGCAGAAGACAGAGATAGCTAGGCTAGGCTCATAACGTCTTACTACTCCTTACTCTTCAAATACGAGCTGAACCTCGAGGGCTGTTCTCGTGCGGGTACACGTGAGGTCGGGGTACGGCGGCGTGTGTAAATCGATAAGAAAAGCCCTGAACATACGGTGGACGTTCAGATCGATCATGGCGGCCGGCACTGACGAGACGTTCCAGGTACGGAGGCGCCTCGATCTACCCTGAGCCACGGGTGTCGAGCCAGGCGTGGCGACCACCAGGCGTCCGACATCGCTGTCTCGCATGCTTCCATCAAGAAGCTCAAGTAGGACCTCCCCGTCCGGTCTGCGATGCGGACCCTCGACTGCGAGGGCAATCCTTGCAGAGACGGGCCGGTATATGCGAAGGAAATGCGCATCGCGAGCCAATCGACCACAGTTCCGCATCCACAGAGACAGCGCCGCCGCACGAACGTCCGAGAATCGAGAAGAGGTCTCACACGGAGGACTGCAGGGACGGCACGCAGCAGCAACCCCAGAGCTGAGGACTTCTCTTTCTCGACGTCGTGCTGACTTGGACGCGGACAGTGATATCCCAAATGACCCCTGGCTCATAACAGGAAAGACCTTGGCTGCGTCTGGCTTGACCTGAGGCAGCTCCAAGTTCTGAGGGTGTTTAGTGTGGTCGTGAGCGCCGCGTTGGTACAATTTTTCTCGAAAGAGTGGTCTGACACACTACCGGACATCGTTGCTGGCAAGACTACTGGGACTGCGGATGCCGTGCGTCGCTTGTTCACGAAGCACAGCGTACCGTGCACTCTTCCCCCCTAGGGTCGATTCGTCCTGTAGGACTACTGGCCTCTGACTCGATGCGCTGTTGCAGTGGACCTGATCCGAGAAATCAGAAAGGAGAATCTCCGCCGCGACTCCAAGGAACGAGTTGAGACAGGCCAGGGCTAGGACCGGTGCCCTGCCAGCAGCAGGCAGTCTCAAGCAATTCGGAGCGACCACCAAGGCACAGGGCTGAATTGCTCTCTTGAGCCGCAGGAGTGTGCTGCTGCTGCTTCCAGTCGACCCGGCGACACGCTCGCAGGCCGCGATCGCCTATGTGCGTTCAGCTCAAAGCACAGGACGGTCAAAAGGTTAGAGAGACCTGTAACGTCATGCCGAGGAACGGGTCAAGACGCTGCAGAGGGACGTGCTGCCACTGTGGCAGGCTCCCTTGAGCAATTCACAAGATTCATCCAATCGCAATTGGTCTCACGAGCCAGGTTTCAGCCTGTTGTTCCCATCGTGGTCAGCTCCCTCGCTCACCCTTGAAGCATTGCGGAACCTGGAGGATGAACTTACTCATCACCAATATCGAAAGAGACGAACCAGCGGCCTCGCTCATAACCAATGAGTCATTTGCTTTATGTGTCCACAACCCCTTCCGTAGGTCTTCTAAAGTCATGCTGATACAGAGGACCAGATTATCACCGAGATCAAGCCCGATGAGAGCTCGGCTTTCACTCCAACGACTTTCGCATTGGGTGTGGCTGAGATCAGAGCGTTAGTCAGACAGGCTTCGTGTCGGGCATTAACCAGGCTCATAACTGAGTTCGCCGAGTGTGCTCGTAGAGTGTTGTACTTTGTGGAGGGAGTCCTCGGCCAGTCCGTCATAACGGTTGAGTAAGTGTCCTGCCCACAAAGTCAAACATGTCAGCATTCCTACTGTGGCACGTAACATCGTTGCTGGAGCCGGAGTAGGGGAGAACCCGGACTCACACACTGCGTCTCGGGCGAAGAAAGAGACACCACAACAGATCATCCATGTTGGAGTTGGCGCTAGTGCTTGCCTCAAGGACGGATTTGGTCAGTGCGTGGCGACGTGTTGCGGTATGCACCTGGGCACTGAACAGATGAGTGTAGGCGCGTTTCCCAATAGCTGGATGAGCAAGACATTACTCACCTGTTCTGTCACCCCTACGCTACTGGAGGGCTTCCCCCGAAGTGCCTAGTCATCTCGAGACATGAAACGGCAAGATGACAACAATGGGAATCTTTTGCTTCTCAGCCCGCCTGCTTGTGCTTTAGAAAAGTCGTGGCTGGGCTCAAGAATGTGTCATGGGGGGTTGGTTCGTGTACTGTCCTGTGTGGCATGTGGAAACAAACTTGGTCACGATGAAGGAGAAATATTGAAGCTTATGTATCCTACTGTACTTGAGGATTTTCATGAGCAAGTCCGCTCCGTGCTTGCAGTCTCAACCCGGGTGGCCCCCACGGCCAGTTGGGTGGAGTGACCGGCTGCACTTCTGTGTTCGCGCTGACTCCCCGGGGTTTGCCCATGAGACATTACAACAGAGTCACAAACTCCTCTCCGACCCGTCTGCAAACCGCCCGATTTCATACGCATGTCAAAGCATAACCAGCCAGCTGTTACGGGACAAACAGCTGCCACCCGCACCGAGACACGGAACAACGGACCAGGAAACTGGCTGCTCACGGGCTGCAGCACACCACTGAACAGCAACTCGAGCAATCCGCAGGAAACGGGCTTCAAACATCCAAACAAATTGGACACGAGACCGAGCAATGCCTGCCGCCTCGGCTATTCCTGGCAGGTTTCTTACAAACCGCTTGAGACGTCTCTTGCTGTCAATCAGAGAGGTTGGACCCTGTCGCCAAGATTCTTTACTACCCGATGACCTGATGCCAGAGAGCAACTCACCATGAGAACCTGTCTTCTGGTCTATCAACCATAGGCCTACGAACAAAATATTTTCGGACTTGGTTTCCTCCTCCGCACACCTGCAGGCGGAGTCTCTTTTGTTCTTTGTAGTCCCACTAAACCCAGGCACGCCAATCAGAGAGTCCAGCCAACTCCCGTCCCGTAAACACTGGGACAACAGCATTCATAGCAGCGACAACGAGCAGTTCCGAAAACAATAGCCCATTCCGCTCTAAGAACGACAAGAAGAATCAAGCAGTGCAGAAGAACGATGACAACACCACCACCACCGCCACCACCATGGCCTTCCAAAGATACTCTCATCCCAACTAATCACCCCTCGCGACATCACACAAGGACGCCAACCGCCACGGGTGAATTATCTCCCCCCTCATCCTATAGATAATCCCCCCATTCTCGGGATCCCGGAGATCCGGGCGTCACGGGATTTTGCCTACCACTATTAGGTTGTCCATCCCTGTAGTCCGCAGTCAATTACATGCGGGCGGCGACACGGCTTCCCCAATACAGCGCAAGCGAAGGGACACCCAAACCTTAAACGACTCCACTGCCCCTCCCCATCCATCACAACCTGCCGCAAGCACAGCACAGCAAACCATGTATCTAAAATTAAGTTGCTGTAGCTCAACCTTAAAAGAATCACAGCTGACAAACACCTTACAGAATAGTTACTCCCCTTCCTCGCGGGGTTTGCGAACTATCTTGACCAACAGGGGGCGCGGGACAGTGATCGGCTGGCGTGGAACATCTTCCGCCTCCCCCCTGCATGTATGCACTTGCCTACCTTAAGTAATCAGCGGGCCTTTTCGGGCTCGAGAGGGATCTGCAGCGGCTCAGTAACATGCCACCAAACGCGCAGCGGGGGGTGGACGCAGGTCGCTAACGCCGACGGCCGACGGGCACACGCGCGCAGCCGCTCGATGGGCTTTGAGGGGTTTTTCGCAGATGGACAATGCATTTCGTGTCTGACGCTGGTAGCCGTCGTCCTTTTGTGCCGTTCCATCGGGATCTAAGAGTGTGCATATGTGTCTGCGCAGGGGCTGACTGGTTCGGTAAGGCAAGCCTCGCGGCCAAAAGGTGGTGCGCTTTGTGATTGTGACACGGCAAGAACATGAATGTGCGAGGACTGGCGGCTCAGTCGAGTCAATCTCTGCTCAGCAGGTGGTCTGCTCTTTAGGTAGAATTTGATTTCTCTGCCTCCCTCCATGGTTCATTATTCGTGGTATCTTATGCGTGTCATAAAGCAAACAAGAAGAACGTCATTACAGTCTGATCAAACGCTGCTGCCATCTTCATCCTCTCCTTCCAAGGGGGTTTGTGCCATTACCGAGATCACGATCTCTACTGCCGCAACACTGCTTTTCACGCGGAAGTAGCAATGTACGGAATACCAGTGAGCTTGTACGCCCGCTGGCTGAGCTTGGCTGGGTTGGCGGGCTTGTCTTCGTCGTAAGGGTCGGGCTTGCCGTCGCGCATCATGGTCAGGCCGCCGACGTGTGCAGCGTTGGGCCAGTGCGTCGTCCGAAGAGTGTTCTCGAATGCGCCCTTCTTTCGGACGAGGTCTGCCTGCGTGGCGTCTGCGGCGGGCATGTAGCAGGTGTACGCACAGAAGCGCGCGTTCTCGGTGGTTGGCGCCTGGTTGTAGTGAGGAGTGCGCGAATCCCAGACGATGAGGTCGCCCGGGTCGGCCTCAACCTTGATCCACTGGCAGCCACGGTCCTTGAGCCACTTCATACCAGCATCGGTGAAGCCGTACCACTCTTTGGTCCACGCCCAGACCTTGTCCTTCTCGTCCTTGAATTCCTTGTGGAATTCTCCGGAAAGTAGGTGGGCACCCTTGCACACAAGCAGACCACCGTCATTCGCGCCGTTAGGCAGCATGTTGACGAGGCCTTGAAGACAGCGGAAGTCTGGCTTCTCCGGGTCTTGGTCCTGGTGTGGCCAAGGGGTGTTCTCCTTCATATCGGTCCGCGTGGGGAATGTGAAGTTGAAGCCATCGAAAGAGACGATCAGATCTTCCGTATCGAAGACTTTCTCGAAGGCACCGACGACGCCAGGCTCGGCCCGGATGTCCCAGGCAAAGTCCTCGTGGGTGATACCGTACGCGAAGCAGAGGCCCTTCTCGTTAATTATAGGCATGTTCTTCTCGATGTAAGTGGAGCGATCATCCCGCTTGAAGCCGAGACCTCCCTTGAAGTTCTCGAGGTATGAGAACATCCTGTCGGCGTACTGGTCGGCTCTCTCCCGGGGAATGGCACCCTTGACGACGGCATAACCGTCCCGCATTAAGTCGTCTCTGAAGTCGCCAAATGTGGCGTTGAGGTCGTTAAAAATCTTGGCGGGGCCCGAAGGCTTGGGCACGATGGACGCCATGGCGGGGCGACTTGTGTGGATAGTATGTAATGTCTGAACGCAAGAGATATGTAAGACTCGTGTCGCTGGTCGTTGTTGGGGTGGCTGATGGCTAGCTCTGCTAAACAATGTGAGGCGCTTGCGGGATATGGCGAGAAGAGAGCGCTGGATCATTGTTCTTATCATGAGCTGTCGGAATCGGTTGTCGGCAGGAACGGCGACGGCATGGCTGCCACGGATCCTGGAATATGGGGAAGCTATTGGCCTTGTGACAAGCCGGGGTAGTGGAGAGGACTCTCCAGCTTCGCATGCGAGGAGGGCATCCGACGGAACCGCAGAGACGCCGCAGGGCCCGCAGCAGACTGCGCTCGCAGCTAGGCTCGCCCCATCGCGGGGCGATGGCCCCCGAGCCGCAGCCGATGGGAAGTTTCGCGTGTTTCTGGCACCGCGCGCATGGTGGCAAAAAGACTGCGGCTGCAGTCGGCATCGGTGAGGCCTTCCGCTGGGCTGCTCTCGGTAGTTGCTTCGTGCAGGAGCCGACACACGTTGCCTGTCACACCTCTAATAGTCGGCCTGTCGCACCCAACGCGGCATAGAACCAATCAGAGAGAACAGGAGCATTTTGTGTGTGCCGAATGGGATATCTGCAGTTGTGTTTGACAGCTCATTATGAGATGCTGCCATGATTGCAATATTGCTGGCCGTCTCACCGGGCAGGGTCCTCCCCTCGCTCCCTACCCGACCCGACGGCTCACGGCTCGCGAAGGTCGTTTAATTGATGGGGATCCCGGAAAGCTGAGCACCGATGGTCGTGTGCGTGACCCCACCGGGAGCCGCGGCCACCCTGCAAGAGGGGCCATGAAAACCCATTCTCGCCAGTGATGAGCCCTGCAGCCCCTCGGCAACGTCTGGTACAATTGGACCACAACGATGCGGGTTTCTGTCGGCACCGTGGAGCTCAGCCATTGTATATGATGCAATCGGCAAGTACGGCACGATGCGACATACTACATTGCCCGGGTTGGGCAATTTGTCAGGACCAGATCGCATATCCACTGTCAGCCGTTGTGTGGTGGTTTCTCGCCAGCCTCGTGGTGGACCGAAGGTCTGTCGGCTGACGATTGTGGGGTGCCGTGCTCACTCAGCAACACCATTCCGACGGATCATGCACGCAAAGCCCCTCACTGCGTGTCGTCAGTTTGTCGTCGCCAGTGAAAGCTTGTGCTCGAAAAGGTGGGATATCCTTTTTCCTGGGGAAAGGGGACTTTTTCGCATGCGGCATCCACCTCCTTCAGCCTATCCCAGTCGAGGTTCTGTGTGTCGTGGTAACTTGTCGTCTTGTCAGCATCAGAACAGTCTTCGCTCCATGGAACAGAGCACTTACTTGTCCCAGACGTCGTAACCCGTGCCGACAAACACAGTCGGGATGGCTTTGCCGATGGCCTGTGAGTACACTTCTCTGTACAAGTGAACGCCGTAGACCAGCGTCGAGTCGTCCACTGCTTCGAAGCCGGCAGGGGTGTCCACCACATCGTGACCAAGCTGTCGGATGAATTCTGCGTCACTTGCCGAAAAGACGGGCTCCTGGAAGAAGCACTTGATCGACGTCTGTTGCTTCTCTTCTAGGAGACTGACGGTGCGCAGGAAGGCTGCCAGCTGCACATGTGTCCTGCGCTTGACCTCCCAGGCGCCATCCTCGGGGTCAAAGGTGCCTATGCCAAAACAGACGGCCTGGGAGATGTGGCCGGGGTCTGTTTTCATGTTGATGATGTCCTCGAGCTTTTTGTGGCAGTCTGACTCGAGCCACTGGTCACATATCCGCTTGTGCTGGTCTTGTATGTCACGGGCGGTGAGGTCTGAGGCTGCTGGCTGTCTCGGGACGGGTGTAGAGGTTGCGGCTCCTCCTGTCGTCCTGGACTGGGTGGCCTGGTGCAGCTTGCCTCCACGGCGTGTCTTTCGACGCACTTTGGTCCATTCCTGCTCGCCATGCTCTTTGCTCGGTGGTTGCGGGCTGTCGTGCGCAGCCAGAGGTGAGTCCCTGGGCGCGGCCATCGCGGCCGGAGACAAGCAGAGGCTTGCACGAGCTGGTTGAGGGGTAGTCGGAACTGATGCAGGCCAGGTGAGCTTGCAGGCACGCTCCACCGAGGTCCGTGTCGTCGACGGTTCTTGCGGAGATGTCAAATTTCCATCGTGACGGGTGGGTTTTTGTCAGGTGCGCTGGGATGAGAGGGCGAACTGATTCTGGGTGGGTCGCGCTTTCCCTCCATAATTCATTCGCCTGGCAGCCGGCACGTTCTCGAGCAATTGCCTTGAGACTCCGAGTCGCTTGCCGCATGTTTTCGTCCGTCAACGACAACTTCATTCGTCTCGCCAATCTTCTACGCCATCCGGGATGCCGTCATGAGGCCGCGACCACGGTTCCAAGCTCGGCAGCTCCTCGTGGCTCCCGCAGCTACCCAGGCTGGCCACCGGCGCAACGTGACACGGCCACGAAGCACCAGTAAGGCAGGCCTCGAAATCTCCGGAGACATGAACTACGACGTCCAGCGAATCGGGGTCTTCACCGAGAGATGCCTCTCGCTGCCCGCCACAGCGAGGAGTGTGACTTGAAGTCGATATTGGCGGTAACGAACGAACCATCGACCACTCTCGCAGGCCTCCACAGCTGGCGCGGACGTCGGCGATGTGACAGCCAGCGGGCCACCCAAGCAGGACCTTGCGAGCATCCCGTGCAGGGTCTCGAGGGGCCGGCGATGGCGGGCGAGCAGGGGCGAAAGCCGGACCTGGGCGCTTAACCGCCGCCCGTGCCCCTGATCCAGCCACTCAGCACCTGCGCTGGCGCCGACCCCTACCACGCGATCCCCGGCATCACCAGCGCCTGCCGCTGCCATTGGCTGCTGCCCGGGCGAATCACACCCCCTCGGCGAGTCGCCCAGCGTCTCTAACCGCTCTCGCCATGCACGACGCCTGCCAGATGCACCGCTTGCGACGCCCTCACTGGCTGCCCGCTGCCAAGGATGCCTTCCCGTCAATGTTCCCGCCCTGAGCGCCCTGGCCCCTCCGCGGCTGGCCATATCGACGCTGCCAATATGAGGCGTCCGCCGCCCGCCATGCGACCTGCTCGGCCGACCGCCCTCTTGTCCATCTCTCACCACAACTCATCAGCATTGCACGAGCCGTCATCGTTCTTCACGTCGACCAACAGCCCGCCCGGCACAGCAAGTCGACTGTATCGGACATCAGCTCCTCACCAACCAAGGTCTCCATCGGAAATCTCTCCGATACAGCCCGAGCTTCGACACAGAGTCAGTAAAAACCACGCTCGGGAGCCCTCTGGATTGTCGCAAGGCAACGCTGGCCATCCCGCCAAGTCTTTAAGCCTGCTGGCTGTACACTCCTCTTTTCACAGTTTCGCCAAACCACCAACATGTTCCGCTCAATAATACTGGCCGTGCTTGCCTCGACCCTGGCGTCGGCGCACATTGTCATCTCCTACCCCGGATGGAGAGGCAACACCCTCATCACAAACGCGACATACCCCTTTGGCATGCAGTGGATGTATCCATGTGAGTAGATACCTGATCTGGAATGAATGGTATTGTCGACTGACACACGTTCAGGCGGTGGCCACCCCACAACCACAAACAGGACATTCTGGCCGACAACCGGCGGAGCAGTGGCTTTCCAGCCAGGCTGGTTCCAGGGCCACCAGACCGCCTTCCTCTACGTCAACATGGGCTTCGGCACAGACGGCCCTGACAACGGTCCCAAGAACATGTCCTTCCCCATGGTTCCGCCGTTCCAGCTTCTCGGCCCTTCCAAGAACCCGTACCCCGGCACCGTCTGCCTGCCCCAGGTGCCGCTACCAGCTGGTATGACCGTCAAGGCTGGCGACCTTGCCACGATCCAGATCGTCGAGATTGCCGCCCATGGCGCCGCTCTGTTCTCGGTAAGTCCGGTCATGAACATCTTCTCTTCTTCACGAAAAAACACCCCAGCTAACATCTGCTCTCAACAGTGTGTGGATATCACTTTTGCCGACCCTGGTGACTCGCGGATTGAGAAGGTCAACAAGACCAACTGCTTCAACACCACGGACTTTGGCTTCGCGGACCTCTACACCATCGTCTCCCACGAGCCTGGCGCGTCCGCCAGTAAGCCGAGCGGTGCCGTGTCGAGATTCCTGCAGCCATCGACTTCCGCGTGGAGCTGGCTCGGCTACCTGCCCGTTGTGCTGGGCAGTGCTTGGATGCTGATCTGATTTCTCGCGCACGCATCTTGGCGTTTACGTTACATATGAGGCAGCGACACGTTCCCGTTCGCCTCTTCCTTTTCTGTATATATCTCCTCTCTGTACGAAAGTTCGGGAAAGTGTTTTGGACATTGCAAGCACTAGGCCTGCGGGCAAAGGGCAGGGACGAGAGATCCCGACTGGCAGGAAGCCACGGCGTTTACTACAGGCGTTTCGGATCGGGAAAGCTCATTGTTATCATCAATCATCATTACCACCTGCGCACGATGGCCTAGACAAGCCTCGTGGCATATCAAATCATTTGATTATAATTCATTTCTACCGTCAGATCCCCACTTTATAAAAAAGAATTGGGCGAAATGCATGATGTAGCTGAACTTCACGACTTTAGATTCGTGTACCACCACGATGGTTGTTGAAAGGGGGTGTTGTTTCACTGGTTGCGTGGGTTCGCGCTCGACGGGCCGTGGCATCATGCAACTTGTCATGGGCCCGATAAATGGTTTCATTGCAGAATAATGGAGAACATCGACTCTGAGCTGCACGCTATTTAGAGCCTTGTAGAGCCAGAGCTGCAGGTGCGTAGAGCGGAGATTTTGGTCACTGCAGACGGCACACATCAGGAACCGCTCTACTTTTGATATATTCCCGATCTTAGATTGGTTCCGCGACGACCGCGACTCTTCAATCAATTACCTAAGGTCTTGTGATTGCAATGTATATTTTTCAGAGTGTTTTTCTTCATTCGAGTTGTGTTTCTAGATGAGACGGGGTGTCAGAGAGACCAGCGGTCCTATGACAACATGACCGGTGTATCTACACAGAGCTCGTCCTCCAGGACGCTGTTCCGTACATATGCTTGTGTAATGCTAGGTCCGATGATCTCTCGCTTGTGCACCTGAGGTGATGTAACTCTATCTGTATCGCTTACAATGATAATTGCCGGTCCGCAGTTCAGATCCAGTTGACATCGTGGCTCCAAGCTGGGCCTTGGCAACACTCGTTGCAGAGTGACGGCAGGGGTGTTGCTTCAAGCCACGACCGCACACGATCCATGGTTGCCCGGTGGGCTGCCTGCCGGGCTGCCCAAGCTGCCGCCTCAGCATCCCACTAAGGTGCAGCTGCCCACTGACATGGCCTCCGGAATGCCGTCAGGAATACCGCTAGAGGTGCCGACTGAGGACGACTCTTCTCGAACTCCTTGCCGTCTGCGGTCTTCTAAACGTCCTTATCGTTCACAGCCGTGGTGCCACCGCGCCACAACCCGTAGAAGCCGTCGCAGTTCTTCCACATCTTAATGGTGCCGTCCTCGGAACCTGTGGCGTAAAGCTTCCCGTCAGGAGAAAAGGCGATCGACCAAACAGGGCCATGGTGGCCCTTGTGTGTGTCTAGGTGCTGTTAGCAGGGACAATACCTCAAACTTGAACAATCACGGCTACTCACCGATCTCGACATCATCATCCCAACGGTAGACGTGAGCCCAGGTCGCTGGCATGTCTTCGCCAACGACGATTTTGCGGCTCTTGGGGTCTACCGCGACACTCGCGACCTTGTAGTCGAGCTTCCTGCTCTTCAGTTCGTCCATGGCCCGCGGCCCACCCCAGAAGTAGACGGATTTGCCAGCAGCAACAGCCAGCACCGGCATGCCGTGGCCGATGTCTGACTGGGACGTGTATTGCGGTGCCAGGGCGTTGAATTCACACGATCCAATTTCGCCATCGAGAACTTCCTGTTTGATGACGGTTCGGGACGGCAGGTCAAACCAACGGATAGTGTTGTTCGAAGCCGTGATGAGGACGTTCGGATCCTTCGTCCACACAATGAACTTGATGGTGGCCGTATGCACGCCCGCGCCGATCTCGAAAGCTGTCGCCGAGTCAATGGTGAGGGAAGTCGGCGCGGAGCCGTCAGCGGGAGGTTGGGGCTTTCCCGAGAGATCCCAGAGTCGCAGCTTTTTCTCGTAGCCACCAGTCGCAATCAGATCACCGTTGTTGGGCGGATAGGCGACGGCGCGAACGATATGGTTGTGTTGCAGCGTGTAAAGTACTTCTCCCGTATGGGTGTCCCAGACCTTGGCGGTGAAGTCGGCAGAAGCGGTCGCGGCCGTCTTGGCATCCGGACTCAGTCTTGCCTGCCACACGGCACCCTTGTGTCCGATGAAGGTACCAATCCAGTCACCAGTCTGACCATCGCGGAGCATGGGGTTGTTGTCTGCACATTTGGAGGGCGATTAGCGACGCTTTCAGTCATAAGTTCGGCCAACAGCAGAGACACGAAAAGGAGCTGCATACCCTTGCAAGCGGAAATCAGGTAGTAGGTATCTTCCCGCTCGAGTGGCGAAAAATGGATGTGAGGGACAGGTCGTGAATGACCATGACATGTCAAAGGGACATATTGCCGTTGTGCTTCTGATGCCATCGTGTGATACGCAGCGACGTGGCTGGCAGTCTGCTTTGTCAGGCCTGGTACGGTTCGCTGGCGAGGGGTGGCGAAAGGGGTAGAGTCTTGCCAAGGGGCAGTCGGTTGGTCGGTCGGTCGGTGGAATGAGGGGTTGTTCGCGGTGTTGCGATGAGGAAAGTTGGATTGCGGACGGACGCCGGCGGGAATGACTTCGGGTCGTGCAATCGAGCTTCTGAAGAACTGTGAGGGTGGGAGAACGGGAGGATGATGATGATACGAGAGCTGAAAATCGTTACGTCGTCAAGGAAGCAGGGCTTCGTCGTTCAGATGAAGTGATGTCGTGGAAAGTGCCGAAGATCCAAGAGGAGGCAGTAGTTAGAGGGCAGCCGAGGAGCTGGCAGAGGGAAGGATCGAGAGCGCGAAGTGCGGGCGCGCAAGAGAAAGCAGCGCGGCCTGAGCCAGAAGTGAGGATATGCAGACTTGAAGTTGGACCCTGGAAGCGGAATTCAATGGAGACCACACAACGCAAGCCTCGATGACCACACCAGGCAGAAGAGCCTCCTGAAGCGTTTGGGAGCAGAGGGGCGCGCCCTCCTGAGGAGCGTTCCAGAAGGGTGCTACGCAAGCTGTGGCTTCTGCTAGACTCGCTGTACCCACTTAACTGGGCACAAGTGCCTGAGCCCTTTGGTCCTCCTGAGGTCCATCTCCTATCGACACAAGACCATGCGATGTAGCAACGTTGATACTGAAACCTGCCTCATGGTAGGTAGATGGGTGTATGGAACAGTCTGAAGTCTAGAGGGCGAGAGGGCAGCTCAGAATTGGGATGGGATGCATGCCTCAGGACGGGTACAGTCTTTCTAGAGGCAGGGACACGGCCGGAATAGCAACACACCTCCTGAGCAAGGACGGCAGGTACGAGTTTGTCAGCCCAGATTGTGTGCGCCAGGGAAAGTACTCCCTCGCATCATCCCATAGAGCTACGTAGCTGGATCGTGCCTGGCTTGCCTAACTTAGCCTTAGCGGAGCGAAGCAGCCAGGCCATGCATCGCGCCTGCTTGTGTGGACACCTGAATGTGGGGTCCTGGGAGGGGCCATTCCATCATCGTCCACGCCGCTTTCTCAAGCTCCCCCGCAACGCTGCCGTCAAGCTGCCGACACTTGACACACAGGTCACAATCTGGCACCAACTCAACTGCCACCACGTTCTCTGCTTGAGCTTCTCGGAGCGAGCAATTCTCTCGTTCGGGCGATCCAACCTCACTTCTTTGCAAATACCGATCCGCCAGCAGCTAAGCATGGCGGGCGCCTCCGACTTCAAGCTGTCGGCACAGCTGCTCGCCCACGAGGCAGATGTCCGTGACGTCTCCTTTCCCTCAGCCGACCTCATCCTCTCCGCATCCAGGGACCACACAGTCCGCGCGTGGCGCCGCACGCAAACCTCTCCGCCGACCTTCGAGCCCTTAATCACCAACAAGGGCACCGAGTTCGTCAACAGCCTCGCCTACCTTCCGCCCTCGGCTGATTCCCCCGAGGGTCTCATCGTCTCGGCTGGCACAGATACCATCATCGATGTACGAAGGACGGATGCTACGCCGTCAGATAATGCAGAGAGGTTGTTGATCGGCCACTCCCGGAATATCTGCTCCCTCGCGGTCGTCCCTGGAGGCAAACAACTCGTCTCAGGAAGCTGGGATAACTCGGCACGCGTCTGGAGCGTCGGAAAGTGGGATGTCGAGGCTGTTCTTACCGAGCACGAAGGTGCTGTCTGGGATGTACTTCCTCTCGACGACAAGATCATCGTCACCGGCTGCGCAGACAAGAGCATCCGTATTTTCGACACTTCCAAGATAGTGGCTGGTGAGGTCGCACCCAAGTCCACGATATACACCCCGGACATCGTCCGAGCGCTGTGCAAAGTGCCTGCCGGGCATCCTACGGGGGCCGATATCGCCAGCGGGCATAACGATGGCGTCGTACGGCTCTACAAGTTGAGCGGGCAACAAGTCGGCGAGTTGCACGGTCATGAGAGCTTCATCTACTCTTTATCGACGTTGCCGAGTGGAGAGATTGCCAGCTCGGGAGAGGACCGCACTGTACGAGTATGGCGTGGCACAGAATGTGTCCAGACCATTACACACCCAGCCATCTCCGTGTGGACAGTAGCAGCCTGTTCGGAGAATGGAGATATTGCCACCGGCGCGAGCGATGGCGTGATTCGCGTGTTTTCGAGAAGTCTGGATCGTGCGGCGGACGCCGAGACTCTTGCCCATTTCGAAGAGTCGGTCAAATCCTCTTCGATCCCTCAGCAGCAGGTCGGCGGCATCAACAAGGAGAAGCTGCCCGGTCCAGAGTTCCTGACGACCAAGTCTGGCACCAAGGAGGGGCAGGTGCAGATGATCCGCGAGGAGAACGGCAACGTCACGGCACATCAATGGTCCATGGGTCAGCAACAGTGGATCAATGTTGGCACAGTCGTTGATGCAGTCGGTAGCAGCGGCAAGAAGACCGAATACCAGGGCAAGATGTACGATTACGTATTCGACGTTGCGATCGAGGAGGGTCAGCCGTCACTGAAGCTTCCTTTTAACCTCTCCGAGAATCCGTACGAGCGAGCAACGAAGTTTATCAACGACAACGAGCTGTCAATCAACTTCCTGGACCAGGTTGCGCAGTTCATCGTCCAGAACACCCAGGGTGCCACGATAGGTCAGAACGAAGACACAGGGCCAGAACCGTACGGTGCCAGCGACCGGTATCGACCCGGGAATGATCAGCAGATCTCAACAAAGGCAAAGGTGATCCCGCAGCGGGAATATCTCGACATCACTGCCGCCAAATATGAGCGTGAGTCTTATCAAACTCTTAATCCTCTTTTATGGAAACTGACAAGCATTCTTCACGTAGCAATATTCAAGAAAATCGCAAGCATCAACTCCGGCCTTGTCGCTGCCGGCCGCAAAGATGACTCCCTCAACCCCGACGCGCAGAACGTGCTGGCTCAGTTGAAGCAAAGTCTCGAAGCGGGAAAACCCGCAGTCACAGACGAGGCTACCAAGTTGGTGTTCATCATGTGCACGCAGTGGGATTATGCGGATCGACTCGCCCCCATGGATCTGCTCCGCTGTATCGCTGTGAGCCCAGCAACAGCCAAGTACCGGACATCGGCTGACAGCGACGTGGTGGCGATCGCTACTGCTGCACCTTTCGAGGGTGTGCCTGCAGGTGCTGAGCCAAACGAGAACTGCTGCATGATGGCCGCCCGTACAATCGCGAATCTTTTCCAGACACAGGCCGGACGGGAAACAATTTCGCGGCCAGCCGCCACTCAGGCCATCGATGCCTTCATCAGTCGCATCCTCGGCTTCGGTGGCCAGAAGGCAATTGGTGCCTTCAACCGAAACCTGCTTGTTGCTCTCACGACGATTCTGATCAATCTTTCCGTGCTCGCCTCGTGGCGGGTAGGCAGCATCAGCAATGCCATCCAGGTGCACTCCCTGACCTTGCTATCGCATATCCTGCAGAAGCAGAGCGACAGCGAGGTCGTGTATCGGGCTCTCGTCGCATCGGGAACGTTCATCACATCCGTCGGAGCGGCGGCACCTGACGCGAAAAGCATGGTTGTTCCTGTGCGAACTGCGAAGGACAAGGCTAGCGAGGATCGCGTGAAGGAGGTCGCAGACGAGGTGCTGGCTCTTCTGGGCAAGTAGGCAATAACACGCAAGCGGACACATCAGGCAACCTCTTCTTGCCGCAGACGAGCAGAGTGGTCCGAGAGCTAGCGTCAGGGGGCCTCCAGAGTCAGTGTACGGAGAGACTAATGCATGTTACATAGACCAGCGAATCCTTTAGTAAGCCTCAGAAAGTACACAAAAATTTGATCTATTCATGGGTGCAGTACTGTCTTCGTCGTGCTTCAGTTGATGCAATTGTTCACGAAAACGTCCGCCCACTACAGCGCAGTCGAGCGGCTTCTCGCGAGGGCGCAGCTGGGTCTGTTACCTGTGGCCAGTCGAGTCAGGTCGCCACAAGCCTCGACCTTTGGCTTTCATATGCTTGAGGAGGGACAGTCGTGAGTGATGATACGGAGCGTCGGTTGCCGGCAAGCGGGACTGGCGGCAAATGTGCCTCGTGTCTCACACGGGCGCGGCTTTTCTGTGTTCCGTCGTAGCTCGCGAGACATTGCCACAGCCGGGAAGTTGAACCTTGCGTGCGCATGTGATTTGAATGCGGTCGTTCCCTTGGGAAGCGCGCACCGGGATTCGATCGAGGAGAAGACAGCAGAAATCAACCATGTGCTGCTGATCGTGCACAATTGAGGTTTATCGATAAAAGCAAGTTGTGCTCTTGATTGTTGTCGAGTAATGCACGAGATGGGAAGATCGTCTCGTGGTCCCTTCGTCAATTCCATTGTCTCTCCACAGGAGCTCTCCACCATGCACGACTTGGTGCGGCATGCATGCTCGGATCTCTTCACGAGGAGGACAGGTGGTTTGAGCTTTCCATCTGATCAACGCGGAATCGCTGCTTGCTGTACTCGCCATGTTCTCCTCTCCGTGTCCACGAACAGTCAGGTTGGAGCTACGAAGCTCGGGCACTCACAGGCGCCAGCGTCTCATCACTCTCACTCAAATTTGTCCGACACTTACTACGCGGCCACGCCGCCGCAGGCAGTACCCGTGAGCAGAACGCCAGCCCCGATGCGGGAACTTGGCTATATCCCCGAGAGACATGAACGTTTTGGGAGGCGTAGAGGCGTAGTGACGGGCTTGACTGGTGGTAGTGGTGGTGATGGTCGAGGCGGCCTGGGCGCGGTTAGAAAGGGAGAGGCGGGCCAGAAGCGGCTGGCCTCAGATTTAGAGTTGCAGGTCAGACGGCGAGGGGCGGCGGCGGCGGCGAGAGGGAGGGCGAAGAGAGTTTTTATGATCTAGTGGCCCCGGTGGGAGAGGGAGCACGGAAGGTCGATGATGGAGGCGTCAGGCGAGACATTGGGCGCAGGACCCTTTGCGGACGGACAGCAGCCACTGTCGTAACTGTCTCGCAAGAAGAGGAAGAGGAATCGTCAACGTGAAGCGCCTGTTCGCGATGGATCAAGAGTCGCGGCAAACTATTCACATTGAGGACAGGAGGAAGCTGCAGCTGCTGCTGTGGAGGATTGGATGGCGGCAGAAGAATTGACAGCAAGCACGCTTTAGCCTCGACTTGCTCACGATGCTGGGTAACCAGACTTGCAGCAGCAGCTCAAAACCACCCAAGCATGTGGTCACGCGAGCTGATGCGGGACTAGCTCTCCGCTCAGCAGCCGTGAGCCTGACAGCGCCGATCAGGAGAGCCGCTTCAGGCAGTCCATGCCCTGCGCTAGAGCCCCGGAGCGGCGCGGGCATGCGATGTCATGTTAGCGGCATCTGGGCCGCAACTCTGCCAAGTGCTCGGCATCACCAGGCACGCTGGGTAGGGTCACAACTCGCGGTCTCGACTTTCTCCTCTGGCGAACGAGAGATCGAAGAACATCTTGGCCCCGGAGCGATGTGGCCAAGCCATAATTAGGGGAAGCAAATCTGCCGCGTCATGTCTGGCCCTCCGGGGCGGCCTGGGCGGGTCGGCAGAGGAGAGGGAAGTGAGACAACGAGGCTTGCCGAGTACGTAGTTCCCCGTCCCGTTCGAGTCAAGCGAATGAGGCGGCTCTTAAGTGTACGTGCAGCCTGAGACATAAAACCTCCCCGTCCCTCCCATCCCCTCGGTTTCGGCCAGAGAGGCACCGCCACTACAGCCATTGGCTGGCCTGCCGACGCGGCTTCTGGTGGTTTGTACTTAAGTCTCTGAGGTTGATGACCAGAGTCCCTTTGATGGTGGACGGCATGCACCGAAGGTAAAGCGAACATGACTAGCGCCGCCAAGCCCCCTGAACTTACTCTGTTCTTGAGTGAGGCAAAGTAGTTTTCCGCTCGGCGGAAGAAGGGTCGCTGGAGTTGCCCATGGCGTCATCTGGGATTCAGGTCAGACTGCCTTTTCGACGACGGGGGTACAGGATTCACCCTCGAGGTCCGAACTACACAGGAACTGGCTGTGTTGTCATGTCACAATGTGTGCACAATGTGTGAGGGAGGGCGGGAAGCGTGAATTGTACAGAGTGAAATTGTGGACGTAGACGTCGAGTGTCATCACTGAGCTGCAGGAGCGTAGTCTGGACATGATGACTGAACTTGACTGGTCGACAACTGCCACTTTAAGCATGACTCTTAGTCGCGGACGGAAGCACGGTTCCGAACCAGCTCCGCCATGCCAATGCTTCTTTCCATTAGTGCTCCGGTTGCTCGAGTGCGCCCGCACGACAGCCACCGACGACAGGCCTGCGGAGGCTCCCCAGATTTTTGAATTCACCAGCATCACATCTAGAGCCGCCCACGGCAACATCGACACTAACAAGAAATGCGGTGGGTGCTTGACTTTCCGCATCGGTCTGGCCAAGGGGCCCAGGGCCTCTATCGGCAGTTCTGATCTTCACCTGAAGTGGCACAAAGGGCGATCATCGAGCCCACCTCTTGCCTACTGACTTACACGTTGATATAAAAGTTGATGCCCAGGGGGAAACCCGCCAAGACCCGAGTTTCTTTGTTCCTCACAAGCAATTCCTATTTCCCCATTCTGTTGTTTCTGTCTCCGAGGTCCAATATCTTGGACGGCTCCTTTCCCCCGAGCCTGCAGTCCCCCCCCGTCAGCCAGTCAGGATGATGTACTCCACCACCCTCCTCGTCGCCGCCCTGGCGCTCTCGCCGGCAGCTCTCGCGGCCCCGCGAGCAAGCCGCTTCGGCTGCGGCACCGAGGTTCCGGACTCCTTCCTCGCCGCGTCCCGCCGTATTTCCGCCGAGGAGACCCTCATGAGGTCGAACCCATCGTCGTCCGCTAGCGGAAATAACACGATACAGGTCGGCGTCTACTTCCACGTCATCGCCGAGGACACCTCCGTGGCCGGCGGTTACATCCCGGCGCCTCGGCTCACGCAGCAGCTCAGCGTGCTCAACAAGGCGTACAACCCGCACGGCATCAACTTCACCCTCGCCGCCAACGCGACTTACACGGTCAACAAGAACTGGGCGCGCGACCGGGACACGAACTCGATGAAGCGCAAGCTGCGCAAGGGCGGATACGGCGATCTTAACATCTACTTCCAGACCGCGCTCGGCGGGGGTTCCGGGACCGGGTCCGGCGGCGGCGGCGGCGCGCTGGGATACTGCTGGCTGCCCGCGGGACCCCCCAAGGCCGGGTCCAGCACCTTCCTCCAGGACGGCTGCACGATCCTGCACTCTACAGTCCCGGGGGGAAGCTCGCAGGGCTTCAACCTCGGCCACACTGCGACGCACGAGGTCGGACACTGGTTCGGCCTGCTGCACACGTTCCAGGGCGACTCGTGCGACTCCAAGAAGAACGGCGGCGGCGACTTTGTGGCCGACACCCCCGTCCAGAGCACCGCGACCAACGGCTGCCCCGTCGGCAAGGATTCCTGCCCGGGTCTGCCGGGGCTGGACTCCATCCACAACTTCATGGACTACAGCATGGACTCGTGCTACGAGGCCTTCTCACCGGGCCAGGCGACCCGGATGAGGAGCATGTGGGACAAGTACCGCGCTGGAGCCGCGCGGGGGAGCAACAGCAGTAGCAGCAGCTTCAGCACCACCAGCGACAGCGACAGCAGTGGCGAGGTTGCCGGTGCCGGCGCCGACTCTTCGTCCGGAGGGCAGGAGGTTGTTGTGCCGTCGCCAGCAGCGGGCGTCACTCACGGGCAGCAGCAGGGAGGGACCACCCCCGGCAGCAGCGGCGTCGTCACTCCGGGGCAGCAGCCGCAGGCAGGAACTACTCCCGGCGGCAGCAGCGGCTCCAACTTGAACAACATGCTCACCGTCATCTTCGGCGCACTGAAGATGGGCAGCAAGAAGGGTGCCAGTGGCGCTGTCTGAGAGCTTCCCCTGGGCAACACCACCACCCGATGCCCGACTTGCGGAGCTATCCGATTCATGGCTGATTTCGTTGCAGCATACACAAGCAACTCCCCGTTTTGGTTGTCTGGGTTCTATTTCTGGGTTGTATCCATGGTGCCTCACCTCCTTTCTCTCAATCTTTCTCGCTCTATTATCGCGAACGGTTCACGATTTTGCATAGCACTTTTGACGCACATACGCATACCTTCTTGTTATATAGACTCTACTTCTCCGCGAATAGCATTCCGTTTTCCGCAACACTAGCATGAGTGACGCCGTCAAGTCGGAGATACAAAGCGTCGCAAGGCATGTGCTTGAAAAGTGCTGATCACTGGGGGGCACAGCACCCGACGACGTTCGCTGCCGCTCGTCGACACATTGTGCACGTGCTTGGGCGATGACCGGACTCCATGACGTCGAAGAACACCCTTTCCGTCCGCGTGTTGGGGGGGGGGGGGGGGGGGGGGGGGGGGGGGG